>MU001507.1:1395938-1629221 GCA_010093485.1 Karstenula rhodostoma CBS 690.94 | reverse complement strand
TAATAGTAGCTTTATATTAAAAAAAAAAAAAAAAGTATATAGATAAAAATATTAATAAAAAGGTACTTTCCCTAGCTAATAGTTTAAAAATAAGTATATTTAAAAAAAGGTTATAAAAAAAGGTAAAGATTAGAATAGGATTTAAACTAAAGTTATTATATAGCTTAGTGTCTTAGAGCTTAGTAATTAGAGGTTTAGTAATTTAATACTTAGTATAGATTTTAATTTTTTAGTATTAATTAACTATAGTTATAACTTTTTTCTATTAGGGTTAAAACTAGATATTATAATATAATAATACTATAATATCTTATTACTCTTTTTTAAACTTAAACTTAAACTTAAATATTATAATATATAATATAACTATAGATTCTAGCTTTTTATTATATAAAAATATACTATTTCCCTAGATAATATAAATAGCTAATAAGTATAGAAATATCTATAGTATTACTTTATATTACTATTAATTTCTAAAAAAATATAACTATAAAATTTTACTTAGCTATTTACTAAAATACTAATAATAATAATAATATTAACCTTATAACTAAAGTTATAAAGTAACTATTATAGATTTAAAATATTACTACTATCTTCTATATAGAGATTTAAAAGTACTCTACTAGAGAATTTAACTTAATAATAGTATAATATAATACTATTTACTAGTTTATACTATAGGTATAAGCTAAGTAAATAGTTTTAATACTAAAAAAAGTTTTTTAGTTACTTTTATTAAAGTAGGTTTAAATATATAAAAGTTATATCTAAAATATCTAATAATAGACCTTTAAACTCCTATTACTATTTTATAAAATTATAAGAATAACCCTCTATACCCTAGAGAAAAGAAAAGATAAAAACTTTATAAATAAATTACTAAAAAAAAAAAGTATTATATAGATATTAGCTAGCCTTATACTAGTTCTATTTTAGATAGGTTAGTACTATACCCTTTTTAGTTAGCCTATATATAGATACTAGATAAGCCTTAGCTACTTTTTTAGTCCCTTTTTATTTATATATTAGTAAAGTATAATATACCCTTTTATCCCTCCTACTTTATTAAGTTATCCTACTTTATAGTAAATCTCTATAATACTATAATATATATAGATATAAAAAGTACTTAATCCTATTATAGTATTAACTAATTTATATTAAGTAATCTATTCTAAGTAAATTATAAAGTATAGAGTAGATAGTATTAGTATAGATATAGTAGCTTATATAGAAAAAAAAAAAATAGGGATATACTAGTTTTAAAAGTATATAAAAGTTAGATATTATTAGCTACTATAATTACTTTAAAACCTAACTATAGATAGGTAAATAGTATCTTATTAATTATAAATAGCTCTAAAAAATATTATAAAAATTAATAACTATTATTTATAAAGTAAAGACACTATATATTATACTTTACTAATATATAAATAAAGAGAGAATAGAAAAGTAACTAAAATATATTTAGTATTTATATATAAACTAACTAAAAAAGGTATAATAATTAGCTAACTAAAATTGGAACTAGTATATATTTACTAATATATAAGAAATTTAATAATAAAAACTTTTTTTTTATATAAAACTACTATTATAACTACTTAGTAATAAGGAAATATCTAAAGATTCTATATAGATTTATTAAATAGCTCTAAGGGATAATACTATTTATAATAAGAGAAAAAAAAAAGTATTTATAGTATTAAACTTAATTAATTAAGTATTAATCTATATAAGTATTATATAATATAATAATATATAATACTACACTATAATACTATAATACTATATAACTTTTAATACTTAAAAATACTATTACTTAAGAGATAAATAATAACTTAAGTTCTAAAATTAAAAGTAGAATTAATAAGAATAGTAGTTAGTTTAGAGATTTATATAAATTTCTAAATAATATATATAAGTCTACGCTATTAGTATAAGTAAATAGAAAAAAAAACTTTTTAAATAAAAAATTATATAAAATAGTTAAAGGAAAAAAAATAGCCCCTTTACTAGAAAAATACTAAAAGTTATAGAAGTATCTAAAATAGTTATTTTTTTTTTTTTTTTTTTTTTTAATATAAAGCTACTATTATAACTACCTAGTAATAAAGAAATATCTAGAAGTACTATATAGATTTATTAAAAG
This sequence comes from Karstenula rhodostoma CBS 690.94, assembly GCA_010093485.1. Classification (NCBI taxonomy): domain Eukaryota; kingdom Fungi; phylum Ascomycota; class Dothideomycetes; order Pleosporales; family Didymosphaeriaceae; genus Karstenula; species Karstenula rhodostoma. Next base: position 1,627,060 of record MU001507.1, on the reverse strand, counting down.
GCTTTAAAGGATAGTACTATTTATAATAAAAAAAAAGGCGCCTATAGTACTAGACTTAATTAACTAAATATTAACCTACCTATATATATTATATAATATAGCGATACTATAACGCTATAATACTATAATATTATATAATACTAGTAAGATAGTATACTCCTTATTTACTAATACCTAATATATAATTATAGAGAAGTTATAAAATATTAAGTATATTATAAAATATTAATAATATTATAATTTAAAAAAAAATATAAAAAAAAGGTTATCTACTAGTAATAAGTAATTTATAGTATTATATATAAAGGCTAGCTCTTATAGAAAAAGACCTATACTATATTCTACTCTATTAAAATAGTTAATAATAATAAGTAATAAATTTTTAGTAATAAATATAATATAGTATATACTAGTAGTAAGTCTATTAGTAATTTAAATATATCTAATTATATATATTATAAAATTTAATATATTATTTAGTAAGTTAACCTCTATTAGTATAATAATTAACTTAGTATATAAATACTATAAGTTATAACTATAAACTATATAATTATAGAGTCTATTAGTAAATTTCTTATATATATATATATATATATAGTATTACTAATCTATAGTAGAATTATCTCTATAATAGTTAACTAAGAATAGGGACTTTACTAGTAAATAGTAAGAGCTAATTATAATAGTTTTTAAAAATTAAAAAGAGCTAGACTTTATAGTAAAAGTAATTATAATTAAGTTAGAGTAACTTTTTTTTTTTTTTTTTTTTTTAAAAATAAACCCCTAGGAGGAGCTACCTAGTATTAAGAAAATATCTAGATATTCTATATAATTCTATCACTAACTCTATAATTATTACTTTTAATAAGTTACCTATTTAGGCCTAGTTCCTTTCTATTTTAGGCCTAGTTTTTTATTCCTATTTAGGACTAGTTCGCCACGCTAGCCTATTTAGAAATTAAACTATTCCTAATTAGGTAGTTTCTAGTCTATTTAGGTTTACTTTCCCTATTTTTCTCTTTTTAGATATTTATTTATAAGTTATCTCTAACTTAATTAGAAATTTTTCGTCCCCTAATAAAGACTAGTATAAATTAAAGTAATACTTTATTTTTTTAAACTTTTAAAGTTATATTTAATAGACTAACTTTAATAGGATTTAATACCTCCTTATTAGGGCGATCTTATCCCCTACCCTACTACTAAACCGCCATTTTAGTACTTAGGTTAGGTCTAGTGTCTATAAAACACGAAGTTACTTTTTCTAGGGAGTTTAATTAGAGTAATTTATATAATTAATAAATATAGAATAGGTAGTAGTAGCTTTATAGAATATATAAGAAAGTAGTAGGTAATATTAATAGTAATAATAGATAAGTAATATTAATAGTAATAATAGATAGATAGTATTAATAGTAATAGTAATAGTAATAGGGTAATATACTAAGCTATAAGCTATAAGTTATAAATAAAAGTTAAGAATATTAATAAGTATAAGTAAAGAAAGTTAGTATTAAATAACTATTACTTAATATTATACTAATAATTAAAAAAGTATAAAAATATATAAAATATATATTAAAGAAGGATAAAAAGCTCTCTTTTATTATAAGTTTACTATATAATTCTATAGGCCTAGATTAGAATCTAGACTATAAGAAGAATTAGTATTAAATAATTATTAGTTAGTATTATACTAATAATTAAAAAAGTATAAAAATATATAAAATAAGTATTAAAAAAGAATAAAAAGCTCTTTTTTATTATAAGTATACTATATAGTTCTATAGGTCTAGATTAGAATTTAGACTAAAGTTAATCTCTATTAGTATAATAATTAATCTAGTATATAAATACTATAAGTTATAGCTATAAACTATATAATTATAGAGTCTATTAGTAAATTTCTTATATATATATATATATATATATATATAGTATTACTAACTTAGAACTTACTAGAATTACTTCTATAGTAGTTAACTAGAAATAGGGACTTTACTAATAAGTAGTAAAAGCTAATTATAATAGTTTTTAAGAATTAAAAGAAGTTAGACTTTATAGTAAAGATAATTATAATTAAGTTAGAATAACTTATATAGTTAATAAATATAAAATAGGTAATAGTAGTTTTATAGAATATATAAGGAAATAGTAGGTAATATTAATAGTAATAATAGATAGATAATATTAATAGTAATAATAAATAAATAGTATTAATAGTAATAGTAATAGTAATAGGGTAATATACTAAACTATAAGCTATAAGCTATAAGTAAAAGTTAAGAATATTAGTAAGTATAGATAAGGAAAGTTAGTATTAAATAATAGTTAGTATTATACTAATAATTAAAAAAGTATAAAAATATATAAAATAAGTATTAAAAAAGAATAAAAAGTTCTCTTTTATTATAAGTATACTATATAGTTCTATAGGCCTAGATTAGAATTTAGGCTAGTAGAAATATACTACTCTACTAGTATTATATAGTATTATAGTATTATAGTATTATAGAACTAGTATTAGTTAGTTACCTTTTTATTTATTTATTTAGAATTCTTACTTAGCTAAGTTAAATTAATTTAATTACTATCTTTCTCTAGAACTAGTTAAGGTCTATTAAAAGCTACTAATTATAGCTAGATACTAGTTAATTATATTATAATTCTTATTACCTTATTCTACTATTAATATAATATTAAACTCTTATACTTAGTATTTTATAATTAAATATTATATACCCCTATTACTATTATTAAATACTAACTTTATATAGTTATTATTTTTATTTTTTATTCTTTATTCTTTATTTTTTATCTTTTACTTTTTATATATTACCCTATAGGCTCTATACTTAGGACTTAGAATAGAACTTAGAACTTTTTTATTAATATTAATATTAATACTATTACTATTACTATTATTATTACTATTACTATTATTATTATTTTTATTTTTACCTATATATCTACTATACTATATAGGATCTTTTATATCTAGTAAATACTTACCTCCCTTATTATTTTTATTATAAATTTCTTATTCTTTTTAGTTACTTCTTTATTATAATAGGTTTTAATTTCCTATAGTTTTTATTATATATATACTAGGTATTACTACTATATTATTCCCCTTTTTAGTTCTATAATAGCTAACTAAGCTATATAATTTAGCTTAAATATTCTACTAATATTTATATATACTAAGTTCTTATTAACTTTAATTTTATTATAGATTCTTTAGGTATCCTTATTATTATTATTATATTAAAATCTAATTATAAAATAAATATATTTAGAGTATTACTAAGTATTTTAAGTAGCTCTATTACTATTTAAAAGTATAGTAAGGAATACCTATATAGTTTTATTATTATTATTATTATTATTATTATTATTATTATTAGCCTTAGTTAAATTAATTCTAAGGACTAGATATTATATTAGTATACCTATACTATATAAGTATAATATTATATTATTAAGTAGGATTTATAATATACTAATAATAGCTATTTTAATTATATTTCTAGTACTATTAATAACTAATAGAGTATAGAAATAATATAAGTAATAGTATCTACCTATATATACTTTTTTTCTAGTCTTAATAAGAACTATTCTTTTTAATACCTTATTAACTCTCTATTATTAGATTTCTTATATATTAGTAGGTATATACTAAGTCTATTTTAGCTAGTTTTTTATTAGTTTCTTTTTAGTTAACTTTATACTATACCCTTTTTAGTTAGCCTATATATAAATACTAGGTATACCTTAGCTACTTTTTTAGTCCCCCTTTATTTATATATTAGTAAAAGTATAATATACCTTTTTATCCCCCCTACTTTATTAAGTTATTCTATCTTATAGTAAATTTCTATAATATATATATAGTATTATAGTATAGTATTATATATTATAATATTATATAATACTTTTTTTTTTTTTTTTTTTTTTTTTAATATAAAGTTACTATTATAACTACTTAGTAATAAGGAAATATCTAGAAGTACTATATAGTTCTATTAAATAGCTCTAAAGAATAGTACTATTTTTAATAAGAGAGAAAGAAGGGTACCTATAGTACTAGACTTAATTAACTAAGTATATATAATACTTATATAAGTTAATATTTAGTTAATTAAGTCTAATACTATAAATATTTTTTTTTTTTTTTTATAAATAGTACTATCTCTTAGAGCTATTTAATAGATTTATATAGAATCTTTAAATATTTTCTTATTACTAGATAGTTATAATAGTAGTTTTATATTAAAAAAAAATTATATATATATAGATTATAAAATTTAAAGTTAATTATAAATAATAAAAATAAAATATTAATTTATATTTATTTATTATATAATATTTATTAAAAGAATAGTTTATTTATTATATTATATAAATAATTTAAATAGATATATTAATTTTACTTTTATTTATACTTTAACTATCTTTATTTAATTATAACTTATACTTTTACTACTTTTATTCTAATTTTAATCTAGAGTCTATATAACTCTATTTTAATCCCTATTTAGGGTTAATATAATTCTAACCTAATCTATACCTAATCTATTTACTAGTCTATTAAGGCCTAAAGGATTATATTAGATATAGCCTATTATAGTTTATTAATCTACCTATACTATCTATACCGCCTATACTATCTATACTACCTAAGTACTATTATAGTATATTCTTATATATTCTTATATATATATACCTATAAAAATATAGGGCTAGCTAGTATATACTAAGTACCTAAAGTATATAATTATATATAAGCGTGCACAGTACTATACTTACTATCTAGGCGCGCTAGCGAGCTAAAAACTTTTTATAATATAATATATTATCTATAAGATATTCTATCTCTACTTTTTAGATACTTGTATAGCCTTTATATTCGCTCCTTCTCGTAGCCTATTAGTTATTCTATCTTATTATATTCTCGCTTCCTACACGCAGTTTGCAGCAGCACTCTCTACTATTCTATTAAAGAATAATGCCTTGATTTGTGGCGTACAATGCACCTGTAACGTGTTAATAGCGTTCAAGGTTGCTCGGAATACTAAGGCCCAGATCACATCCAAAAGCAGCGTCTTAATGTAGAGGGGATATGGCCAGCGACGCAAGCTCTAGCGTGCCGAATCAACGCGAAATGACGCGTGCTGGCCTATAGGGCCTGTTGCGCCCGGCAGTATATCTTTATATAAAACTTGTTTTCGTTATTTATTGCGAACTTTCCTTGCGCTAACCGCACAATACGCTAATACACATAACACCTATGATGAGAAGAACCTCACCAGAGAACCTGCCATGTGATATTTGAGAAGCCAACGATTTGTGAGAACGCCTCATCTCGCTTATCGACCTTCTTGAGCAAGCAGATCTTACCGGACCTGCTAATGAATCGTAAGTCCTTCCCAGAATCCTCTTGCAGTTTGCCTGGTATATTTTTCGTGACAACGCGATCCACCTTCTCGATCTTTTCCAGCTGGTCGAACTGGACGTTCCAGAGCACGTTATGCCCAAAGTTGGATACGAATCTCAAACCACTGCGGCTGATGATGAGACGGCCAGAAGTATTGTCGTGACTCGCGCTATAGCTGTTGTAGTCATGCTCCATGTCGAAGGTCGGAGAAGGCAACGCTAGACTGGATGCCACAGGTATGGATTTCTGTGCCAATTCAGTACCTTCGGCTTGAACATATTTAACGGCCCATTCCGCTGTAATGTCATTAGCAAAGAGCTTGAAGTAAGCGTTGTGGCATTTACCGTGTGTTGGGATGTTCCAAAGAAAACGCTTAGCAGGTGAAACCAACAATCTGTACTCCGGAAACTTGACAGCGATCGGGTAAAGGGCAAAAAACGACACACCCATGCCAAATGTCATAGTTTTGACAAGCAGCCACATCGGGGTCAAAGCGGTAGCTAACGTAACGGTGCCGAGAACAATCATCGCGTACAATGTTCGATGGGGATCGCGCCATTCATAAAAGCTTCTTGGGTCAGTCGTGCATTAAGGTGAGCTAAAGACACGTACCTGCGCAAGCTCTCGAAGAAATTGGCCAGGTCCGCCAGCTGCACCATAAGCCAAGGCCCCAAGTCCTCAACAATTTTGTCGGACCAGTTTTTATCTCCTTCTTTGACGATCAATTCCGTCAAGGATAGAGCAACACGGTGTTGGTCTTCCCGATGCTTGATATCCTCGCGCAAGTCTTCCAGTGTGTTGCCGTGAGTGCGACGTTGGAAGACGAGATACATGCATGCTGCGAGCTGTTCCAATCAGTAGGTATCGAAAACCACAGAATCCTGAATAGATGACCTACAGAACCTGGAAGCAACATATCGAAGTACCAAAGCGTTGCGTATATCAGTAGATAGGTCAATGTTTCAGCAGGTTGCTCCCAACGATATATCTCACGCGATGTCATGACAAACTCTTGAATCGGGGACGAAGCCAACAAGAGACGCTCGATGTTTGGCATTACGGTTTCCTTGGAAGGCGCTGGTGGGTCGGAGCCATATCCGATATACTGCCCTCCATATTGATGTGCATAGTATACAAGCAGCTGCGATGCGTTAGATAGAACCGGAGTGAGCTTTTCGAAGCTTCAGAAGAAAGCAATTGACGTACATGTTGCACATATGCTTTCCAATCAGTGGCCATGCCTGCTTGCGGATTGAGCTTCTCGAAGTCCGATCTTGGTCTTAATTTTATCTCACCTCGCGGCAAACGTCTGATCTTGGTGATGTGGCGATCAAACGTCCACCGCGCGTAAGTAGCCTGACGCTCTTTCATAAGCCTAGAAAGGTCTTCGATGGCGAGAAGCCGATGTGCATCGTCTCGTGCGTGTTCGACTGCGTCAGAAGCATGCATCAAGTCCACTTCGTCGCCGTGGGGAATTTCCTTCGCCGTGATCTGGCCTGCCACTTGCTGGTTGCCCTTTTCTGATATCTTGGCCTTCACTGTGTCAATGGGGTTGTGAAGGAAGTCTTTCATGGTCGGTTCGTCTGGCTCCGGGGCATCAGTCATGTATCGTGATCCTGAACCTTCTGAGGCAGCACCCACAAGCGCCGTTGTGGTATGTTCGAAGTCATCTGACGATCTTCCGATATGGAGTGTCTTCCTGATTTTCAAGCCTGCCCTATGTTTTTTCGCCTTCATAGAATCGACAACATTGTGGGATGACGCCGGCGGACTTTCAGGACTATAGCCATCTGCCTGTGCGCCCTGTGTCTCGTGCGTCTCAGGGAGTTGTATCTGTGCCGCCCTGGTAATTCTGGCTCGGTCGAGTCCGACTTGGAACTCATCAACGGGGACGAAGTCTCGTTGTGCTTGCATGGTGTCTCTGCCGTGGGTCTCGTCACGCACGACAGGAGTTTACAAAGCGGCTAAATTGACGCGTTTAGTATTGGTGGGAGGAATTTGTCAAAGCAGAATAGTCCAGGGACATGACGATATACCTACTTCTCTTGTGAATATCTACAACTGGTTTGGCTGCAGTCGTCTTCCGCGGTGTAACACGACAACGTCATCGATCGCCACGGCGTTACCGAGCGACACATTACGCGGATGGCTCGCACGTAAACATGAGCATGTGTGTTACAGACTCCAAACGTGACATTCAACATTCACAACAGAGCGGATTATCTTATTATGCATTACCTTGAGGGCCTGTGTCACAACGCGTCACTAGATAGCGTGTTTGTAGGCGATCGACTTCGACATAGGAGCCCTGGATGCACAGATACTGCAATGCCATTAGATCCTTGGGCCACCTTTTCTGATGATGCGTTCCAGGCGCAGAGCAGGTTGTCCAATTGAAGTATAGTGGGCTGATGACGACCATGCTGGTAATGGCATGACAGGCCTAAGCGAGGCATCACGTGCGCATTGCCATACCTATGTACCGTAGGCAGCCCTGAAATAAACCTACAAGTTGAAATGCAGGCATTGCGAAAATAGGATAGCTTCTCTGTACATCAAGCAACTGTGGTTTAACTTGATCCGTACATGTAGACCTGTGTGCACCATAGAGTGCTTGAACAGATGGTCGGCCCTGAGCTGAGCCCTCGAGTGTGTTTAGGCACGTGATCTCCCCTTTGTTCCTCTGTGTTGCCGAGGTAAGTTCGAGATCAATGTCAGCGAGCGCGACCACGCAACAGCAACCTTTAAACGTGCCACTGTCATCCACTATCATAAAGCGCAAAGTGCGCTGTTTTGTACAAAGCTCCAGCGGCGAGTAGCTACATTCTAACTTGCTAATAACTAGTCTCCACCTGATTCTCCACTTTCCCCACGACTTTCCAAGGTCCCCCGAGGGGCCGAGGCATAACATCAGACCAAGGTATTGTGGGGATGCTAACACTAAATACGCGCTTGTCGTACACCTTCTCTGCGTTCCGCCATACTGCATCACCAATCCGATACAATCGCAGCGGACCTGTCAAGACCTCGTTTGGACTGATGTCTAGACCAGCAACCACCATGGCGTCTCAGTATAACGACATCAAGTTCGAGATCAAAGGGAAAATTGGTGTAATCAAGGTACACTTTCAACATCAACATCACTGTCACCGTGCGAGTGGATGCTGACATCACGCCACGTATAGTTCAACCGTCCCAAGGCTCTCAATTCCTTTGGTGGAACTCTTATCCCCGATGTCATTGCCGCCCTTCGCGAGCTCAACGAGCATCCTGACACCGTTTTCACCGTCCTTACTGGCGAGGGTCGCTTTTTTTCCGCCGGAGCAGATGTTCGAGGTTCCGGAGCCCTGTCACAGGTAAGGCATTCTTCCATTGTATTATAGCTGATCTTTTATTGTTGGCATTCCCAAATAGCGACTAAAGAAATTGGTAGCAAAAAGAGTTCAAGAATGCGGGTGAGAAAAAGCTGGCGTTTCTGCAGAACTTCACTTACGGTATGTGTATCGAATATGTACACATATAAAGTCTAATCCGCTTATATACTGACGTGTGGTGTTTGTATAGCGCTTGAGCTCCTTAGAAGCATGATCGATCACCGTAAAGTGCTTATTCTTGCGCTCAACGGCCCCGGCGTAGGAGGTGGTGCTGCATGGTTTCCAGGAATTGCAGACATTGTGCTAGCGTCTTCCTCGGCATGGCTCCAATGCCCCTTCAGCGCGCTCGCCCTGGTGCCTGAAAACGGATCTGCCCTCTCTTTTGCACAGCACATCGGTATCCATCGCGCAAATGACTTCCTCATGTTCGGTCGTAAATTGTCCGCACAGGAACTCCTCGACGCGGGCATGTACAACTACGTATGGGACAAAACTGGCGACGAGTTTCATGCAGAAGTCATCAATTTCTTAGAGGGTCAACTGGAAGTCAATGACGGGAAGAGCATGATGGAGACCAAAAGGCTGCAGAACGTAGGTGTGAGAGATCAACGGATGATCGCAGTTGTAAATGCGGTCGATGCGTTGGCGGAGCGTTTCGTTGAGGACGCACCGTTGCACAAGTTCGCAGAGAAGAAGAAGCTGATGGAGGAGAAGAGCAGAACGCGGTCGAAGATTTAGCCCTATGATGATGCAACCATCCACTTCCATGTCGTCTTCCGCCGTCCCACCGTGCACTACCGCTCTTTGGCTCCCTCTAGTAGAACTTGGCTCCACCTAGTGACTCGACCTTCACCCTCGCCTCTTCCGAGGAGTCTTGTGCATCGCCAGCATTCTGAGCGGCCTCTTGTTCCTCAGCCTTTGCAGCCTCCTTGATCTTCCTCTTTTCCAATGTACTCTGGAACAGTAGTTCCTCGTCCTCGAGTTCTTTCAGCACTGCGCAGATATCAGCATCTCCGTTCGAATCTAGACTGTGACCGCCGTGGTACTTACACCCGGCCCACTCTTTCTCCCGCCCTTCCACCCCAGTCCCTAGTATACCCTCCACATCCACGTCTTCGCCTCGCTGCACCCGCTCGACCACCTCTCTCAGTATCCCCATCTTGGCCTCTGCCCTCCTCGTCGTCAACGCCCTCTCCTGCTTCAGCCACAGGATTTGAATGGCCTGGCTGCCAACCAGCAATGCCAATACAATGTAGGGCGTCGCAGGGTTCCACTGGCGGCTCGGGACGTTTGGGGTGGAGGAGAGCGTTTCGCCGGGTCGCAATGGGCGTGGAATCATGGACTTCCAGAAGGCGGGCTGCAGGATGGTCGGCACGGTCAGATGTCGCGCATAGGCGTATTGCGGAGAGAGCAAAGCGAACGTGCGCGATTGCGGGCGGGTGGCCGGGGTGAGGAGGGTGCGCGCAGTATGAGGATGGCGCAGGAGCTGGCGGAGGAGGATGTGTGTATCCATGACTGGGTAAGGCGTTATTTGAACGCAGGATGGAGATGCGACGCGACCTCGAAGCTCAAGAAACTTTGGGAGACCAAACTAGATGGCTTGCAGGGGTCCGGCCGTCCAATCAGATGGCCCAATTCTCGGCGTATATCTTCTGCAAACTAGCCGTGGAATGTTACTGTGAATCATCGTCTTCCAAAACTTTGGCTATGAAATATCGTGTAACAGGTTACGATCGATGACTTTCCAATCTACCCGTCTGAAAGAATGCAAGCACGGACATCACTCCATGAGTTTTGAGCAACACAGGAAATACATTCACTGGCTCTGGCATTGACTATCGCAGTTCAAGGCCAATCGAAGAACGGTCTCACGCTCCTTGTGCCATCAAACCCTTCGTCCTCGACGGATGCATGCCACACAGAGTCCGGTCGCGACCGACGTTCCCTCCTGCGAATGCCCCCAGGGGAGTGCGAACATGCCCCGCACATGTCTAGCTCACGAGATCATGTTGGCTAATCTCACGGATTTTTGGTCAAGGGTGTGGTATAGATTCTATGCTAAGGCGGCTTATTCAGTCTTCAACTTCACCCGTCACCTCCGCCGTTGCCCTCGCGTCCGAGCTTTCTGATCCTGCGGTTTCAGGCCGGTCATCCGCAGCTGGTGGTTGTTTCGAGTTCGGCGAAGCTACGACACCGGCAGGCGGAACGAATGTGTCACCGTCTTCAGTGTCGAGTTGCATGAGGAAAGTCTCCCAGATTTCGATGAGCTGGACACGTTAGCATAAGAAAGTAGAAATCATGCTGCAACCTTTGCTTACCTCTTTCTGCGCCTCCACGGCGCTTTCCAGATATGTCTCCACCCCAGACTTGAAATCTTCCACCTTTTCCCGTTCAAATCGTTCTAGTTCACTCCTCATCAAGCGACCCATATCCTCAAACAATAATCTCGCCTGATGCACGCGTCGCTCCGCATCCGCAACATCGGCGCTGAGTTGATTCAAACGATCTTGTTGCGAACGCCCTTGCCGCAACAATTTATCTTGCGTTGTCTTACGCTTATGAAGTTCGGCTTCGGCAGCGTGCCACGTGTGGTATGATTTTTGCCTTTGCAGGAACGCTTGCTTTACTGATCCTATCAAGCGGATGTACTCATCAATGACAATGCCCATTGTCAGCACATCTTGCTGAGCCTGGCGCTCGTAAAGCTCCCGTATCCGGATCTGAATGTCCGACAAGCTGTCAAGTGGACCGGACAAGGACGGAGATAGTTCGACGGTCGACAACGAGTGTAGCGAGGCTGAGAAGTCCCCGCATGCTTCAGCCAAACCTTTCCGCTGTGCCACCACCGTGTCGGTCGCTTTGAGTAGAGCCTTTAGTTGGTTCTCTAGCGCATCGAGATAGATCTTGCGATCGTGGAACCACTTCGCTCGTCAGTACGCGCGAACGTGAATGTTGGTTCATGTGCACTTACATCGTCATGCTCAACGAACTTGCCGCTGCTGCCCCCCAGCATTGAGCCGAACATGCCTTTGCTCTCGCCCAGGCCGGGGTCTTTGCGCTCCTTGTTCTTGATGTCGACGTTGAAAGCATCGCTCTCGAGGAAGATTTTCAGATCACCATCGTGTTGCAAAACGGAATGGGCGGCGGTCTTGTTCAACATGCGCTCCAGAGCCGCACGTCTCGACTCGACAAAGTCGGTATCGAATCGACCGACGGCCTGCTTCTCCGGGGGTGGAGGTACGATTATACCGGGGTTGTTGTTGTGTAGCTGGTTGTACAACCAGAGAAAATCACGGTAGCGACGAGAGACGGTGAATTCCGAATTGCGGTACCCCTTGGAGGTGGTCTGGTGGTCGATAAGCACATTGACGACCCACGCTAGGTAGCAGGGCGCGCTTACCTTTGTCATGACAGAGTACTCGGTATGCGAGCTCGTCAGATCGCCGACCTTGTGCGGATCTCCTACATAGATGGAGAAGGTTGGCTTTGCTGCCTGCTCAACGCTCACGCTCGGTTGCGAATGGCGGGCGGGCGCGGCTGCAGTAGGCGGCTGCACGGGCGGTGGCACTCGCGGGCCTCGCGCGAGCGGCCTGTCGTCGTCATCGTCGTCCAGATTGACCGAGTCGAGGGTGCTCTGCAGCGAGGGTATCGATGCGGCGGGCGTTGAAGCAGCGGCGGCAGCGGCAGCGGCAGCACCAGCACTTCGTCCTGCCTGTTCTTTCTGCGGCGGCGCGGGCGGCGCTTCTGGTCCTGAGGTCGAGTCGCCCAGAGGCGCACCGAGAGGGCCCAGGGGGTCCTCGACGGCCTCGAGCTTCGTTGCCTGCGCGCCATACTGCTTCCTACGCGGTCCTCGTGCGGCGGATGAGCGGGGTGTGGCCGAGGCATTGGGCGCAGACGCCGCGGCGGACTGCGCATCTGATTGCGGTGCTTGTCTCCATCAGCTCTGCTCTACGTGCATGATCGTTTTGCGGTGGGCGCTCCTCGTACCAGACTCGTTCTCCTGGGTTATCTTGGGCACCTGAGGCGGCGGAGACCGCGAGGGCACATCTGCGCGCATCAAATCAGCACTGCGGGTGAACCAATGTCTATGGCAGGCACATGCGACGTACCGCCCCACGGCGAGCTCCCTTCGTCGCCGAGATCCATTGTGTTGAGCCGAGTGCGTGTATGGAGCTGTCAATCAGGCAGGTAGGCAAGCTGGCCAGCTGCATGCGTCAACGGGAACGGGCAACCCCAACCGCCGTGGGACGTGCCTTCCGCCCCGGATGTCTTGGCACTCCGCCACTCCGCCTCGGTCGTCGCTGCCGCTGCCCTGCTGCCTCTCGCACAACCCAACCGAGCAGCCACATCCACAGCCATCACATCACTCATCATTTGACATCACACAAGCCTCTGTGTATCTATAGCATGGTCTTCTCCCCATCGCATCGCATCTCAGCCAGCCAATAGCCAGCTATCCTTCGACGCACTAGGTGCTGCTGTTGGCCCGTGTAGTGCATCTTGAGCACCATATTGTCCACACGGCTCTACACAACGTCTTGAGACCTTGGTCGCCGACACTTCACCACCTGCAATCTTACACGAGCCTCCTTTACGCATTGCGATAATAACATTAAACATTTACATTTCTAGGCGGCGTGCCTGTCTGTCCGTATATACACCCGTCGTCGTCACATCAAATCGTTACCCCTTAGTTACCCGTCGAGTAACCCTTGCCCCTCGCAAGACCGAAGCACTCGGCCATGCTGAAGAAGATGTCGATGCTGTTGTACACGCCAGAGAACTTGTCCTGGCACGGTCCCATGGCGAACACAGGCACGTCAGTGAGCGAGTGCACACCTTGATCGTTGCTCACAGGCAGGTTGCCGTTGATCTCGATACCGTTCTCGGCATCCTCGGGGTTGGTGTGGTAGTCGTCAGAGTCCTCTTCGAGCTCCACAGCCGGCTCACGCGGGCCGTCCTTGTGCACCGTGTAGTTCTCACGGTGGTCAGGGTTGGCAGTCAGCCCGGAGAACAGAGTGTATCGGGGGTCCCAGTTGCGAGGGAAGTTGGAGTCAACGTAGCTAAGATTGCCCGTGTTCTGATACTGCGACAGACCGCTGTTTTGATACGTTCCGATCGCGGTGCGCTTCTTGCGTTGATCGTCCTGAGCGGCAAGGTACTTGGTGTCCACGGAACCCATGACGTCGAAACCGTGACCGTGGTCGGCAGTGACGAGGATAAGCGTTTCCTCGAGGCACCCCGTTTTGTTGAGCTTGTTGACGGTAGCCTTGATGGTGTCGTCAAGCTCGAGAAGCTCTCCGAGAGCGCGATCATAGTCGAGGACGTGCATCATCTTGTCGATCGAGGCCGCCTCCGACATGAGGAAGAACCCCTTGTCGCCGGAGCGCTCCGAGAGGATGTCAATGGCCTTAAGCGTCATGTCCTTGAGACCGGGCTGATCAAGAGCAGCCGTCTTGTCACCTGTGGGAGATAGGGACTGGTTCAGGTTCTCACGGTACACGTTGCGATCGAGCCATTTGGCCATGTTGGAGTATGTGAAGACGCCGAGGGCTTTCTCGTTACTGGGAGCAGACAGAAGGGCAGTGCGGTTCTGGAGAACCTGGTAGCCCTTCTTGGCGAACTCGTCGTAGTACGTCTTGTTCTGGTAGGTAATACCACCAAGTTCGGGTGAGTAGAACTGCTCGGCACCTCCACCAAAAAGGACATCAGGACCATCCCATTCTGTCCAGGTGTAGTTGGTGATGCCGTTGAGGAAAGAGTCGACAACAGCACCGTACTCGCTACGCGCACGCGTGTGAGCAGTCAGGCCAGCCGGGGTTGCATCAGCAAGGAAGGCAGTGGAGACGATACCGACATGTCCGCCGGTAAGACGGTGGAAGATCTCAGCAATGGTCTCAACCTTCGGGTCATCAAAGGGGTCTTTGCTCGAATCCGCGTACACTCCAAGGGCATTCACGGACGATTTGTGGCCAGTGTAAAGAGCAGATGCGGAGTTGGCCGAGTCGGTGATGAAAGAGTCGATTGAGTGTGTCATCTGATGGCCGAGAACTGGGAATTTGTCCATCTGCATCCTGGTTTGGTACTTGCCGTTGATGGTCTTGTGGCCGATCAAACGGGCAGCCGTGATCATGTTAGTGGTCATTCCATCACCGATGAAGAGGATTATGTTCTTGGCTTTGCGCTCCTCTGCAAGGTCGCGCACGAGCCAAGTTGCCTGGGTGCTGCTGCCGTTGTTGTAGTTGAGGGTCGCGGTATACTCGCCGGGTTCGTAGAGTGCGAGGCGACGGTAAGCCTTGGATCGCACATCGACGAGCGAAGGAGTCTTTGCATCGCGAGCAAAGAAGTCTGGTCATGGTCAATTCGCTTCCCTGATGGTACTGTAAACATTGAATCATCTTACCCTCAAAGTAACTGAAGGTCCAGTCCTCAAGCTTCGCATCCTCAACGCCAAAGAAGTCGGTCACAGGCTTTGCCTCGGCGTCACCCTTGGCGATGGTGAAGGTGAAGGCTTCATCCGGGGGGAAGCCAATCGCCTCGGAACCGTTCTGAGGAGCGTGGACCTCCAGACGAATGTCGAAGTACTGTCCGGCGAGGAAATCGGCCCTGGAGCCAATTGATTAGGCGAAGCTCTGGATGAGAAGTTGCAAGATCAATTACTTACTGGTCAGGTGGGAAGACGCAGCCTGAGCTCTGTTAGCTGATATCGCCATCAGTATAAGCGGGGAGAAACATACCAAGAGTTGGGCATGTGCCCAATCTTTGAAAGGACTGCGCCGAGACTGCGCTCACGAAGGCAGCTGCGGCGACACCAGCAACCTTGGAAAAGACAGCCATGTCTCGTACGTTGACAGTTGCGGAGAAGTTGAAGGTCGAAGTGAGAGGCGCGACGCGTCATGAGCTTCTGGGACGCTGCATATGCAGCTTTTATAAGCTTGCCAGGGCCCTGGAGCAGTCATTCGAGTTCCACCCGAGGAATTGGCTCAGCTGGCCAGGTCCTGAAGTCTCATTTGCCAGAATTCACACACGTCCATGTCGGCCAGCGCCGCATACGCAGGATGATGGGTCCTTTGCCGCGACTAGGCATCCTCGTGGCATGTTCTCTTGCTTTCACTGCTCCGTTGCTGCTGTGCCAGGAACCGGCTACGCGAGCTGTGCCCGCTATGGCGGTGCCTGCCATGTCGGCCATGAATGCAGGCGACCGAGCTGCCTCTTCCAGCCGGCTTTCGCGAAGCTGCGTGAAGTCGAAGCCATGTCTCGGCCAAAACGTGCTGCGCGCCATGGTTGTGATTCGCAGCAGTCAATCTTGCATGCTTGGCGGACTTGGCGGAATCTCCCAGCCTGCCTGCCGCCTCAACCAGGCCATCGCGCCTTGTACACGCAGTGGAGCCATTGCTCTCGCTGCCTCCGACGACGTTTGCACGCACACACACACGCACACGCGCCCAACGCATCACTCAAGGTTGGGAGCCCAGCTACACAGTCTTCAATCCCGTATCGCAAGCTGAGAAGAATGATCCTAGTGGTGACTATATAAGAAAATGTGGGTTTCTCCTGGGTACTATCTTGATGTTAAAACCGAGACTGACTCCCCATAGGCGTACCAGAGCTGAAACATGTCAAGGGTAAAGCGATCTTTGCGCCTTACGACCGACTCAGCAATGAAGAGTTTGAGAAGCTGGGCTACCCGAAACCGCACGTCGACTGGAAGGAGACGAAGCAGAGAGCCATTGAACGATTCAAGTCCAACATGCGCGATGCGACACCTTGATACACTATTTTCGTTTCCCATCATCCAGCATTGCCTCTTAGCTCTAATAAAACTTACCTTCGTCAGATTCTCGCTCCTTCTGGCCATTCCAGGACGACACTTCCTACTGCGAGTGCGACTGCGATTACCGTGGTAGACGTCTCACTTGAAAAGAATCAAGCATTCGTTCAAATGATCAAGTTAGCCTATTGGTGACGAGTGACAAGCGAAGAGCGTTGTTGGCAGGGTTCATTTCGGTGCATTATCTTGACATCAAGGCAACTCCACAGAATACTCATTTGATTGCAGTATAGCTCCTGACGGGCACAACGACCTGGACAGATCAGGAACCCCAAGTGGCTTGTCCCATTCCACGACCTAACTATCTGGCCCATTCGCAGCCGTCCTCGTGCTTGTAGTCCAGACATATGCGCCGCGACTCAGTTCGCCAACCACCGTGAGACGTTCAGCACCGATACATTAGACAGGACAGGTCTGAGTCACATCAGTACCTCGCAGTTTCAAGCATAGCACTGGGGGACGGGAAGGCTCACGCTGCCGCAGGATCCACAAGTCTTGGTTCCCTCACTGATAGAGGCGCTGCATTTAGGGCAGCTGTTGTGCATGTTCACGGATGATTTTGGTGTGCTTTGAAGAGCGGTAACGCAGTCGTGTGGTATGGTGTAGGATTCTCGGTGGGTTGCGGTGAAGTTTCTGCTGACGTTGGGCTGAGGCCGTGGCGGGGTGGTGGGGTCGATAAATACACGAGCCATAACTCTCGAGGGAGGGGTCGTGTGCAGCATGCAGAGGAAGGGAAAGGGAAAGGGAGCTAATGCGCGCCGTCAGATGATGGTCGCGCGGGTAGAGTGGGCTAGGCTGTGATTGGCGAGGTGCGCTCGTGGCCTATCTGCCTGAGGTGCTGAAGGGAGTAAGAGCAGGACTGAGGGCACGTTGCTGGCTCTGTACGGGAGGATACCATGCATTCCTACCTGGCTACGTCCTAAACCCGATTGTGGGCTACCACTTCGCCGTTAATCACAGCGAACCACCCATCCTCCTTCCCCTCCATCTCCCTCCATGTCCGCGCGATTTCTTCCAAATCTTCCTCGGTGCCTAATCCACTCTCTAGCACCCTGGCTTTGTAATCACTCTTGGTGCTTCGCTCAGCCCACAAGCCGCACCACCACGCTCGCTCAGCCGGCGTGCTGAATGTCCACGCACTGACACTCACGTCGATATCATCCCTTAGGAAGCCAGCCTGCATAGCTATTGCATGCAGTCTCTTTCCAATGTCCGGATCGCATTTGATGCTCTTCGCGGTCGATCTGTATAGGTCTAGCCACTTGCTCATGCCCTCGTGGGGAGGGTAATGATTCATGGCACTGAAATCACAATCACGTACCGCGACGATACCGCCTTTTCGAGTGAGTTTTTTCATTTCCTTCATTGCGCAGAGGGGATCTTGTAGGTGCTGTAGCACCTGGTGCGCATGTACAATATCGAAGCCGCCCTCCTCGATACCTTCGATAGCATTCCAGTTGAAGATGTCCCCAACCTCGAAACGCACATTTGTGACCCCTTTCTCTTCGGCATGTCTTCGCGCTTTTTCTATGACTTCTACCGAAGGGTCGATGGCTAGGACCGAGCCTAACGGAATGCGAGCAGCGAGGTCGACGGAGATGGTGCCCGGGCCGCAACCTGCATCGAGGATTCGGAGAGAGGGATTATTGAGGTGCGGGAGAAGGTGTGGGCATGAGTTATCTACCGTGCGCCAGCTGTGGGAGCGAAGGACTGAGGCGTGGTGGCCGTGGAGATAGGGACCTGATGACATAGCTGAGAGTTTCCAGGGCCGATTCGCTGCGGTGAGTGTGATCAAGTTCTCTGAGCGGGTTGTAGACGATGGCGATATCAACAGAGAGGAGTCGTAAACTGGTTTGGTAGCTGGGATGGAGCGCGTGCAATCCTTTGTTAGAGAGCTGGAGGATAGCTTTATACGTCACGGTCATACGCCGAATTCGACTCCGAGCTCGATGCGCTGCGAAAACGGGGAGGTGACGCACATAGCAATTAGTGCAATGGTGCTCTTGTGCTAGTCGCCACGGGATGTCGACCTGGAGACAGCGTGAGGAGCTTCCAAAGCTCCAGCTCCGATATCGGCTAACCACGCTTACATTTACATGGCCATGCCCCAGGTCGTCACGTGCATTACAGTCATCCGAAGGTCTTTTACTGCAGATAGCAGATTCGTTCTTTCTCGAACGGGCTTGCACAGGTAAAGTCTAGGATGGATAGAGCTTACAAGCTTTAGCCAAGGACCCCCGAGGGATATCGTTTACCGTACCGATGACTTTTCGAGCAGTGGTTGGCTATTGCGCATCGTGTCTTTCCACGTTACAGGTGATAGGTAAGGCTGATTTGCGAAACACGCACGAGGCCGGTATTTCCATTGTTGGCTGCTATGTTTTGCTAGCACTTCCTCAATAGTCTGAGCAGAGATACCGTCAGGTAATCTATACAGCCACCCCTCTGCTCACATAATGGCAAGTGCATTTGGCGGGCTCGCGACACCCCCTTTGACGTTCAAGGGCTCGCTGGTAAACATGAAAGTCCAGCGCTTTTGCTTCTCGCACTCTTTCGCAAGTTCATCGAGCGCAAACATCTCTCCGATAGGCATACCAAACCCAGATAGCAGGATCTGGTGTAGTGCATGCTCCGAGGGAGGCCAAGCTTCGAAACCAGGGCAGTCTCCTGCTACAGCAGCGATCTGGGTATCCCACAACCAGCTGAGTACTTCGAAGTTACTCTCCATTCCTGGGTATTTGAAAGGACTTTTAGCCATGATCTTCTTCTTCGTTTCAAGATGAGCATGTTCAAAGGCAGTGGTAAAGCCTAGTCGCCGTCAGATCAGTTCTGGTAGTAACAGGTTTTCGCATACCAGTCCGAAGTAAGACAATGTCGCCAGCTTGAAAATCAAAGCTGCATTCTTCGGCAATCTGCTTTACGGTCTTCAAAGTAACAGCGAAGAAATCTAGAGGATCATACTCTATATTTTCCTTCGCAGCATATGATACGAAGTCAATCAAGACTCCGCGGCCTACAAGACCATGCTTAGCCCAAGCTAGACATGTCAACGAGGTTACAATATGAAATAGGCGATCGTATCACACCTTGTATACCCAACTGTGGTGTTTTGTTCTCGGCAATCTCCCTTTGCGTAAAGCCGTTGTAGAAGCGGCCATCATCAAAGCCCCAATGCCGTAACCCATCCCATTGTGTGCTTGTTTGTGTGTTGAAAGTTATGCGGTCATCCTCAAAGAGGTCAGTAGCGCACCAGATTACTTAGAATAGCCGTACATTCATGTTATCTCCTAGCTGGAAGATGTCATGCTTGATGGTTTCACGGAAACCACCAGTGTGGTCCATTTGTTCCAGTGCCCAGTTGAGGCCGAAGCGCGCGCCGGTCTTCACTTCCTTTGCGGCTGTAACGACACGTTCCGGCGTAAGATGGTTGAGAGTCCCCAGCTCATCATCATTTCCCCAAAGACCCCAAGCAGAGTGTGGAGGGTGACCGGGATCAAGCGGTAGTTCTGAGAACTTTGGATACGCTCGAATCATCTGTGAGGAAGCCATTGTGCTGTAGTTAATAAAGACGATGATGTTTCAAGAGGTACAAAACCATTTCGAAATGGTACACATTTTTCGGTCGTCCATCCGATAACCCGGCTTCTGTTCGTCTTTCCTGTAGGCGGAGGGGTTGCGGGGTCTCGGTTATTGAACTCCGCTAGATCGGTTTTGGACAAAGTACATATGTGCATCATGTCTTCGGGCCATTCTGGCTTTGCGGAGAATACCAGCCAAGCTGTGCTAATTCTGGGATTACAATGTTAGAAGGAGTAACAGGGTAGTTAGCCGTGCCGTCGGATAGACCAATTTGCTGCATCAAGATTCGTGCCTGGTCCAGACCTCTACGTATCAACGGATGATGGTCCCAAGGCCTCAGTAATTCGTATGCGTTGCGTATATGATACTCTTCCTTCGTTTCCTCCACGAAGGATAGTGCCGGGCAATTAAATGTTATGATCAAGGTTGCAAACATTGCAAATGCCCTGCTAGAATGTCAGCACTGTCGACGCATTTCTCTCCCAGGACGACCTACGCCCACATAGAGAAATGCGTGCCCATCGTACGATCCATTAGCTGCTCGTCAGCGACGCTTAAAAATAAACAACACCCTCTTATACATCCAGCTGCTTGCTCTTTCATGACAGCAATTACTGTTTGATCGAAAGGCGCTCCCTTATCAGTCCCATGTTCCATGATTTTTAGTACGGACGGCCATCCTAGGACAACAAACAATGCAATGTACTGCCCTCTGAGAAAAGATTTGCGGGAATCGAAGACTGGAGTTGCATCCAATGGAAATCGAACAACAGCGGGGAGATGGTCGTACCATTCGCGGACCTGTTTTCTTAGCTCTCGTGTCACCACAGGCGCGTGAATAACACGTCCGCTGTTGTATCCGACAACTTCTAGGGACTGCGTCAAGAATTTACGGAGGCTTATCTGGGCGAGGAAGTAATAGAACCCCGAGTCCTCTTCCTCAAACTGTGGCAAAGGAACCATATCGTGAAATTGGCGTATACCGACGGGAAACATCTTCATCGTAGCTTGCAACTCGTGAACGATAGTCGACGTGGCCCAAAACGCGCGATTGAAGGCTTCTTGTTCTGCTGGAGACATATGATCTCTCATTCTGGAGCTGCAGATATGCATACAGTCTCTTGCTGCTTGCGTAATGGAATTCCAGGTCTGCATGGGCCTGATGGCGAATTTGAAGTAGGACGCCTGAAGTACGCGACACTGGAGCGTCATAAGGTTTCCGGTCCTCAACGACAGACGCTCCAAGATTTGACAGCCTCGAGCAAAGTAATCAAGACCTGGGAGTGTATTCTTGGCATGGTTACCTTTGTCTTCTGTGATAGCACCCATAGCTAGCAAGAAAAATGTCAGACAAGTAGAGGGTGAAAATCCGACGAAGCTATGCGTAGTTGCCGACTCAACGGCACTCACGCACGTTTGCTGGTCAAATATCGGTGTCCAACGAAGGAAGTTTTCCACGAAGCTTTGCTGCAACCGCCTAGTAGTTCTCCTGGAAAGGTCAACTGGCTGATCTAACAATGTAACTAGTTGATCTGAAAGATGCTCGCCAGCTAGAATTTCGTCGTCGTAGAATTCTCTTGTGAAATCCCAGCTCTCCACGCATATATAAGGTGGCGCACGGAAAGTCAAGAGGCTCGGCCTTGCGGTCTGGCTTTCTGTGGCTGTTTGTCTGTAGGCAAGATCGTAGGTTACTGGCGTTTCAACGGACCCATTTGAGGCTGAATTCACAGAAGTGATGCAATCCACGGCAAGTCTGTTCACACTTGATCTCCGTGAGGGCGGCGACTCCTGGGGCGGAAGCATCTTGCTACGATGTGACGCGTTTGGTGATACCACAACGGCATTTTGCACCTGCACCCGGTGCTCGGTTGCTTCCAGACGTGACTCTACTTCGGAGAGTCGCCGCTCCATATTTTCCAATGCCTCTGAGGGGGGATCGACGGTTTTACCCCTGTCGTGTGGTCAGCTCAGAAGAAACTCAAGCCAAAGCGTTTCTGGGGGCACACGAACCTGTCTCCTATTGTTGGTTTGCGATACGTGCATTCGATGCCTAAATCGGTGCAGAAACTACAGGAGGGTTTTTGTGCATCGCATCTTGTCTTTCTGAATCGACACACATTGCACTAGAGCGTATTAGCCGTGCCACGGATCTTGTCGAGAGCACACGCATACTCACAGCAATTGCGATGCGTTTCCGGGGATAGTTCTCCACTACGCGAGCCGTCTGCGGGCTGGTAGAGGTAGTGCCATTCACCGGTGCTGCTCGCGAGGCGTCGGATGGTGGCGAGTCATCGTGCTTTCGCTTGGTGACCATGGATCTCAATTACTGGAGATGATGTCTGCAGGCGATGTAGCCAACGCAAAGCTGAGCCCTCATGTGGTATGGTCGGAACCTGGCAGCCGTGCCGTTCATGAGGCTGGATTGGGTTAGGTTAGGTTGGCGCTGGCGCTCCCCGCACCGAGGGCATCTTGCCCCACATCCATCGTCGGCATCTTTTACTTTTATTGCCCCACAGAGGTGTTGCCTGTTCTTCACATCGGCTTCGTTTCGTTCATCAGGCGAGTATGGGAGTCACGATGGCAGATGCAGATGCAGATAATACTTGTAACGTCACGGGGAGTCGCGATGGATTTCGATCGACAACGCGGATACAGTGTGGTTCTACGACGCTAAGGATGGTCGAGACACCTGGTACAGGGTCGACCGAGCCAACGTGAATTGGATCTTTCGATAAGTTGGGTCGTCCCGGCCGCAGATCATAGATATCTTCCCATGCTTCGGGGGTGTTGAATGAGAGCTCATTTGGGCTCAGTCGTATTATGGGCCCATACTTGTCATGGATAGTTTTCGTGTGCATTGCTAATCGGCCGACGATCACTGCGCATATTGCTAGAATCTGACGAGTGTCAGCTATAGTGCGTAGCGCTATATAACAAAGAGAGGTGGCTATCCAGTGTTGTTGCATTATGCACAACAAAAAGACCGCCAGACTAAAAATATGTTTGCGAAGCCTTACCTGGGAGACACGATTAATGTAGGTCCTATAAGTAGACCCTCTAGACCATAGATCAATGATCCATCCGCTTCCCCTCAAGTCAGTTCTTCTAAGAGTATCCCGAATGTAATAGCACTTCTTAAGAGGATGGACACCTTGTTCTCGGCGTAACTCATTCTAAAACTAGCGATTTCAACTGTTCACACTCGTCTGTTGAATGCGATGAGGTATTGAAAAGCTACTTATAGTGGACTTCAGAGCGGGTGTTCCGACATGGAATGTAATGACTTCGTTTTAAAGACGAGCGAGTTTCGCAAACATCGGAGCACTTCAAGGACAATCTGAGACCCCATCCGACATCCCGAGCTCCCCCAGGTTTAGGTAGCGCAAGAGCGGACCTACCTTTATCTAAGCAGACGAAACAGACCTGGAGGTGTGGGAAGAACCGTTCCAGAACAGTTGGGGCTTGATTGGCTAGTACCAACGAGTAGCGCATAGAATGTGGCGTTGCATTGCTTGCGGGGAAGTGGAATGTGGAGGAAATCGATAGCCGCATCCGCCGAGTGTGGCGATATCGTAGCGTAGCCACCGCGTCTGGTTCAGCAACTTCGCTGTGCTAGCCTTGGAGAGCGGACATATCCAATGTCTTGCGTCCAGCCACGTTAGTTGCTGTGGAACAAAGAGTCTACGTCTATACACAATGTAATCGTGCGAACAAAGCGCCCAGTCAAATGTTCTCTTTCTCGAGAACTTAGCATTGTGCAAACGTGTGCCCCCCAGATAATTTTAGCAATACACAATGCCAGTCGAGAGCGCGTGAAAGCCATGCTTTCAGAGTGGCAGTTATGTATAAGAAGCCTTACCCCTCATACAGTACCACACTACAGAGCGTGGCCGCGGACTACTAACACAGGTCACTTTGTGTCAACCCATGGGCCCATGGGATCCCGCTAACATGTCAGACACCCACACCATGCCTTTCCAACAGTGCATGCATCCGCCGGGCAAACAGGTAGCCTTGTTCCACACGCGCGTGCTGTGTGATGCATCTCATCTCGTCCGGTGATGGTGTTTTTTGCGATGCCTCCGTGTGACGATCCAACTTCTCACCGTTACTTTCGTCACGATTTGCCTGCGACCTATACGACCACGATTCTAGCGCCCTTCCAGATCAGAATCGAGTTGATGTTCGCCCGTCAATCAAAGTATGGACGGAATCTCAAGTACACATAGATAGGGCGATCAAGACTTCAGGATAGATAGGAACAACTATCTAAGTTGTGGATTTTCGGTCGATTGCGGACAGCATACTACAGCACTGCCAGACAGTATCTCAGGTAATTTTTTCCTCTTCCCAAGTAACGCTAATACCGGTGTAGGGAAGAAGATGTTTGCTGTAGGCTAGAATACAAACAAGTTCTAGCCAATAACGGTAAGCCGATGTTGTCCCTGCTAACAGTAAACATGAGTTCGGAGCACAAGTTCGAGAAGCATCGGGTGAAACTAGGCCAAACCTAGTTGTGCTTATCTATGTAAGATTGGCCATTGTCGGGAGTTCGATACACCGAAACGTCCCAGCTTAGTGAATAGGATAGACAAGAGGTGAGTTCCCCTGTCCCGTCAAGCCGCTCATAGTGTAGGATGGCATGAAATGACAGCCATGGAATATTCCATGCCTGCCAGTATCGCCCGGTTTCGTCAGCGGTTGTGAAACAGTGAAGGAGTTTTCAGGAACGGGTAAGTATGGATTCAATGCCTTGGAGGAGGCGGACAAGTATACTAGCAAGAACAATTAAGAAGTTATGGAGCTGCCGAGTGTCCAATGCCCGTGTCCCAGTAGAGTAATCGAGTCGCAAAACGGAAATGGTCCTCGTGCTCATACAGCCGCACCGGCAGCGGCTTCTCGAGCAGCTTTCTCGTTCTTCCTCGCCTCTCGTGCGGCTCTTCTCAAATCCCTCAGATCGGGCGGCTTCTCGATGCCGAGCCTTGTTCTGAGCTCGTCCACGTCGGTCTCGAGCTCCTCCTCCCAGTACACATTGATCACATGGTCGCTTTTTGCGCCGTTTCGTGCTGCCCACGGACCATATATGTCCCAGAACCTTCTCCACTCGCCTTTCTTTAGTGTCAGAGCGCTGAACACGGCCAGTCCGGTCATGGGCAGCCCCGTGTTGGCGAACTCGAAGGCCTTGAGGGCCACTTCGCCTTCGCGGAAGACTGGGAGGCCAACAAGCGCATGGTAGAAGTCGTGGCACTCGCGGTAGCGTTGCATGACATATGCACATTCCTCGTCGTCTATGTAGCGGACGTGTGCTCGGGTGTCGGGTGACACGCCCTCTCGATCTAACCATTCTGTGTAGGCATAGCCTACGGTGTTCTTGGGCAGTGAACGAAGACGAGGGATATCGAGCGAGGTCGACGTCAAGCGCGGGCGGTGCCGCAGTATCCTCCGGCCCGTGGGATGTAGCAGCATGCGGTCGCGGAGACGATTGATGAAGTAAGGCTGCGCCGTGGCTTCGCCAAAGGCGGCGATGAGGTCTACGGGATTTAGCAATGGGCGGCCGGCAGCTGTCCATTCGAACGCCTCACCTCCTCTCCGAGGGTCCAGGAAGCTCATGAGCCCAGAGCCCAGAGCCAGCCCCAGCCGTTCGGTGCGCGTGAGCGGGATGTGGCCTTCATAGTTGGGCAGCGGGCGGTTGAGCACCGAGAAGCATCGGCAGGTGCAAGGTAGGTGCGGAGAGTGGGAGACGAGCTTAGAAGGAGCGCACACCAAGCTCGCAGCAGGGCGCTTCGACGGTGCCGCCATGGAGAGAGACATGCCGACGCGACCTCGATGCATCGCGCATCATGGTTCGACGGCTTCAGCCACTTCTTATCGATAAGACGCGTCAGGTGCGCCACAGTCGATGTCGCGACTTCCATTCTTTCTTTGCTCGACTCACAAGTCAGTCGGTCAATCGCGCTCGTCGTCCTGGACAGGAATTCGCAAGGTTCGAGTACGACGCACATTCAGAACTGGCGCCTTTTGACAGATTGTGCATCGAGTGTCGTGCCTCCGCCTTCACCCTACCTTCTACACGCACCGCACCCGACGTCTCCACGCTCCACGACTCATGGCAATGGCTGCCGCTATGGACCCGGGCGAGCAGCACACCCGCTTCATTGAGTGGGCACAGTCCAACGGCGTGGAAATCAACGGAATTGCTCCTGCCCAGTTCAAGGATCGAGGCATGGGAATCGTGGCCGCAACGGATATCAAGGTCAGTGCCTCGTGTATGCAGAAATCGCAGTCAAGGGCTTTGGTTTCCACGTAACGAGTCGTCTCAAGATAGTGCTGGGACTATCGGCTGCATCAAGCACATTGGTGTGCAGCTCATGTGCTAAGTTTTCAAGCAAGGAGATCGAATAGTGCATGTGCGCAACACGTCACTCATCACTGTTGCCCACCAAGGAATCCAAACGCTCAAGTTCCCGACCAAGACTTCGATACACGCGCGTCTAGCTGCATACTTAGCTCTTCAATATGCAAAAGACGACTGCCAGCATCGCCCATGGCAGGACGTCTGGCCCAGTCAGGACGAGTTCAAGGACATCCTGCCACTGCACTGGTCGAAGCAGCTGCAGGATCTGCTGCCGCATGCTGCGACTGGTAAGTCATGCGAAGAACCCTGCGCCTGCTCGGCTCTACGACAGTGAATCGTTGATTGCCCGTTGTGCACTTACAAGCGACACACGGGACGGTAATCTGCTAACACAATGCAGTGCTTCTCACAGCCCAGCGATCCAATCTCGAAAGAGATCATCTCAGCATTCACGCCATTCGCCCTTCCATCTCCAGAGACCTCTTCACCTATGTATGGCTAATCGTCAACACTCGTACCTTCTACTGGGAATACCCCGATCTTCCAAATGCGCATCCGCGCCTTCCAAAGAAACGTCTACAGTTAACGGCGGACGATTGTTACGCCATGTGCCCCTTTATGGACTATTTCAATCACTCCGACAAAGGTTGCGACCCCAAGGCTGACGCGAAAGGCTACTCGGTCACCGCCGATCGCACCTACAAAGCCGGTGAAGAAGTCTACGTTTCGTATGGCTCACACACGAACGATTTCCTGCTTGTGGAGTATGGCTTCATACTTGACACGAATGGATGCGATTCCCTACCGCTGGACCACCTTATTCTCTCCCAACTCTCATCCGAACAGGTCCAGGTTCTGAAGGAAGATGGATTCTACAAGTCGTACACGCTGTCGCCGACAAGCCCGACAATATGCCACCGCACTCAGGCTGTTGTACGTCTGTTGACGCTACCCTCTCGGCGATATACGGCTTTTGTGAGCGGGACGGATGAAGGAGCGGGTGACCAGGGCAAAGTCAATGAATACGTCATCGCGCTATTGGTCAAATACGAGCGACAGATTATGGAGATCATGGACGAGGTGGAAGGATTGAGGACAGGTGCAGACGTAACAACGGGACAACATAATACCCTGCTCAGACGCTGGAAGCAAGTTCAAGCCATTGTCAAGACGGGTATAAATGTCCTGAGCAGCTGAGACCTTGTCTCATCGGGCCTTGCTTGACCTAGACCTGGGAACCAGTGGGATTTGACACTTTGGCACGACATGCCACTTGAACCATCTGGGCACTAGCAAGAGCTAAGGAATTACACCGTGAAGAGTATCTCATAGATCACAGCCAAATCGACCTTTCAGCTTGACTCGTGGTCATACCGTTTTGCGCAACGCGATGACACCGTCTACATCCCTGGCCGTGTTCTCGTGTTACACGCCTGGTCACTCGCTTTCAGCATGCAGGCTTCCTCAACTGTTACGTACTGAAAAGTTGGCTAAGAGAAGACAAGATTTGGTTTTTTGATTGTTGACTCGAACTACAAAGTAGTGTCCCGTAAAGTGATAGACAAATATGGACATGGACATGGACTGCCGTCCAAAAGTGATACAAAAGGAAGCGTTGTGAGTGGATAAACAAAAGAAAAGATTTGTTCGCGATCAAGCAGCGACAGGCAATAATGAACCATGTCAGCAAGCTCGTGTAGGCCACCACATCGAGAGCGCCACGGCTTGGCTGATCAACGTGCCAGGCTCTTCATAGAAAAATCTTGCATTTGCTAAGCGTGGTCTGAAAACTCCTCACAGACCTCAACCAACACTGTGCAGAGGCTCGTTTAAACCTGTCGTAGATCAGGCAAATTGCTTCTAACGGTTAAACCATTCTTCCGATCTATTCTTAGTCCGCCCTTTCATTACCTTGACATATTTCATTCCTAGCTCATCGCGTGTTATTTCCTTCGGCGTCAGTTTCGCGTCCTGGAATGCCTCGCGCAGCCGCTAGATGGCCCAAGCTGGGACACAACTACCCAGCTTGGAAAAGAATAAACCCAGGATAGGATCGCATAGCTCGTGATCGGATGCAGCGTGTTCAACGGCCAATTTAGGGATGTATATGAGGCTTGGCGAGGAGCTGTACAGCAGCTATATAGGTGGACTGCGGGAAAGAGCAAATGTGGTACCTGCTTCTTCCTCGCTGTATTTGACTTTGAGGTCTCTACGTACCTGGTTCAGTGTGGAACCTTCCCACACCACCATCATGAAGGCATTCCTACTCCTACCCCTGCTGGGGGCCTTTACATTGGCGCAAACAACCACATCGATCTGCCGATGTCCACTAGTCAAATGCCCAAGTAGCAATGCTGCCGTATGCTTCCCCTTTTGAAGGATGGTTGCTCTATGCTAACAATATCTTGTTCAGGCACTCTGCCAATGCCTGAATTCCCGCGAAACAATGTGCCTCAAAGCATGCCCGACGTACAAACCCACGTACCTCGTCAGTCCTCAATCCTTCACCCTCGCGACACAGCACTGATTGATGCTACCAGCCATGCCCGATAAACCCCCCGACTCCGTCGCCAACCCCAAGCGTACAGGCTGCGGCTACATGCCCATGCGAACCGGGATTCTGTATCCAAATGTGGCCACAATCATGCTATTGCGCAAATGCACAGAAACAGCAATGCTTTGACAGGTGCGGTGGCGTGAAGCCCGATTTACAGGTGACAATGTCTCGTATGCATCATCCGAGCAATCACTAACCCTTGACCAGGATTGCCCTCCCTTGGAGACGCCCTCGCTTGTCGCCAAAGCCATTGATGTATCCTCTGCTCCCAAGCCGACTGGCATCCACAAGCCATGCGGCGGCGGCCGTGGCAACTACCGCGAGTGCGGTCGCGGCGAAGTCTGCATCAAAGATCCATACAAAGATGGATGTGGGCCTGCGTGCGATCAATTGGGCATCTGTGTGAAGGACAAGCTATGTGGTGGGTTTGCAGGGTTTCCATGTGAGGTTAAGGACCAGGTATGTGAGGATGACCCACGCGATGACTGCGATCCACTGCATAACGGTTTCGATTGCGGAGGGCTGTGTGTATGGCCGTTAAGTTTGAGGAAAGGTTACGAGGGGGGGCACTAAGAAGTGATAGGAATGGCAGCATGACCAGGAAAGGATGAAGCCTAAGTGTTAGTAAAGGGTAGGCTAATCCAGTCTCAAAAGAATTCTTTGTGGAATGACACAATTCACGAGAGTTGGGGACTTTATGCATGCTACTATTGAAAGCTATTTACGAAGAGCATTCATAGTTGGAACACTGGAATGCGGAGATCTGAACCCCGTAAAGCCGGCCCGGAGAGGAGGGCGTTTGGAATAAGTCCCATCCCATATTGTCTCTTTGGAACTGATAAGCGTAGTAATCAGGATGTTCTTTTTCAAATTTATCTGATACCTCGGCTTTCTGATCGCACCATGTTTTTTTATTGCTTACTGCCACTGTGCTCACGTATATAGAGACTCAGGAAAGACTCGCATTCGAAAATCAGTCTATCTGATCGATTCACGCTATGAGAGATTTCATTCTCATGCAAGAACTGCATACTCTTTTCTCATCAAGCCGTCAACTCCCGACACAGCAACTTTTTCTCCTCATGGAGTTCGAACTCGCTCGCGCCAAGCAGCCCATACCGTATCAGCCTCCTCCTTACTCCAGTCTTTCATAATATCCGCGAGCTCCGTCTCATTGACTTTCCCACAGACTGCACCGGCTTGTTCGAGGACAAACGCTGCTGCAAACGACCTAGGGACATTTCTAATCCGCAAGAGAATGATATCTTTGGTAACTAAGAAAAGGAGAGAGAGTGAACATAATACCAGGTCAAGAGCGTAGGCACTGCATTTCTTCTCCCGGGTAATACGGTGTACGCAGACTTTTGACGGGATATTGTAAGTAGGGTTGATACGACCGACCGCAGCAAATGTCACTTCAATACAAAAGCCTCGCGTTCTTTTGCACGAGAGCCGGCGTTGACAACAAGCAGCAGACGAGCGTATGTTATATTGTACAGAAAACCAAGCCAGATGATTGCATTTCCCTGCCCTTCGGAAGTAACGTGTTACTATAGCTCTCTTACTTCGAAACGATTGTCTAGCAACGCGTGTGTGTAAATCTATACCTTCCCCTTGGCCCTAACAATACAAAGGAAATACGCGCTGTATGCATCTTAACGATCCCTTGTAACGATGGTGATAACGCCTGATGTATCTATCAGTCCCGGTGCGCCCTTCTCGGTCACCGCGCTCTTAAACGATCATTGCAAACGCCAGAACCTCCGCAGTAGTGTAAGGGGGTATTACATGTGAAAAGAGACCACCAAACATGTGCACGCCGAACGAAACCCAGGTAGCAAGACTATAATTCTAAACCTTTGCAAGAGATTAATCGCAGTCATGGACCCCAGAGTCGAAGTTCCTATACTGCGTCCGGATTGGGCTATTGAAGCTTCTGGGCGTGATTTCCATGGCCTTGTTTCCAGTCCCCGTCTCTTTCTTCTGCCCGGGCAGCTCTGTTGTGTCCTCTGGGTAATCTTCACCTACACACCAAGCCCGTCAGTTACTTGACATCAAGTCTGCAAAACATAAGAAAGTCAACGACGATGCGCAAGAGTATTACGCACTCGCAACACCCAACCCCTCACAAAGCTTCTTCCTCCACATGCCGCACACTTCTTCGAAGCCATCGACGACGTCACCGCAAGCAGCACCGGCCTCCCGTTCTCTTAACCGCCTGTCCCAGTCTCCGTTGTCGATGTAGCCCATGCCTATTTCCTTCAGATCCATGTCTTTCTTCCACTCGGTCAGCTGGTCTTTGCTAGATCTCAGTTTCCGACTCGCCTCATTCGCCTTTTGTCGAGACATGTGTAGGCTGTCTGACACGTTTGAGAAGTGCTCGAGGAGTTCGCGTGTTGACTGGGTCAGCTGGGAGAGGGCGATGAGGGCTTGCGGGGAGGAATGCGGAATCAGCTCGAGGGTGCTTTCTATTAGAGGGAGGAGCACTTCGATCTCCTCGGCAGGCGGCATGATGGCGCGGGGGCCAGTCATCATGGCAGTAGCCGAGTTTAGTGTTCGCGACTGGTGAGTGAGGTGTGTAGTCAGGGCGTCATGGGCGGTCTTCAGTCTGTAATCATGCTCGGTCAGGCGCGTAACAGGCAGCGTTGGGGAGAATACTCACCTTGTTGCTCCGTTCTCAATGCCGATCTGGCTCCCGAGGTCCCGCAATTGCTCAGTCACCCGCTTGACTATACCGTCTGCCGCGCTGCCGTTCTCCTCCATGCCCCTCCGTGCCAGGCTTTCGATAGCGGCCATGCGGCTCTCGAGGCCAGGCGAGATGCCTTCGTTAGCCTCCAGGTCCGAATCGTCCCCGTAGTCGGACCCGCCGTATAACGAGTGCTGTCTCTGGTGTTTCCTACTCTTGACTGCAGACGGTGGGCTTAGCCTGGACCCCGCCGGTGAAGAAGTTTGCATTGCGACTCCGCTGTCCCTAACCCCATTCGCGGTGCCAACACCCCCGTCGTGATCCACCGCTACACCGATGTTGTTTGCGTCCGAATGGTGCGGTGGATCCTCGTCGTCCTCGTATTCACCCTCGGCGCCTTCGTCGTCGTCGTCCCAGTCGTCCAGTTCCCCTAGTTCGTCGGCCAGATTCCCCAAACCGCCGTCTGCACCAGCATCGATGTTGTGTGCGGGGCTTCCATGCTCGAACTCTTGCGACAGTCGTGGTGTTATTGACAGATAGCCGGAGGAGCGCCGGCGGAACGAGTTTCGTTTGGACGAAGGCGTGGTATGGGACATGTCGAGGCTTGAGGGGTGGCGGCGGTGAGAAGACTTAGGCCTCTGTGTGGGCGTCTGCGGCGGCGAGGACATTGTGTTCCTTCCCGTCGTTTTCCGCGCGCTGAATTTGACAAGGCACTGGCAGCGCGGAGGGAGCGGAGGCGGTGGGTCTGTTGCGACGACCGGTGAAAGTGCGCATCCGTGTACGGATGGAAGACGGCTTTGTGCTGGCGGCGTGCAGCGGCGTGCGGGTCCCTTGGATCGAGGCCTGCGGCGTATGTTGCCAGGCCCGTGGATCAGGTTGCCGCTGCGAACGAGGGGCAGCGACGCGTATGTTGGGCGGTGGGTCTCGGGGCGTGGGAGATGCGCTGTATCGCCGGTCTTGGCTGGCTTCCAGCAATGTAGGGAATGAGTGCAATGGCTCGAGAGCGCGAGCAGGCCCCGGGGCCGCCTTTAAGAATGCACGAGGCGCAATAGCAGGCGAAAAAATGTGGTTTGCGGAGCGAAGGCGTGGGCTGCGGGGATGCACGCTGTCTGTTTGTTGACCGAGTCGAGGTGCAAGCTCCGTCATGACAACGCCTGTCGCATCTCCGTCCAGACTACAGGATAATGCCCAGCACATATGCCCCAGCACGCCCGGGATAGCCACGACAACCACCATTTGACAGCACTTCACCTGCATGCAGCTGCTGCCGACAGCCAGTTCGCACCTTGTCGTAAGGCTATCACGAATATGTACAGACGAGCCATTCCGTGGGCCGTACATGAACCCTTGCCACCCTTTCCAAGCACCAGATGACGCCCCCAATGAGAGAATCCAGACAGATGGGTATCCCTACAATACCAGGAAGCAAAACTGCAATTCTCCGCCAACGCCTAGTGCTGCAATGCCCGTCCTTGATGTACACATTTTGCCCTGTCACTTCGACAGGGAACCGGGCCGTCTTCGTGAAGAAACAGACATGGTGTCGTGTGGTGCGAAGAATGCGATAGCCCGTGAACTCCCGTTATGCCCTAGAATGCCGCTGGAACGAAACGCGTGACGACCGTGCTACGGTTACGAAGGCTTGCCCTGGTCGAGGGCCACGAGCTGCTTCTTGAGCTGCGTGAAGAAGTCCTGCCCGCTGGGCATTAGGTGTGGCATGTTGCCTGGATCCATGTTACTTGAGCACCGCCCAACCTGTGCATCTCAGACATACCTCGCGATCCCCAGGCACCACTGCTCCTCTTTGCCACCGAGTCACCTTGCACCTTGTGGTATGCCGACGGCTGGTCTGGAGGTTTGGCGTTAGTCCCCGTGGTCGTTGCAGATACCCTGTTCGAGGAAGATGTACCTGCGACGCTCTCAAGATATTCTGCGGCACACGTTAGAGACAGCTCGCGATCCTGCGGGGAAGCTTCGGGGGCCATCAAGAAGCTTTGCACGGCAGACGATGCCCCGCTACCAGCTCTGCGCGCTTACTCTTCTTCAAGAAGTCCTTGACCTCGGCGGCATTGAAGTCCTTCACAGGTACGTGCTGCTCGGCGGGGATGCTGGGTGGCTGCGCCGGCGCACGCTCAGCGCCGCCCTGGGCTTTGCCCTTCCACGCATTGCCAGCCACGGCCGACATGGCTTGCTGCCTCCCGCCCTCTTTGGTGGCATTGTTGGAGCCCGAGGCGCGGTTGCCTCGTCCCTGAGGCCGCTGCCAGCTGCTCCTGTTTGCCATCAGACCAAGTTCGTCGATCAAACAGGCCGGGGGAAGGCTTACCGGTTCTCGGCCGCACCGCTCATTGTGCGCTTCCGGGGCTCAGGAGGAAACTGGTGGGGTGGATGATGTGGAAGGGCGGAGGTACTGTTAAATGCGCGCCCAGTGAAAGCGGAAAGCGCGACTGTCTGTGCATGATTGGCCCAGCGTTCCTTCTCTCCGACGTTGGACCAATCATGCTGGGCATCGGCCCTCTGACAACGCACAACACCCACTACCTTTTCTACAGGCCATGGGCCGTGAGCTTAGTGCTGAGCTGCTTGCTCCATCTGCTGGATGAGAGAGCTCCGAGCTTGCCGCGGGGGCAGACGTTAGGCAACGCAGACTTTCACGTGGCGCGTCTTGGTCGAGTGAACAAGTCCATCTTGACAGCTTGAAACCCTGCTCGGTGCGAAGGTGGTGAGCGTGTTACGTTGCAAATTGAACTATCTGCACACAGAGACGCTATGCCTCCTCTCTAGCCGCGGGAGAGGGCTCTGGGGACTCGGACAGATTGGCAGGCTCCATCTTACGCCATAGAGCTATGAACCCACCGCCGACCACCTCCTGCCCTGCCTTGGGCCGACATACCATTGCCCACTTCTCCTCGCTCTTGGCAAGGTCCTGTGCCAGCTCCTTGTCTCTGCCCTCCTGCCCGTTGACAGCGTCTATCGACTCTGCACCGGACGACGAGCCTGGCGCATCCTTCTGCTCTGCTTGCCTCAACGTCGCCCTGGGACGTACGGCTCTCACGTCCCATTCCCGGATGGTGCTCGCGCCCAGCTCGACGACTTGGTCGAGCAGGTACGGCATCCTGTCCTTCCGAATCTTCTCTACGCATTCCGCAATCTGAGTGATGCTCGGATTGAAGACTGCAAGCAGGCCGTTGACTTGCAGCGCCGACGCCACGACGTCCAGATACGCGTCGGCACCTGGGAGGTCCAAAAGCACATGGGACAGAAAGGGATCTACAGTCTTCCTAGCTTTCAGTTGTTCCGTAATCCAAGACGCGGGGTCTCCCACGTGAAAATCAACACTGCTTGCATACATGCCATGCCTGAAGCCGTCTACAATCTTGCGCGCATGCTTCGAGTGCTTACCGGAGATGTCAAGCGTGTGTACGATGGCACCCCGATTTGCGCGCCAGGTCTCGATACTCGCGTCTTGCAAGTCGGCAATAGACTCCCCTAGGTAGACTGGGTCTTCTGGTTCTTGCTCGGAAGCGTAGTTGTGAAGCTTGGGCAGCGGCGGATTTGCAGCATGTATTGCGCGAGCGAGATGCAACGTCAGTGCACCATGGCCGGTACCTGCCTCGAGTATCTCCACGGGCGGGTTACCGTTAGGGCTGTTCGAGGGCGTATCGACGTGGAGGTCTAAAAGAGACACGATCAGGTTCGCGTCGGCAGGGTAGATCTAGCTTGTGTTAGACGTGCTTCACTCGTTTTGAAGGCGAGAGAGCGCATTCGGTGCAGTGGACGCACAGGAGTAACCAGGCGCGGCGTCAAACGGACGTACTCTGCAAGCGTGGGCTCGTGGATGCGATAGGCATTTCCGCGCGTCGAATGCACCAGCTGTCGCGGCTCTTTCCCGATCATGTCCGCATGCGCTAGGTTCCCGCGATGGGTGTGTGTCTGCTTCGCAGCCTGGAGTTTCACCAAGAGGCCATCATGGTTGGCAGTCTTCTTGTCCTTTAGAAGCACAACATCGCCTTCTGTGAGGGTGTGAGCAGCTCCTCGGCACCACAGGAGGGATAGCGTGCACACCTTGGAAAGCTCGTCTGAGGAAGGAACTGGTCGCAAACCTCCGCCTAATCGAGTGCACCTGTAATTGAGCAGACGTGCGTGCAACTGCGCCTGAACAGCGCATGGCTTGTATGTATGTGCAGGGGAGGGGATCTGACGGCGAAGCGGAGGTGCGTCCGGAAGTGGCACTGAGCTTGAAGCCAAGCCGACATGCCGGCCTGCAGACGTTGAAACAAGTCACCTGCACCCCTACGCTTCACGCTTCTTCCGAAACCCAAGAGCACAAGCGCATGCGACTATGGCTACGTGCTGTGCTGAAACTCATTGATATCGTTCAAGGACTGCACTTACGGTGTAAGTCTGTCAGCGTCCCCGCGGAGGTCTTCCAGCACCATGCCCGCGCCACGCAGAATTGCAAGTCCTCCCACGCTCTCGCTATCCCGCAATACTGACTGTGAAACCAGGTGCGGACGTCAGTCCAGCTCGGTCTGCTCGTGTCCGTCGTCCTTCTCCTCGTATTGTTTCTCGATAGTCGCTACAGCGTGCTCCCCCAAGCTGTGCACAACCACCTCCCGCTGCACCACGAAGGCCTCGTAATCACCGACATTACTATACAGACATGCTCATCGCTGAATCCGATTTCCAAGTGCCAGCTCGACCAAGAACTATGGCACCGCGTGGAAAAAGATCTGTACCTGGGTACAGGTTGGGTATCGAAGGCATACATTCACATCAAGCGCAAGAAAGAGGAGGAGCTCACAGATGAGGACAAAGTAATCGTGGACGTGCGCACAGGAAAGCTGGACCCTGCTATGGGAGACAAGTCGCAAGCAGCCCAGAAATGGGAATCGCGCCCTGCCGGCATCTGGATCAAGCGGTCAGCCAAGCGACACGCAAGCGATTCGAAGAAGACCATCACTGCGGTAGACGTACTGTTCGGCGCAGATGCCACAGAGTCTCGTCCTGGATGGCAGCTGGTCCCCAACGGAGCTGTACATCTAGATACCGGCGGCGACGACAAGGTCCCGCATTTGTCGATTCGTAGGGGACAACCGGAGGCGGTCAAGAAACCTGTCCCTAGATTCACCAAGGACGGCAAGTTCAAGATCATGCAGATATCAGATCTGCATCTCAGCACTGGCATACGACCCTGCAGAGACTCGGAGCCAAAGAATTACAACGGTGGACATTGCGATGCCGACACGAGGACTATGGAGTTCGTGGAGAGGGTGCTAGACGACGAGAAGCCTGATATGGTAGTCCTCTCTGGCGACCAGGTCAACGGTGGTACAGCACCCGATGTTCCTAGCGTAAGTTCCTCCTATTGCCTTCCTACGAAGACGGCATTAACACTCTGCAGGCACTGTTCAAGATTACCGCTGTCCTGATCGAGCGCAAGATCCCGTACGCCGCTATCTTCGGCAACCACGATGATGAGGGTGTAATCAGCCGCGGTATCCAGATGCAGCTCTACGATTCGCTTCCTTACTCGCTTTCCGAAGCTGGACCCACCTCCATTGACGGCAGCATGGGCGTTGGCAACTACTTTGTCGAAGTTCTCGCCCACGGCGCCAATAAGCACTCTGCGCTCACACTCTACTTCCTCGATACTCATGCCTACTCCCCCGACGAAAAGAAGTTCAAGGGCTACGATTGGCTCAAGCCCAACCAAATCCAGTGGTTCAAGAAGGCTGCCGACAGTCTGAAAGAATCGCATATGAAGTACACACACATCCATCTGGACATGGCCTTCATTCACATCCCTCTTCCAGAATATGCCATTGTAGAGAACGAACGACTTGGTCAGTGGAAAGAGGGCGTTACGGCGCCACGCTTCAACACACATTTCAGGGATGCTTTGGTGGAACAAGGTGTCAAGGTCGTTTCCTGCGGCCACGACCACGCGAACGACTACTGCATGCTCTCGAAAAACCAGCAGAGCGATCCCGAACTATGGATGTGCTACGCTGGCGGGAGTGGCTTTGGAGGATACGGTGGCTACGACGGCTACCATCGACGAATCCGTGTGTTCGAAGTCGACACCAACCAGGCGCGGATATCTACATGGAAACGATTGGAGTATGGCGATATTGCTACTCGGCTCGACGAACAAATCATTGTCGATTCGGGCAGGGTGTTGCCGCTGCAAAGTCAGTAGCTGGGTTTTGTTACTGTTTGATACCGGCGTTTGGGTTCGGGGTATCTTCCACGGCTGCTGGGAGTTGGGATCGTATATACCACATAGCGAGGCGTTGCGGTATTTTTGGTCGGTTGTGTGTTTGATTTGGCTTGTTTCCGGTCGCTTTGAGATATACTGTGGTTGCAGCCCTATCTTTGTGCAGTGGGTCCTCCAGGGTAAGGATTATATAAAGTACTTAATATTAGTACCTTTCTATAATAAGAAGGTACTATTCTATAATAGGAAAGTAGTTTACTATAAGAGGAGTTAAATACGCTACTATAGGGGCTTAGATCCTCCGAAGAAAATAAACCCACTGCACAAAGATAGGGTTGCAACCACAGTAGTTAGCTGCAGTGCCTTAAAAAAGGTTTAGCAACGCCGTGTTACCCGAGGAGGAGCAACACCGTGCTTACACTTTTGGGCTAGTAGTACAGATAGCTTGTTGCTGACGGTGTTATTGGGTTTATACCGCTACATGAACAGGTTGAGTACAGTGTGTTGCCCCAAGGTCTGCTATACATATTGCGATAACCCTGCAACTTCAAACCCCTCCTCAAGCAGTCGCCGTCGAAGCATTCCCCACAATCGCGACGTTCGTACTCAGGAACATCTCGAAATCATTCATCGCCGTCGTAACCGCCGCAATGTGGAACGTATCCCCGAGCGTCCCGTCCAGGCCGGCATTGAAGAACCCGAACTTCAACCCCTTTTTCAAGCTCATGGTGTTGTTCAACGCACTGGCGGCGACAATCTCCCCCCCTCCTCCATCTTTCCGCAGCCACACGAGCTTCCAACCGCGCTTGTATGCCCCGAGTGCCTGAACCTCCTCGCTCTTGGAACTGCGCCATTCAAAGAAGTGTGGAGTCCTTCTGGGAAGCGCGATGCAGAAGCAATGCTTGGTTGAATGGTTCTCGATGGTGATCTCCAGCGGCTTGGACACCTCACCGCCTTGGTCGGGAAAGATGCTGAGCACGGACGTGCTGCCCATGCCTTTCATCATGATGGTAGAAAGTGGCGGCGCCTTTTTGTCGTCGCCTTGGACGAGCGCCATGGGTTTCCACAAGCGGGTTTGGACGACTGTGAAGAGCTTTTCATCCTGGTGGGGACCTATGGTGAAGGTGCTAAATTGGGTGTAAACGTTAAATTGAGAGGGGAAGCGCATATGTTGGGGCTGTGGCGAGGATCCTGAGTGTTGTGAATCATTGTGTGGTTGCCTTGTGGTTGACGATTCGCTATGGACATAAGCTGGTGGTGGTTGGTTTTGATCGTATGCGGGCGGGGCCGGCTGTGCGGCATCGACGCTGTGAAGAGGTGCCGTCTTCTCCGGGACTCCCATACTGAGGCTTCCCAAGGCAATGCCGCGAGAGTGGTGTGATGCGGAGCTGTTCCCAGATCAATTGTACTACTGCAGTCCCTCAAGTGATGGTATCCAGTTGTTAGTAGAGTAGGTGTGCGGAATAATCCCGGGAGGAAAGCATGTCTAACGATATATATTCTTCTCTCGTTCTGCTTGGCAGTATGATTGCGAGGCGGAGCACATACACTACATGAGCCACCAAGGTTTTGTCCCAATTTGGCTTCGTCAGTCTGGTGTGGCTGTACGGATAGAAGAAGCTCGTAATTGCTATTCGATATATATCGGACCTGCCACGTAGAGTACGCATTGTGTGCGATGGACTGCGAGTTAGTCGACAGCTGTCCAAGTCTCTGCAGGAATCTGGAAAGCGTGTGGGGAGAGTGAGGGAGGGCGGGCCATCGTCATCGCAGCCGGCGCGACGCGAATCCCTGCCGATGCGCTAAAGCAGAAATCACCTAGACTGTTTACGCTGGGAGCGTGGGACGGAACAGCACCAGCGATAGCACCGCGACATGCGTCCTGTACAACAATCCGTCTTTGGCCTCCTCTTCTTACCATGCATATACTAGCCTCCCTATGAAAATCCCCACACATACGACCCTGCACGCCCCGTAACCATGCCCAAGGAGGACGCGACGAAGGCGCGCCTGCAAAACATCGAAACCGAACTGCGGACCATTGCCGCATGCACCGCGGCGACCGTCGCGGAGCTCCAAGAATTACTCAAGCTGTCTGGAGACACAGCGCAGTCGCAGAAAGAGAACATACGCAGCAGAAGCACAAGAGCCCCCAGCGCCCAATCGACAGCTCGTAGACGGCCCGGGACTGCTGCTGCGAGGGCGGAGCATGGCACAGGTTCTACCGCACCCCTCACTCCGCGCCAACGATACGTGCTTGCCACCCAGACGGTGAATGCCACCCTCAAGTCCCTTGCCGACGCGCTCAAGACGCCCACGGTGCCCGCGACCCATCGGCGACCCAGAACGCCGCCGGCTTCGACGGCTTCCGCGAATGTTGCGCAGAAATCCCAATCGAGAAGCGTCTCGACCTCGCAGCGCCCGCTGAAAGAACGCTCCGTCGGCCAGATCACGAACTCGCCCGCCAAGCCAAAGCCTTTGCGCCGCTCGTCGTCCTACTCGACCTTCACCAGCCCCGACTCCGGCCTGGTTGCGACTGCCGAATGCGCCAGGCTTGCATTCGCATACCTGAACACATCAGAGGGGATCCAGTTCGTGGGCAAGGACTCCCCCGAGTTAGCTTTGGAAAATGGACGGCTGTCGCTGATCGGAAAGCTGGTGACTCATGGCTTGGACAGCCTTGCGGTCAAGGAGATGCGCTTGTTGAAGAAGAGGCTGGATGCGTACACTCGTAGGAGGAATGCCACAGAGGATGCC
Organism: Karstenula rhodostoma CBS 690.94; assembly: GCA_010093485.1. NCBI lineage: Eukaryota > Fungi > Ascomycota > Dothideomycetes > Pleosporales > Didymosphaeriaceae > Karstenula > Karstenula rhodostoma. Next base: position 1,586,261 of record MU001507.1, on the reverse strand, counting down.
CGACCTGCGTCCAGTCGGTCCACATCACTACAGGCACCCTTGACGGAAAAGGAGAGTTTAGCAGCTCTCCTGGACTTCGGCGACGTCGATCCCGACAGCGCCGCTACACCCATCATCATCAACCTGCAGATCTACGTGCTGCGTGTGCTTGGAAGAATCAAACGCCCACGTCTCATAGAAGCAGCATGGTGCTATCTCAAGCTGTCCCATCCTTCGAACCCCACAAGCCTCATCTTGCACACCGCGAAAGAGAAGGCACATCAAGCTAAAGCAGCGCGCCAACTGGAATCGCTCGCTCAATCTATCCTTCATCTTTGTCCAAGCATCTCCGTCTCCGTCGACCAAGAGCTGCCACAACCGTCTCCGGATATTGTCCTATGCCTGCAACATCTCGCATTTGGAACCCGACACAGATGGTGGACACTGGCCCAACACGAAGGCAACAAGGACAAGGAGCTCATCGAACCGTTTGCAAAATGTCTCGTGGCTTTTGCGAGACGATCAACGTTGCCCGCCGCAAAAAAGTACAAGATAGCCGAGTCCTTGCATTCGAACCTGTTGGGCACGGGAAAGAGTACTGACTTCTCCCAAAGAGATGGAAAGAGTTCGGCTGGATCCAAAAATTCAACACTTGCCTCACTCGCGCGTGCTGCTGATCTTCCCGACGAAGCACTTCGTTGGTTGGGTAGTTCTTCCTCTTCCACTGCCAGAGAGCCTTCAACAACAGCTGCGGTTCGATCGGTCCGCATTGCCGCCGTGTCTCTAGAAGCTTGTTTAAAAGATTCATCAAAAACGGATCAAGACGCCGCTATCGACGCCGCTCTTGAATGCCTCTCCGGTAGCTTGGACGGGACAGCCCGGGATCTGGAGACGCTGCTGATAGAAGTCCACGCATTACGACGGGTGGCAAGCCGTATCATTCCATCCGTATCTTCAGCAGACGGTACAGAGTGGTCGACGACGCTTCGTGGACAGTGTATACGCATCATTGCAGCAAGCATCCACTTTTCTAACCGTTTCATCGAAAGCCGGCCCCCTGATGATGCTTCCCATAAACAAATAACAGCATACCAAACACGTCTCGCGCTGGTTGCGAAGCTCTCGAGGAGTACTGTTGATTCCGTGTCAGTCTGCTGCAGGCTGCCACTGACATCGAAGGCCACCTGGTCAGAACTCGACAGATTAATCCAGGACTGCGTACGCCTTGTATCGCAGCTCGAAGAAGAGCTCGCAGGCAATGGCGATGCGGGTCTCGCGTCCCAAGGACCAGCACCATATGTCTTTGTCAAATTCTCCAATTTGTATTGGACTTTCCGTCGACATCTACAAAAACTAGAATGCGATTCATCTGCACTCGAAACCATGCAAAGGTCTACTGCGCTTCTCCAATCACGGCCCCAAGCAGAGAAAGAAGCCGGGCAGCTCACTTCCAAACTAGAACGGCTAGGTGAAGAGCTAGACAGGCTTGACCGTTTCCAGGAGTCCCGTCAGGCGTACACACAATGTATTCAGACGTCACTAGATGGCGTCTTGTGTCAGGAAATTGTCGAGGCGACATCGATCCACCATGTTGTGCATGTCTTTAAGCAAGATTCTCTGATTGGTGATCTGGGACGAGTCCTCAGGTTGTATCATCGCTCTTTTACGAGGTTTGGCCTAGGCAAATCCCATGAGCTCGCTTTTTTTGACGACGCCAACTGCCCAGCCGCTGCGCGCGGAGCACTTCTTGAATGGCAGCTAGAGATATACCAACAAACGCTATCTAAAAACCGCTCTTGGGATGCTGCCCTCAACTCGTCGCCACAGGCCATAGCAGACCGCCTTTTGAGCATATATACACCTCATGAATTTCCGCTGAGACGACAGAGGCTGCGCCTACTGCTTTTGCAGTTTTCGCAGATGTACCCGAGCATCATATCAAACGCCTACGTTTCCGACGATCGCCAGTGGGAAACCGACGTGGTCATCGACCAAACAGAGGATAAGAGTTTGTCACGGTTCAGAGATCATCTAAAATCTATGATAACTCTCAAGATCTTATTGCACCAAGGCGACCTGTCACTTCAGCAGCTTCGCGATTGCTTTAGTAACTGGCAGATTATGTTGGACGCTACCGAATCTTGGGATGAGGTGGAAAACCGAATCGATAATACTCACAACTGGCTCGAGGCAATACAAGCAAGTGTGGACTTTCTCTGCGCTAAGGGCGAAGAATATGAAGCGCTTCCAATACTTCATCTGCTTGTTCGAATTCTGGAGCTTCGAAAGACCCCAGATCCATCACGATTAATTCTAGCTCTGAATGCACTGGGCTTGCAATACTTGAGACTAGGTTATTCTGGCAAAGCAGGGCTGGCTTTCGCGAAGGCAGAAGTGTTGTTGAATGCGACCGTCTCGAATGAGGCAAAGCTGCGGTGGCACATAGGCTACGCTGAGTACCTCTTGGGTACTGGTAACACTCTGAAATGGCAAGACATCTCCTTTCCTAATGTGCTACTTTGACTGACATACAATAGCGAAACTGTACTCTCCGCCGCAGAGACACTCGCTCGAAACGATACTACTTTTCTGGACCTATCGAAGCCCTCTGCGACCCTTTTTATGCGGATGACGTTCAACAAGATTGTAGCAGAAGCCTGCTACGTTTCATCTCTTCTCTGTTCGAGCAAGGGAGACTACAAAAACGCGGCGAGACACGCTCGACAGGCGGTCTTGGTCAATCGACGCATCTGGGCTGCGCGAGAGGGCAATGTCAACACTCGCAAAGTTGTCTCGGGAGAAGGACCGACCAGCGCACCTTTTGACGCACTAAGCTCCATGCGCGATGAGAAAGGCGCATCAATTACCAGCTCTATTACCCACGAGGCGCTCAAAGGACCGGAGTTCTGGTCGCTTGTGCCAGCACTGTTTAGAGCCTTGACACAGCATTCCATCGTCATAGCAAGCCAGGGGATGCTTGAAGAGGCTGTTTACGTACTCCAGCAGGCAGAAAAGGTGGCTTCTGCCATTGGATCCCGTACATTGCTAGTGGACCATGCTAGCCGTCTTGCCGATCTATGGATTCAGAGTGGCAGACCCGATAAAGCACAACCTTTGTTCGACGGGTTAGATATGTCTCAGTCTTTAAAGCACGTGAGTGCTGTTTCGTATCATCTCTCCCTTGCGAGAATGCACCACGTAAGCCAACGGTTCGATGACGAGATGGCCGAATACGATACTTTGGAAAAACTACTACAGCACTTATCATCGCACTCATACATTAGCTCGAGGATTAGCTTTACGTCCAGTCTGGATGTCTTGACCAACAATGTATCTGCACTCACTCTAGAAGAGTCAAAGCCGGTAGAGCTTCAGAAGACACGAACTGTGAGAACTCGAGCCACAGCTGTCAAGACCGTTGCGAAGACGACGGCCCGCACGACTCGTAAAACACCTCTCAAAACCGCACCCAGAGCAGTTGCAAAGGTTCCGACAAAGGCTGCTACTTTACCTGCCGCTGAGAAACAGAGTGCCAGTGAGCACTGTGCGTTACTGGACGCAGTTCAAGCCGACATTCTGTACAGACGTGTTGCTACATATCTCTTGCAAGAAGACGTTGCGAAAGCCATGGAAGTTTTGAATAAGATTGAGAGATCAGAACAAGAGCGAGAAGGGTCTCATGCTTGGGTCCGCTTCAAAGCCATGCTAGCACAGGCCATCACGAGCATATCCAATGATTTTACTTTCAACACTTTACCCGAATCTACGATTGCGTTTCCCTCCATCCCGCCGAAGGACCGCCAATCGTCTGAAGGAGTCACTACCAAGCGCCCAGCCGTCAAACCTAGCACGAAACTCGCACGTGGTAAAAAGCAAGCTGGAAATAACTTCGTTGAGTTGATTGAGAACGCTCGCGAAAGGTTGGTAGAGGCACACGCTCAACACGCCACTGCTGCCAGCAATCACGTATTTCGACAGCTCTGCGCAGCTCTGAGCCATGCTACAGTTCTCCTTTCCGCTGTATCTCAAGGTCGCATACGCGGGTCTATTCACCCGCTGTATTCTGCATACATGAGTGGTATGTATTGTTCGTGATATGCGTAAGCATCGCTCACATATTGTAGAGATCCCCAAGCACCATGCTTTAGGCCTTGCCCAAGACTCAGTTGAGGTTGACCAAGAGGTCATGTCGCGAGAAGTTTGTTTGCAATGGCCGAAGCTCGCTGTGAATCAGCGATCCGTGGTAACACCAGCCAACTTCCAACACGACTACATCGATATCATCCCCGAAACTTGGAGTGCTGTATCTTTGGCGCTGAGTGAGGAGCAAGACGAATTGTACATCACTCGCTACCAAAGGAACACATCGCCCTTTGTCCTGCGCTTGCCACTGGCTCGCCATTCTTCCCGCGATCTGGACGAGGAGGAATTTACTTTCGCAGATGGCAAACGAGAGCTTGAAGAGATAATTGAGCTTAGTGACTTTACGACACGGAACGCCAAGGATCTGACTTCAAGAGAGGGCAGAAGACAGTGGTGGGAAGATCGTGAAGCCCTTGATACTAAACTTCGCGAGTTGCTGCTCAACATTGAGAAAATCTGGCTTGGTGGCTTCAAAGGCATCTTTTCGGACCACATCCATCAGGCGGCTCTCCTAGCTCGCTTTCGCAAATCCTTCGACAACATCCTGGCTCGCCACTTACCTTCGCGACAGAAGAAGGGACAACAAAAGAGACCGAACCTTGACCCAAGAGTATTAGAGTTGTTCATCGGCCTAGGCGATGCTTCCAACCCGGAGCTCGATCTTGACGAAGCACTCACAGACCTCATCTACTTCGTTGTCGACATTCTCCAATTCAATGGCGAGCCGAACGCTTACGATGAGATTGATTTTGACTCGATGGTTATCGAAGCGCACGAAGCTTTGCGTGCTTACTATGATAGTGCAACAAAAGTGTCACCAGGATCTGCCCACACCATCCTCATTTTGGACAAAGATCTGCATATGCTTCCCTGGGAGTCGCTCCCATGTCTTGAGAAGCTCTCAATATCTCGACTTCCTTCGCTGGCCGCGTTACGAGAACGTCTGCTCGCAGCCAGGTTGCCAACCGTGACTCAAAATGCACCACCAGGCCACTACATTTCCGCCGAGGCAGGTGGTACAAGTATGTTGAATCCTTCAGGAGATTTGGGTCACACGTCCAAGACGATTAAGCCTCATCTGGACAACATGCAAGGTACTTGGACGCACATCGCCAACCGTCCGCCTTTAGAGAAGGAATTCGAAGATTGCCTAAGGAACGACCAGCTCGTCCTATTCTTCGGACATGGCAGTGGAGCGCAGTACATACGCTCCAAGGCTGTGCGACGGCTATACCTGAATGGGAAAACACAGTCAGAAACGGAGAAGAAGAAGCCTGGTTGCGCAACAACATTCCTATTTGGCTGCTCGAGCGTTCATCTTTCAGACAATGGCATATATGAGCCCTCTGGCATGCTCTCGAGCTACCTCACTGCGGGAGCGCCTGCAGTGCTAGGCATGCTCTGGGACGTCACGGACAAGGACTGCGATCGGCTTGCTGTCAGAGCTGGTGAGCTGTGGGGACTATGGCCGGAGCCAGAACCCGAGAATGAAGTCATTGTTGAGCCGCCACCTACTGTTAAGAAGAGGAAGGGAAAAGGCAGGATCGCGCAGCTAGTTGAGGAGGTGGATACCCCAAGGGGGGCGAGCAAGTCGCGGAAGGGTAACACTGGCGAGGACGCAAGCGTTGGGTCAGAAAGCAGGAGAAGGGGCGTAGGGTTGGACGAGGCAGTCAGAGATGCAAGGAAAGCATGTGTGCTGAGGTATCTGAATGGGGCTGCTGCTGTTGTTTACGGGATACCGGTGTATTTGGAGTAGACGTACACTAGAAAGAGGAACAAGACGTAATTGAGATGTACCCTAGCATTTTGAAGAATATCTTGACAGCGACCATGCATCACTTCAACATGCCATTTCTCCGCGATATTATGGCATACGATGTATTTGCAGCAGCTGCAGTGCGGAAATTGCTCTGTTCGCTCCTGTGTGCACATCTGCTATGACGAGGTTTGCATGATTGCCTGAATCGCGGCCAGGGTCCGTCTCTTGGTTTCTGCAAAACAATATGACTCATCAACAACAGCGAATTCCACCGAGAACAGATACAAGTAATCTCTAAGCGAGCCTTCACATTTGTTGTCCAAACTGCCGCGAAGCCACCTTCGCCAAGTCAAGCACTCTGACTTGGGTCGGCGAATAGTCATTCAGCATGTGAGCAAATTTTCCAGTGAAATCAAACGACATGGGGTAAGCTCCTCAAAGTGTGGTAGGCAATATTGATGAAAGCAGCATCTGCCCTCTGCCTCCATTCATCTTGCGCCATGGTGAAAACAGACCGATATGCCGGGACCCGCGTGCGTATTGAGTCCGCCTCGTAGAGATGGTATAAAAAAAGGCAGTCGCTAACCATCTTCGCACTAGCCGTGTAGCTTTTTTGGAATTGATGCCAGCGAACCCACCGAATAAGAATGTGCACTGCGTGGTCAGTTCAGCCCTTGCTATTCTAGTACCATGCTTGAATGCTTGAATGAGCAGTCCTGGGGCGCGGCGCTGTTCGGAGATGCACACCAACCTGCGACGACGACGGCGGCGGGGCAGGACAGCGGTTTCAAGGCATGACACTATTCCCTGCCACACTGCCCTATGGGGTCTATGCAGGTGCTTCACAAAGCTCGGCTTCCGATATAACCCTCAAGACGTGGTTGGTCCGCTCGGTTGGGGGCCGACCAGGATGCTTCAGGCAACGACGCCGTTTTGTACGCGTAGTCGCCTAATCGGTGTTGCAAGGGCAATTTGACGGGAAGTGCAGGGCTGTGCCGACGCACGATGAACGTGTTTGGGGTGATCTGAAGGAGGCACAGGCGGCAACGCAAGGCTTGTGCGTCACAGAAGGCTTGCTTTGGGACATATATAGTGGGCCTGCGTCGCCTGTTACCATCTGGATTTGGTTTCCTTTTCACATAAATTTGCCTATATTCGCTCTGCGTTGCGTGAGTTTGGGACCTTCGACCTCGTTTGCATCTGGAAGGAGACAACATCGGCGTCACCATCACCATACCAACCTGTCACACGTACGGATAAACAGTTGACATAGCAGTACACCCGCAAACGCTCGACATTCGTCACACCTTTCTCACCGGTATTACGTCCCACAATCACATCCCACAATGTCTTCGCCATCCCCAATCCTCAACTTCGCCCTCCGCGGATTCCAAGTCCTGTTTGCGGCCGTCGTCCTCGGACTCTCGGTTGGTATGATCAAGGGCCAAGGACCAGGCCTCAATTCACCCATCTCCCTTCGCTACACTGCGTTCGTTGGCGGTGTGTCCTTCCTCACAGCGATCATTGGCATCGCTGCAGAGTGGATCTCTGTACTTCAAGGCATGGTCGGGCTGGTTATCGACGCTCTGGTTACACTCCTCAACATAGCCGGCGGCGTGGTACGTTGTCCCCGATGATGGTCAACCGCTCGTCGCCCGAAGCATCACTAACAGACCTCATTGCTACAGCTGCTGGCCATTCAGATTGGCGTCCCGAAGTGCAGCGATGCAAGTGACGAGAACCGCTTGAAACTGTACCACAACCATCTCTTCAACGGCGGCTGCTACAAGGACCTCCCAAAGGTGGCGGATGAGTTGCAGTGCTGGAATGGTTTCGACGGCCGTGAGGGCCAGTTGAACGCCAGGTGCAAAGAGGCACAGGCTGATACCGTCTTCTTGTTCTTCACTGTTGCGATCTTGCTCGTGTCGGCAACAATGACGTTCTTGCGCACGAAGAAGGGCTACTAAACGGGAAAGCGATAGCATGGAGAGAGTAGCGGGGAAATTGGTAGACGGGTGGTAGCAGGAGTTGTGTGTGAGGGGTGGATGCGTAAGTGGCAGCGATCTATCCGGTGCCACGGTGGTGTAATGGTCTGGTCAGGGGGTGCGAGGAGGGGTTAAAATGGGGTGGTTGCCCTATGGTGTTGCGTTGGGTTTCGTGCGTAGATCTCTCTTGCCGCTTTTTAAATACCCACGACATATGATTGATGTTCACGTCCAGCCCATTCTCCGAAAATCGAATCCTTACACCCCCGGAACGTTGTAGAGACATACACATTCATTCGACAATCAGTAAAACTCCCCAACAATCAACCCGCCCTTCTATTGCGTCCCATCACATTCTGTCCTACACTGAACATCCTGTTAGAGATCTTCCACCAAGTTCGCATCGCAAGCACATTATGGGGACTATCTGGGACATAGCACTACGCACTACACAAATCATCTTCGCCTTCATTACCCTCGGGCTTTCCGCCAATCTCGTCGCAACTGCATCCCAATTCAAGCCGATACCTTTCATCCTAGTTTGGGCCACCATGGTGAGCGTTGGGACGTTGATAATGAGCATACTTGGCCTGGTCTCAAACTGGTATGAGCGTCTCGAGGGCAAACTCATGCTCTTATTTGATGGGTCCATGGTTGCGGCGAATCTTGCAGCTGGGGTCGTGAGTTGATACTGACCAGGTTAACATGAGAATACTGCGTTAACGTTATGGACAGCTCATCGCGATTGGTCTCAAAGGCGTCCAGTGCAGTGTTGCAGGTATGCGAAATTTGAAAGAGAAGGATGTTCCTAGCATACTGGTACCCAAAATCAGTTGCTCTGATGAGGCCTGTCAGCAGCAGCTGGATGAGGGTAATAACTACGGGATCCAACTTACAAACAAGGCCATTAGTCGTTGCTCTCAGAGTAGAGCGGATGAGGCTTTCATGTTATTGACGGGTTTTGTATTTTTGGGAACTTTTGTGCTAGGTTGGCTGCGCTTGCGGAAGGGTTACTAAGTGAGAGAACCGATAGGTTTCCATCAAAGTGAGGTGTGCCTCAACCTGTTTGGTGTCTTGTGGCAAGGGTGATCACATTTCATGCTAACATAAGGATTTATTGGTCAAATCTTCCGCCATCTCAAAGATCCAGATGTACATTAGGATTATCGTTCAGTCTGAGCACGCATCGAGCTGGATACACGCACTTATAATAGAAAGAGTAGGCGAAATATGTTCGAAGGTCCTCATATACTAGTCTTTTACATACACAGATATAATACATCCTACAACTTCATGCCAAGCGCCTTATGTACCCTCAATGCTTGCCTGATGCTCAAGTCAAGCATAATCTCCTCACTACCACCTGGGATAGCGTATGCCCTGACGTCTCTGTATAACCTCTCGACCTTTGCACCTTGGCCACCTCGGCTGTAGCTTAGCCCGCCAAAGATCTGACTTGCTTCTCTTGCGCAGAATTCGAATGTCGTTGTGCTCTGGGCCTTCAAGCTGGCGATGGCACCGCCAAGCTTCAACATGGCCTCCATCTCGCCCATCTTCTGGCACTGGAAAATGAGGTTCTCTAGCCAGTTGTATGAGGCCTCGATTTGGCGAGCCATGTGGGCGAGCTTCAGGCGGATGACAGGGTGGTCGATGAGGCGCTTGCCAAAGGTCTTTCGCTTGTGCGCATACTTCATCGATTCTTCGTAGCAGACGCGGGAGAAACGGAGACATTGAATGATGATACCAATGCGCTAGACATAGCAAGTCAGTAACGGTCCAAATTGATAGGTGGAAAGGTACGTGGTATGCATGTCTAGGACATGTCCACATCGTACAGTAGTGTTGCATACCTCGTGGTTGAAGTTGGTCATGACCACCTTGAAGCCCTGGTTTTCTTTGCCAATCAAGTTTTCAACGGGCACCTTGACGTCTTCGAAGGTGATGTACGTGGTACCGCTTGACCAGACTCCCTGGCAGTCCATTCTTCGTGTCGAAACACCACCGGCCTCGCGCTCGATGAGCAGCACGGAGACTCCATTCATGCCCTTGTCGCTTGTTCGCACAGCAGTGGTGAAGTAGTCGCACCAGATACCGTTTGTGATCCATTTCTTCTCGCCGTTGACAATGTAGTGTTTGCCGTCTTCGGAAAGCTTGGCTTCGCAGGTGAGGTTCGCAACGTCGCTACCAGCATCTGGCTAGAATTAGCATGACTCGTTATGAACTCATATAGGATGGACGTACCGGGTTCAGTAATGGCAAGACATATGCGCTTTTCACCGCTGAGAATCTTAGGACCGATGCGCTGGACGAGCTCCTTCTTTCCGAACTTGAATAGTGGCGGAGCACCAATGCCGTATCCACCGATAAGGTTCCAAACGAGACCGCCACTACCGCTGCGTGAGAGCTCGTCGGTGAGGAGCATTTCGTGGAAAAGGTCCCACTTTTCCGGAGCAACGCTCTTTACGCGTTTGTCCGTCAAATGTGTGGGGAAATGCATGCCGAGCAACCCTGCGAGATAGCCGCGGTCGCCCATCTGTTTGAATATCTCGTCTGGCACCTTCTTCGCCTCTTCCCATTCGGACACGTTGGGTTGTATCATCTCCTAAGTGGATGAATTAGCGACCGTGGTTCTAACGGGTGCCACCGAGGCTTTCTTACATCTACCCATTGTCGGACCTCATCGCGGAGCGCCGCGTGGGACTCATTGAAGTAGGGCGAATGGTACTGCGCATGCCAGTTAGCAACACTACCGTCAGCTCCTAAATCCGCGACTTACCGACTGGTACCATGACGGATCGGCATATGGGATAAGGTCGCCGTAGGGGTCCAACGTCTCGGCTTCTTCGGCCTCTGCAGTTGGCCGGGGAGCAACAACGCCAGAGTTCGCTTCGGGCTTGACTAGCTCCTTTTCTTGCGGCGGAGGAGTCGCTGGCGGAGTTGGAGGTGCCGCTTTGGAGTCCAATGAGCCGACTTGAAGCTGTTTCTGGTACTTTTTGAGAATGCTCTCGTTGTGATATTTCCAGAACTGCTTGGATGCGTCCTTGCCTGCGACACGTTGCAGAACTTCACGTCGTCAGCCGATGAGCTGGCGGGTGCATTGCACAGAGAACATACTTTTCTTCCCACCGGGGTGGTCATCTTGGAACTTGGTCAAATCGTACACATCCTCGTCGACAATGATCCAAAGGTTGTCGGCCTTGTTGTGCGACGCAACGTCGGCAGTAGAAAGTCGCTGCGACATGGCTGCTGTGGTGCAATGAACTGAGGGTTGAAGGGAAAACGAGCAGGTGCACCCCTACAAAAAGGTGTTACAGAGAGAACAATGGCGGCGGCCGAGGATTAATAGTTTGTAACGGAGGTCGAGGACTTTCACATGCCATGGGAGCGCGCTAACCATGCGGCATCTGACGGCGTGGAGCCGCAGCGAGCGTGTGGAGATGGCTTCAGTAATAACGCGCCCCGTGATCCAGCCATCTCGTGAGCGCTTTCGAAGCTGCGTGATTGGTGCCCGGCTCACTTGCTCGTCTCAGCGAGGTAAACGCGTCCGACGTCATGCGCAGATATGCCGAGGCAGTGCTGTTTCGGGCTGGTGCACGTTCCACCAACTTTCACAAGCCTGCGAAGCCGGCAATCAGCTGCGATCAAACACGCCGAACTGTGGAGGCCCGCATCATCCCCAGACTGGGACCGAACGTGTTGGCCTTCTTCGTGTCTTCTACAGGGGTCCAGGTGCACGTGAATCTCGAAAAAGCATCATCTCGCCGTCACCTCGACATGTCTGGGCATAATCACCTTTCTACAACCCGGGGCTGTCCTGTCCCATGTCTAAAATTGGTTCCTCGTCTCCTACCGGTATCTTAGAGGTGCCCGAATGGTCAACCACCCAGACATTACATTTGGCAAACAGTTCCAGCGGTGCCCTACGAAATTCAGGTACATGTTGGTACCAAGTTGCTCTTCAGCTGCCCTTTTCGCCATGCACAAGAACGTACTGGACGGGTGCTGGCGACTTCGCACAAGGTCAACGGTTCGGAAACAAAAGTAGTTTTTCAACGACATGTAGATGGCGACCGTTGGGCAATTCCACTCGCCCTCATGTCACAGGTTTATTTCACCGGGATCAAGTCTTGGACGAGCGCTGGGACTGTCACGGAAACAAATGGTTCGAGACATGGCAGGGAGCCCTGGGATAGAGCATATGGAAGAGGTATAGTATATCACAAGTGGTTCGTGTGATCAAAGACACGCTGGTGTCTCCCCAGGCGTCGGATTGACGGGATGCATAAAGCGCAGAGCCAGGAACGAGGTAAGAAGAATAACCGGTAGCGTGGCCCAATGATTGAATGCAATTATCCTGGAGTTCTGTATGAAATAAAGGCCCAAGCTGTCCCCGCAACCTGACCCGATTACGTTCGTCAACGACGTGGTGGTATACAGGCTCGTTGTGTCCGCATTCCGTGTACCCTGGGCTATATTGCTCCAGGAAGCGTTTCTTCTGAATTCTGAAATTTGAAATTTGAAACCCAGCTTTTCTCAAGCGCGCAAGCAAACAGTCTCGCCTAGTCTTCAAGAGGCAGCTGCCGGCTTCGTCCACTTCGCCTTTCGTGCTTCTGCCCGCTCTCGATCCGCGGCGCTCATCCAAGTGGACCTATCGTCATTGCGCTTGTCATCTCTCCTGTTGTCTCGGCTGTCTCGTTTCCTGTCACCATCCCGGTTGCCTCCACGGTTCCCGCCAGCGCGCGCGCCGCCACGGCGTTTATTTCTGCCGGCATCCTCGTTGTCCTCGCGCCCTCGCTTTCGCTCTTTGCGCTCGGGAAGAGCCTCGTCAAGGCCCTTGAGTGCTCCCGATTCGCCGAACTTCTTTGCGCGCTCCAGCTTCTTGAGGGTTTCGTCGTCCTCGACCTTCAGGCCGAACTTCGCAGCGCGCTTCTTGCGCTTCTCGATTTCGGCATCGAGGTCGGTCGCCGCGACGCCTGCTGCATAGCTGGGAGCGGGCTCCTTGTTCTCTTCCTCTTTTGCTTCAACGGCGCCGTCTGTCTCCTCGCCGGCCGGCTTTACCGAAAGATCGTCAGTCTTGGAGGGGTCGATGTCGATCTTCTGGTTGGGTACGGCTTGCGGATTGGGCGGCTGGCCAGTGCCACCTGCTTTGGCGACAGTCTCTGACTGGGTGGTAACGGCGGGCTCCTCAGATGCCGTTTTCTTATCCGCCTTCTCTTCCTGGTTCGCAGCCTCGTCGCCGTCATCCCAGTCAATCTCGTCCTCGGGATGCGCGTTTGACGGCGCAGGCTCAGAAGTTTTCTCGTCGTCCTTGGTGAGACGGTCCACCATGTCGGCTTTCTTGCCCGTAGTCGGCAGACCGCGCTCCCGGAGCATCGCCTGGAGCTCGTCGTTCTTCAATTTCGCGTACTGGGACATGTTGGGCGCCGTTCAACGTCTTGCAATGTGAGTGGTTGCGGTGAGGCGCGACTGCAGGGTAGACGCGTCGCAAAGGGGGTGCGAGCAGCGGACAGCGCGCGGTCAGTTCAGTGAGAGAGTGGCGTGCGTAACAGACGGAAACGCAAAGCTGGGCGGCCTGAGATGCGAATGGAGTCTGCGACGGGGTTCGGGTCCAGTGAGTTGGCGTCGTGAAGATCAACACGTAGACAAAGGCAGAGGAACATTGACGAAGGAAGGAAGCGCCAAGCCACTAGCCACAATGCACCGCCTCATTGGTTCAACACCACTCGAAGGAACATGCCTTTGGCGTCCAAACCCATCATTCTCCAACGGTATACATCCAGAAGTGCGCTGGGCTCGATGAAGCCATGGATTGACCCTCTTACGGTTGTATTGTCACTCAAGAGGTGGTTTGTACCTGCCACTAGCGCTCACTGGAATCAGAGGAAGGCCACGCAAGTCGTTCGCAAGGATTTAAGAACGAGTCGAAACCCAGTGCTGGCCATTGCCGATGGACTGTTCATAGCTCGGAACTGGCCTCTGCAGGTTGTACGGTACAGCTCCTACCTCAATTCTCGGCAAGGAACAAAGATGGTGGAAGAGCACGCCAGCTTACACCTCCACGACCAGAGAGTCTCGACGTCCTCGTATCTAGAAACAGCCACTCGGTAGATGCACGTGCCGTTTTGATGTCTATATTGAGGTCACAAGTTCCGACACTCCCAGTGACCCAAGTTACCCCAGACCATACTATCGAGAAACCGACTATCAGGAGCAAAGCTTCTGGCCGACCTGCGGATCGGTGCGAGATACTATCTCGCTCACCAATCATCTGAGTTCCGACACCGGACATCATTGACCGACTAGCACCCAGGCAGTGACGGCATAACTCCCACCGTCACATCAGGCGCCGGGGCTATCGTCTTCAGTATCTGCACGATAGTTCCGGGGTGGTCACCGTATCCGTTTTAGTACGCGCGCAAGGACTGTGCCGTATATAGGTGGTGAGGTGGTGGAGACCAAGCTCAGGCTCGGTTCAAAGCAAGAATGCCTCCAAATCGCCGTCACCCAGAGTACTTGACTCTTGCAACTGCTTGTCAAGTCTACGCGGGGTCTGCCCTGATCTGATCTCGATTAGTGCCCACAGGGGCACTTGAGCTTCAAGTGCGTTCGGCCATCTGATTCGCAGTGATGAGGAGTGGTACGCTTGGAGAGGTCCCGTTTGCCGTCCCCGTTCCACCCGCGACTAACGGGATCGCGAAGGTAGGGCATGCTTGCCAATGTTCCAGGCCCGAACATTGACGGTATGCGGCAGTTCGCACTAAACTTCTCAACATGAATCATCAGTACTAGATTCAAAGCTGCTCGCCAACCACAAGACCCAAAGGGTTATCGATATAGTCTGGTTTCAATATCAACGCTCCGCGGTGTGTGTTGACATGAAGCAACAGGGCAACAAAATGCAGCGGGGCGCAGCACGCAATCGAACATATCAGGTGGACAGTAAATCTACTGTCGAAAGCCAAGCTAAAACTTAGCTGGGGAAGAGGTGCTGTTTGGATGGGTCCAGGATCTTGCAACGATCAGGTGATGGTCTGGTTATTTATCACCGTTACAGCATGCATGGCACATCAGCAATGAGCTAGAGTGCTTCACTGCCGTTGTTGTGAACTCAGATGGTCACCGTTCGCCCATGTCGCAATGCAGAATGTCTCACAGGCACGCAAACGCTTGTTGGCGATGGTGGAAGCAAGAAATCGCGCTTTCCCCTGCATAGAGCCGCAGCGAGTGGTGGCTCTTGAAGAAGTGGCATATCGCTCTGCCATTGGTGACAGGGCACTGCACAGTTTGCCTCCTGTGGTATAGTCTCATCACGTGACTGAAAGCTCATGTGGTAGGGTTTGTATGAATCACATTGGTGGCTGGCCAATGAGGGTGCAGAAGAGGCATCCGACGAGAAAGTGGCTTGGGCCAACCTGGATGCCGGATCTGACCTTGTTAGGGCGGAACCCTCGCAAAGGCCACCATGATCTTGTCGAGGTACATCGAGCACCGTCACGTACAGGAACTGTCTTTCCGTCTGTTATCACGTCACATCCGTCACAAGAATTGTTCGCCCTCGATGCGCTGGCAGGCGGCAGTGCCTGAAGTGGCGACATGGAGGCACCAGCCTCACTTCGCGAAGCTAGCACCTAGATGCATGCACCTAGCCACCCTTCAGCTTGCGCGGTCCGGAGCTCGCAACCCACGACGAATCCTCCAGGTTTGTGGCGACCGACCGTCACGAGAATAGCAGCGAGTTGAATCAGATCCTCCAGTATCGGGCGCGCATGGCGGGAAACGCGCATCAATGCCTGATGACTCCTCGGCTTGCGCATCATTCGTTATTGAGCCCATATCGGACCGGATGCATCTCAGTACAGGCCGCGCAGGCCTCCCATCCAACCCCTCATTTGGCCGATTGAGGGAGCTGCAGATGTCATTTGAAGGTTGTATTGGCTCCGGCTTGACCTTCTACGCATCCTTGAACCATATCTCCCTCGCACTATCCATACAACACGGCCTGTGTTCCAGCCACTGGTCTTCTGTTGAGAGTCAGCTGGTGGACTAGGTGGATTGGGCTTTCTCGCACTCTGGCCGAGCAAGACAGTGGCTTCACTCAAGTATCTTGCGGCACATACTGCGACTCGTCAATCATCATACCTACCTCAGCTGCAATTGAGTCGTCTTGTCTCCGCCAACGAGGGAAAAGTGGACTTTCAAGTTGGCCATGGCTTTTGCGGGAAAACCGATGGCTAGCGAAAGTGCTGACATCCAATCGCTGGCACTCGACTCTCGTCTAGTCACGCCTCCAGCATCCTGTCTGTGCGCCGCTGCTACAAGGATTAGTTACGAATCGTCGCCCTCCCCCTACAGGTCAGGCGCCTCACTGGTGGATGGCCTCTTTTGCTGAGACCTCTCTACCCGCCCTCCAAGCGCAAGCGCTTTGCTAGACGGCAAAGCTCCGGGCCTGCGAGCCTTTCTTCCCTGGCCAGGAGCGGCGCGTCTCGTTCATGAGGGTCGAGTTGGGCCGCACGCCATATATCAGACCTAGACCCCGCTTGAGCTTGTCAGACATCAGAGTCAGCAAGTCCGGACGCGCCCGTCCAACGACCCAGGTTATCACCCTGGTGGTGCCCTTTTGATCGTTGAGCCAGGAGTCCCTCGAGCTCTTAGTTTGCCTTTTCGCTTGGAACGGAATCACTCGGACGATACCCACAGCGGCGACTCACCCAGCGCCGACGAAGACCCGTGAAGACCAACACGAGCGCGTGAGCTCCAGCTTGAAAGTTATATTCCCCATCGCTGCCCCATTTTTGAGCGTCTGCTCGCCTCGTCAACGGTTTCGCTACCCTTGTCATTTGGTTGCAGGCACCGCCACACTATACCCAGTATCGGAATAACCGAACGCCACGACTCACTCGGCACCGCCGCAGGGTGGCGTAGCACGAGCAAGAGTAACCAGTCCTCACCGAGTTTTTGCTAGACACTTGGGAATCGCGTAGTAAACTGTCAGCCGTCTTAAATGGCACGGCTCCCGTCCGATGTACCTGAAGTCTAGTCAGATTCGCCACCCCCAGGCTTCCAGCACTTTGGGTAGCCCGAAAACTACACACACCACACACCGAATAAGCGTCCGGAAGCAACTTGAGCTGAAAGTTGCTGACGAAACCACGAATAATTCCGACCAGCATACCCCAACATCGAACTTTGTGGCGCCCGAGGTCCCTTTCTTGTTGACCATACCAATGTCTTCATGAGCTGCTCAGCACATACAAGCTTTTGTCATACAGGACCCGGTCTATCGTTGCGCACAGTCTTTAGCCGGGTCGCACCGAATTACCCAACATGGCTACCTATAAATCACATTCCAACCTTCCAAGGAGGATGGAGGAACAACCGCCGTACACCCGTCGTGCACCTACTGCCAGACTACCACAACGATCCGTCACGCCCACTACGACTATTCCCCAGGTACCTGCGCCCGGAACGTCAAAGCTCCAGAAGAGGAGGCCTTCGGGAGATGAGGTACCTCTCACTAGAGGGGTTACTGGCCCAACGCCAAAGGCAGCGGTAGCCTTCGGGTCACGCCAAGGCGGCACTTCTTCCACTGTACCTATAGTCCATCCTGCCTCTCGTCAAATGGTTCCTAAATATGCTTTACAGAGTTCTTCTCGCTTGCCGAAACCTGAATTGCCCACGAGCACGCGCACGCCGTCCCTCGTGTCAGGATCCTCCGCCTCTACCATTGACAGTCCACAATCGAATCTCCTGAGGCGCAAACAAACAAGCATTGGAGTCGGAGGTACGCGAGAAGACGGTTTCACGCCGGGAAATTCGATGTCTTCCCGAGAGAAGAAAAATATGGCCATAGGCATACCTGGAGGCTACAAGGATCCTTTCTCCGAGACGGTGCTGGGCATATCGATTCCGTCAACTTCTGCAGTTTTTGCCCACTCAGCGGCCCAGTTGGAGTTGCAAGAACACTCTCACTACGAATATGATTTGGGATCCACAGAAGTTTTATCGCCACCCGCTCCTCACTATACTCTTTCTACCACTCCTTCCACGCGATATTCCGAATCACCTGGTCCATTCAGTGTCTCGTCAACTCCGACCTCCATGTCCTCATACTCTCCAGGAGTCGTGATGTCGACGAAAACAACCATACGGACGCGACAAGTAAGCCCATTACAGGGTAAACCTCCGATCGTAAGATATAGGACTCCAGAAGAGCGTGCACTCCCAGCAGTGCCGGAGCCAACAACCTCTTCAATCGCTGCTTCTGTTGTGCGTATGGACACTGACAGAAGCAATGAAAAGTCACAGACTGAGCGGCAACCAACTCGACCTTCTGGTCCCCTATCAAGGACGACACATATGCGCCTCCCAACATCACAGAGGCAAGCGGATATGGGGAAGAGCGACGTAAACGGAGGACTTCGACGCCCATCTCAAATTACCAAGGAGAAACCTCAAGTTCAAGCACCTCCCGAACTGGCCCATTTGGCAGATCAGTCGTCATCAGCTACAGCTCCACGAAGACCCACGCGGCCAAGCAGAGATGGTACCCCCGAAATAACTGGGTTTCGTGGACCTTCGCCAATCATTCAAAGTAACATGAACAGCTTCCCGTTCTCACATCAACGGACTGCGTCCACAAGTTCGACTGCAAGCGTAGGGGTGAACAACAAAACCAGATTCGGCATCATGTCGCCCAAACATCCGTCTCGCAATCCATCTCCTAACCCGAGCCTGACTTCAAGTTTTGCCCCAAATTCACGTGTTCCTACTCGAGGACCTACACCGGACCCACAACAAGATAAGAAGCGGTCGTCAACGCTGCCTACGCCTGCTCCTGCTCCTGCTCCCAGCCCGAGCAAAACGTCGCGTTTCGGGTTTTTCTCTAGACGCGTCAAAACGGAACCAACCGCCCCTGCTATTAAATCAGAGAAGAAGGTTCATCGCCGGGGACCAGCCGCTGGTACAGGCCACGAAGGATATGGTCGGTATGGTGTTGGGGTGAGAAGTGGAAGTGCAGCCAGTGGATCAAGTATTGGAAAGTCACCAAGTGCTGCAACTACTGCCGAGAGCTTGGATAAGACTCCTTCTACCCGTAAGAGCAGTGTAACGAGCACTACTAGCACAGATATGGACGACTTCTTCCTCGAGCGGCTCAATCCTGTTGTCATCCGGGGCAATGGAAGCAACAGCGAACTGACAATGAGTCCGGACCCGCTACAGAGCACGAACAACCTTGATGTCTCGAGCCCTCGACTTTGGCAGCTTAGCAAGACCACAAAGGACCTCTCGAGAAACGACTCGGAAAGCACCCAACCGGCACTACTGCCCTCAGCAATGTCTGATTCCGTTCACGGCATGTCACCAGTGAAAAGAATGCCTATCGGCTTACGACGTCCATCAGAGAGTGAAGACGAAGTGAAGAAGTCATTCATCCCAACCATCACAGCCAAGCGAGCGTCTCGAACTTCGAAAATAGTCGATACAACACCGTCTGCAAAACAACATTCTAGCAAAATACGGAAGGGCTCCATCAGTGGGGCTAACTCAGATGGCAAGGAGGGTGGTTGGCTCAAATCGTCGAAGAAGGAGAAAAACGAACAAGATTCTTCGAAGCCATCAAGAAAGTGGAACTTCTTCCAGCGTGCCCACGGTGCTCCTCGTGTACCTGCCCCGGTTGTGGAAATATCAACCTCTTCTCCGGCTCGTGTACCAATCTCGCGGTCCGTGGCCCACTACGCCATAGTAGACTCTCCATCTGGACTCGATGCGGACGATATCGAGATGATCATGCAAGAGGCAGACAGCGCACCGGAAGAAGCACCAGTGCCAGTGCAGCAGGATGAGCCTGTAGTTTCTAGCCCCCGGCCTAAGGATATGGAACGCCTACCATCTATGTTGCTGCCTCCGAAACCCATCTTGCCCGACATCTTCACAGCACCTGCCCGCCCAGCTTCGCCTAAGGTCTTTTTGCGGCCTTTGCCTGAGCATCAGCCGAAGCTTACCCTGGATACAAATGTTACTGAAGAGGCTCATCGTGTGCCACCCTCGGTGGGCGACCTGACTCCGGTTACAGATCTTTCTCCCACCTCCTCTCCAGTCAATCCGCTCTCACAGGTATACCCTTCCGAACCCATTGTATCACCAGAAACGCTCCCTACATCCGTCTTCATGCCGTCACCGCCAGCAAGTCTCTCCCCCCTAGGACCACCGCCTTCGAATCCTCCCCCAAGACCCAGTCGCCTGGCTCAAGTAGGACGCATACCTAAAGTAGTCTCGACTCGCCAAAAGGCACATCACCCCCAGTCTCGGTCTTTCTCTCGGCCTTTCGCCATGAACCAATCGTGCCCGACCGCGTTTTCGCGCACTTCGTTTGACTCCATTGGTTCTATGACTGCGACAGCTGGCCCGGCGGAGCCGTATCCTATTCTTCACGGACTTAACGCGCTTACTCATGGCACAGCTATTGCTACTATGAGCCCGAGTGCGGAAGAGGCCATACGCCAAGGAGAGTTCTTTGTGTTCCCGTCTAGGAAGGGTTCCGAGGTGTCGTACTCCAGCAGCTCGGGCGCCTGGAGCTTCCCTGCAACCGCTGGAACTGCGGTCGTTCCCATTCATGGGGCACCACAATCCGAAGACGAGGTTTGGAATGAATACGATGACCTTATTGACGAGGTTCTGTCCCCCGCGGACTTGGAGATTGCAGTCGGCGGCAAACCTGGGAAGAAACGGTCCTCTCTGGAACCACTACCGCTCAAGCTCAAACACTCCAGGGCGTCTTCGCATTCGGCAGCTTCCACTACACGCGCCTCGAACCACTCACTGCATCTACGCCGCTCACGGCTACTTGCTGTCTTGCACTCCCAGTCTCCCACATCTTCGATTTCATTATCTGAGTTCCTTCAAGAGCATGGGGATAGGAACATCAATGTAGTCGACCCGATAAGTGGGCGGCTTAGCTTTCCATCAACTGCACATATGTCCATTGGCTCGGGACCACGAAATCGAGTAAGCTCAAACCGATCGAGCCTCCCGGCGTCTCTGAACGTGAGCTCCCGTCAGTCTAAGGCTACTCTTGCCTCCAACTCGGAAAGGGATCGCAATAGTGCCAGTGCGAACAAGTACAGGGACACGCGACTCATGGAGATGGCGGAAACACGAGCAGATGGGCTTTCAGCAATGGCCAACCTTCGCTTTGGTGCTTTGATGACTAGCAAGTGGCTTTCTTTCGGCCGTGTCATTTTCAGCCCTGCACACTTCGAGCTGAAAGACCCCGAGCATGATCGCATCCTGGTCATCGACGGCCTTGGCAAGGACTGGTCGTACTATTGTGCTCTTACGTATCCGGAAGCAACTGTTTACAACCTCAGGCTTGGCCAACCATCAACGACGACGACGACTACCGGCAATACCCCTGAACCATGGTCGACCCTAAACAATCACCGACATTTCAACCAAATCTCTCTCGGTGACCCCTTTCCTTTCCCGAAAGGCTTCTTCGCATGCGTTGTCCTCCGGTTCCCGTCCGCCGTTCCTACGTCTGTCCATCGCTCTGTGGTATCAGAGTGCAAGCGGGTTCTAAGGCCCGGCGGCTTCCTGGAGCTTAGTGTCCTTGATCTCGATCTTGTAAACATGGGCAACCGCGCCCGACGTGCTGTGCGCGGCCTGAAAGTCAAGATGCAAGTCGCAGACGAAGACGTCTCCCTTCGCAACATCAGTGACGAAATCATGGGTCTCGTTGGAAAGAAGGGCTTCACAGAGTGCAACCGATGCTTTGTAGGCGTTCCTGTCGCAGGTATTCTGCCTAGTCCAGACCAGACCGACGCCGCGACATCCAAGAAGAGGAAAGGAAGCACCGCCAGCTCCATCGACAAGGCAACTGGAGCCACTACCAAAGCTACCAGAAAGCCTAAGCCTGAGGTCTCGTTCTCAGATCTTCTCAACACGCGCGCTTCTTCCGAGTCTACAGACAACACTATCACCGACATGGTGGCACGCGTAGGCCGCTGGTGGTACTCCCGCTGCTACGAGTCCCTCGTCCTCCCCGAACCTGGCGAGCCGGACGCTGCGCACTCAGATGACCTCCTCCGGAACAGCATCTGGCGCGACGAGAGCCTCATCAACGAGTGCGAGAAGCGCGGCACCAGCTTCAGGCTGCTTATTGGGTATGCGCAGAAGCCCATCGTTGGCGTGCGCCGCACCGTCAGCGTCTGATTTTCTCTTTCTTCCGAGCTGTGCTCCTGTAGGTCCAGGAGACCGGTCCTTTCTCACATACGTTTTCACTATTGGGTTTCATTTCTGTTTGCGGCGTTTTCGGTTTTTGTTGCGTTCAAGCTGTTCTATACCCTCTTTGGATTTCTCGCTCATTGCATAGCGGAGGTGGACTCGATTGCACAAGAGCAGTACTCTATACTGTATCATACAGATTGGCGCGAGCCATCTACAGGTGGGATGGCGATACTTGGTTATCGCGTCCTTGTGGGAGCGGAGTTGGTACATGCTGGTAATGGTCAACAAAGTGCGTATAATATGGTGGTATACCCTTGACGAAAGCATGTAGATATGAATGATGACATGAGATTGAGGACCCTTGCGCACGCATTGTGAAATCGTTTCCTCGTGGTACGTTCCAAGTGAACCGAAGTAATCAACCTGGCGTGCCCAACTTGCCCGGCCTCGTCTCAATCCTCACAAAATGCAACCCAACATCTAAAAGTACCCACCTCTCTTGAACGCCCTGCCGCCATCTACATCTTGGACTAAAGAACCCCCGCCTCCTTTGCTTCCCCGCTGACCAATCTCCAATTTCTCCCGCTCTGCGCACGCCTAACTCCCAACGACCATCCACGTCCCCGCCACAATCTTCCCCAGCTTCAATTTCCTCACAAACCCCTCAATATCAAACCTACTCTTCCTCCACAGGCCCGCCTCCCCTTTCCCCAGCCCCAGCTTCGCCCGCACCTGCTCCCCGCTCATCTTCTCGGGCTGCTCCCACACCAGAAACACATAGCGATGCGGGGCGCTAAACCCCGGCGGCGCTGGCGCAAGCCATGACGTAAGTGGCTTCTCGAGGGTGCCCTTGCCGCCCGCGGTGACGCTGGACGCCGTAAGCTGCACCCAGGTATCTGTCGCGGTGTCTGTTTTGTAGACGGGCGAGGGCGAGGCGAAGGGCGAGGCGGTGGCGGCGGTGAGGTCGGTGTGGAGGTAGTGCAGGATGGGGGAGGCGAGCGGGAGGGAGGGCGAGGGCGCATCGAGGTCGAGGGAGACGGCCATGTACTTGGCGCCGGGGACGTGGGTGCGGAGGCAGGACTGTGCGAGGGAGAAGGTGGGTTGTTGGGAGGTGCTAGGCTTGTCTGCTTTGGTGGCCGGAGCTGGGATTGCTGTGCCCGAGGGGAATGTGATGAGGAGGTCGGGTTTCGCGTTGTCTTTGTTTTGATCGAGGAACTTCTTGATCGTGGAGGTGGGAGAGGGCATGGCGAGCAACACGTATGTTCGTATCGCAGGAGCAGATGGCGGTGCTGCGGTCTTTATGCTTGATGAAGGAGGTGCGTAGATCAGATCGAGGAGGCCTGCACCTCGCACCAATTTTACTTATTGCCCCAGTATGTACCGCTTGTTTATTGCGCCCCTCCTACTGAAGGGGCGTGGTCGGTCCCGTGCTCCGTTGGGTGGTTGACTCCGCACGCGGCACAAAGCTTATCTCAGTGAACGATAAATCTTGCTTTCCCGCCATCTAGCTCGTACAAGGGTACCAACCCAAGCTGCCAACCGAAACCAGTGCAAGTGTAAGCACATTTACTCGTTGAATGCGTTCAACCTATTGAGTACGAGCGAGAGCATGTCATGTAGGGAAACCGGTGGAGACGTCTGAAGCAATGCTTTCAGTAAAAGCAAACACTGAAGAATGATAGGTTTGCGAACGAAACTCTATTAACTTCCGTCCACTTCAAATATGCTCCAGAACCACAAGGTTACGCACTTGCTCTTTGCCGCCGCATGCTGCAAACCTCTGCCCAACCCTGTGCTACTGATAGAGGATTGCATCATCTGCTCGTGTCCCTGTCAAAATCGCCGTCAGAGCGCCCTTGCAAGCAGCGCGAGCTGCTGCGTCGGACCCTCACTCACTGCAGTTGAGGCTCCTGCTTCTCTTCTTGCTCCTGTGGCATGGACGTTGAATGCGATCTCGAACGCGACCCCCTCTACACGACTTTCGTCAGCAATGGCCACCCCTATTTAAACCTCCCGCGCTCTTGATGGTGAAGTGAATCTATGGATATCGTGAAAGAAATTGGCACAAGAAAAAAAAAAAAAAGTGCAATGCTTCATTAAGGATCATGGAAAGGAGCATGAAAGGGTGAAGAGGGTAAACTCATGCCTTCTCCTTTTCATGGTGGTGCGAGTGATGCTTGTTCTTTTTCTTCTCTTTGTCTGTTTTGGTTTCCTTCTTCGCCGCGGCTTCAGCCATGAGCTGCTCAAAAGCCATGAAGTCACCTTCTTCTTCGGGGTCGCGCTCAGCCTGGCATTGGTTAGCGTTCGTTCGACAGACATGATGCACTGGGACAGTCTTACCTTGGCGAACATCTCGCCGACGATGACGAGGGCATGTGCTCGCTCGACGCGCTTCTCCAGCTTAATTTTCTTATCATTAAGCACCTGGTCACACACATCGCGCAGCACGCTCTGAATTTCGAACTTGCTCCCTCGCCAGGCAGCCGCGAGAATCTTGCCTGTGACTTTCTTCTCGTACTCGGCCTTCTTCTCGTCGGTCCAGTCTTCACCGCCCTTCTCTTCCAGCTTGGCCATTTCCTCCATGGTAAGCTGAGCGTCAATGGCTGCCGACATGGTGTTCCATGTCTCCTTGACGAGCGTGCCCTTATCCTTGACACGGGAGAAGAAGCCCGAAATGCCGAGGAACTTCTGCGACTTGATAAAAGACGTAGCTTTGGAAAGATAAGTGGCACCCACGGCGTGGAGGATCTCCAGGCCAAAAGACTCCATCTTGAGGTTCTCAATCTCGAGCTGTGTCTTCTCCTTGAAGGCCGCGGTGACATCGGCGCCCTTATCCGTCTCGGTCCATATAGAAATGCGGTCGACGAGTTTCTTAGCCAGCGTCTGGACACGCTCGTCCCGGATACGCTTACGCTCGAGCTCGTACGCTGCCAACTCTTCACGCTGTTCCTTGGTTAGTCCGCCCTTCTTCTTCTGCTTCTCTCTCAGTTCTTTCTCAGCGTCCGTGACGCCCGCCGCCTCCAGCCGTGCATCCTCTTCCGATTTGTCCATTATGGCAGCTCGGATCGGTATTCCCCGACCGGGCTGTGGCGTGCTAGTGCCCGATGTTGGGGGCGCGGGCTGCGTCGACGCAGCAGCAGCAGCAGCCGCGGCGGGCTCAGCAGGTGTCTCTACATAGGTCGGTGGAGGAGCTGCGTGTGTTGGCGGGGCATCACCTGCTCCAGGAGCGGTCGCGGTTTCGGCAGCCTTGGTTTGCGAAGTGCTCGGGGGTTCGGTCGTCTTGTCAGCAGTCGGGGCGTCATCAGTCGAGGCACCAGCAGCGGACTCGTCAGCCGTGGAGGCAGCAGCTTCAGCCTCGGCAGCCTCCTGCTCCTCCATTTCGCGCATGGAGATCTCCATGGTCCTGGTCAGATCCTTCATGAGCGAGATCTCGCCAATCCAGTCCATGAAGGCCTCGCCGCCAAAGATCATGGTGAAGAACTCGGCGGGGTCCTCGAAGCCGCTGCTCGGTATCGCGCCCTCCTTGCCATACTGGTCGTAGTTCTTGCGCAGCGTCTCGTCGCTGAGGACCTGGTAAGCCTCGCCGATAGCCTGGAACTTCTCGTGGGCCGTCTCGTCGCCGGGGTTCTTGTCGGGGTGCAGCTTGATGGCCAGCTTGCGGTAAGCCTTCTTGATCTCGAGTTCGGTCGCCGTGGGCGGCACCTGCAGTGCGTCGTAGTATGCCGTTTCTTTGACCATTGCGGCGGTATGCAGGAAAAAAGTGTGTATAGGGCGAAAGGGCGGTGGGAGCGGGGTGGGGTTGTTATGAGCGTGGGCGGGAGGCACTTCTCTTTTTTGCACCGCCACGGGCCAGCCAACCAGCCACCTGCCCTCGACGTCACCACCCACACGCGTCGCCAAGCTTCAGTCGGAACAACGGGCGGAAACAGCGGACCAAAGCACCGTCGCATCACAGAACTACAGCAGACACGGCTTCTATCGTGGATATATTTGCTTAAGACACTGTCGTCTCGCCAGCACAACCCACCCCCTTGATTTTAGGGTATACTCGGGGTGCCCGTAAATCATGCCAAAACCCAATGTCACACCCATCGCCGCCCATGCTACGTAGACGCCATGCTAGAACCAACCAGCCAAGATGTGCCGGTACGGACTTTTCTGTCTGAACCCGTGCAAAGGAAATCATGTAGACGGCATAACCAAAGAAATACTGCCCGGGCCACGCTGCTGTCGGAGAACCGAGTACCGCTCTCGGCGTGATATCCAGTAGCTTCCAACCCAAAAACCATCTCACGCCCGTCTCAAGCGCTTTTAGACCACGAACTTGGCCTTCGCACGGGTGCTACCGGCGTGAGCGGCATCCGTGTGTCCCGAGAACTCGACCGGGTCGTTCTCCTTGAGCTGTAAAGCCTGCTTGAATCGCTTGCCGATTTTGCTGAGCGTCTCCTTGCCTTGGTCGAACGTACGGCCCTTGTTCTGGTCGTTGGGGAGAGCCTTGCCGACTGTCCGCGTCCAGAGACCAATACGGTAGAAGCCACGGCGGACATTGACAACGACACCCATCACCTCGTTGTCATCTTCGTCCTCCAGGTTCTCGCCGATGGCAGCAAGCATAACGTGCAGCCACAGCGCATCGATGTTGACGGCCTTCTTGTCCTTGAACTGGAAGGCCCACTTGCCGCCGTGCTTGTTCTGGGCGTCTTCCCACTCGGGGCGCACGCCCTGCTTGAAGAGGTGGTAGTCTGACTTCAAGGCGAGATCTGAGGTGGGCGTGATGTTGTTCTGCGGGACCGTTAGCATGTGTTGCGTTAATGGCAAAAGTGCTCTCACGTAGATTCCCCAGAACTCCTCGACGGAATCGAAAGAGATGACCTCCTTCAGCAGCTCATTCCAGTTGTCACCCTATGCATGTCAGCGAGGCCGTAGCTATGGTCGCCACAAACGCATACCTTTCCGCTCGGCGGCTTGGTGAACCACAGGGTCCATGTGTTCATGAGCGGGTGCTTGACATTGAAGTTCTCGGAGTCGTGGAAGACGGTCCTGATCTCGCCGTCGGACGTGGCAGTGGTAGAGCCCTGGTCCTTGGACTCGCTAGAGGTCTCATCGGACGGAGAGATGGGGATGGTGTCGAGGGGAACCTGCTGGTTCGGGTTGGGCGCGGTCGCGACGTCGGCCATTGTGACGGATGGATGTACGGAGCGGGGGAGGGAAGGGACAGTGTGCCGATAGCGAGTGGCAGCGGACAGGATAGGGTGCAGTTGAGAGTGGTGGTGGAGAGTCGAGCGAGGCGGGGCTTCTGGGATCGCACCGGGCGAATAAGTAAGAGAGCACAGTCGCGGCGCACAGATGGTTTGTTTTCGGCACCGAGAAAAGGGAAGCGGGGAGTCGGCGATGGGTGGGCGCGTTTGTCTTTCGGCCTGCGTGCTTCCTGCGCCCTCACGAAGAAAATGCAGGTGCTGCGGTTACCTCAACGTCTTGGCGCGCTAACATCGTGCGATCCAACCGTGATGAAACCTCTCGCATAGGTATCAGAACTCGCTGACTCACGAAACAGCCTTCATACATTCAGGCGAGAGATGCACATGATGCACATGGTTCAAGTGAGATGAGAGAGAAGTATTGATTCAACTATCTCAAGCGTCCTAAAGGACATGTCCACGCCACCACTCCGAACCTAGCCCACCGAGAGAGCCAGGCTGGGAGCAGCCTCGTCGCCGAGCAAGGCGCGTTTTGATATAAGCACTTCTAAAGCGGCGCAACTACAGCCATTGAGAGGCAGAATTGCAATTTGACATCCGTGCTATAGCATCACGAGGAACTAGCAAAGGGGAGTGCGGTGCGGAGGCACCAGTGAGCTAAACATTAGTATTTGCTACCAGGTCTCATACCTGTCTAGAAGTAAGGACTTGCCGAGTATTATAAGTACATATAGACATGATAAACGTTCGAGCCATCGCCACATGCGACTACAGTTCGCTGTGGTCCGTTGACGGCTTCGTATCCAATGGTGCGCTGGCATTGATCGAGCCACTGGAGCCAAAGAGTTGTCCTAGTTGTTCTTTGGCTTGGCCCAAGGCAATGTCGAAACGTGCGCCCGCAAACCAGGCAACGACCAACTAGTATCTGCGTTAACGGGCCGCAAGCAGCTGTTGCAGGGTGGCTTACCATTATCCCAGAGATGAAAACAACGGTACCGATGACCGCCGATATCATGTAGATGGTCTCCCATTTGCTCTCTTCTGCCTCTTTCTTCAGCCTTGCGGCCTCCTCCACATTGGTTGGGTTCTTCTTCTCGTCCACAGGCGGCTTCTGCGACGGGAAGATGCTCTCGATGAACTGCTCGGTCTACAATGATGGTCAGTCCTCTACCCGTTCGTTTCGCTTCTCTTGCGGGGCTGCTTACCTTGCCGCATGCGATACTAATCTGAAGGAAGTTCGGGTCGTGAGGGTTGCTCTTCTTATGGATCTTGCGTGTGTATCGCTTGAACACCTCACACACCAACTGAAGGTTTTGTGTTGATTCCAGCATCAGCTGGCAAGCATCACCCTTCGTAATCTTAACATTCCGCTTAAAAATGTCATGGTTCTGGAAGCAGGCATCGAGAGTAGCGATAGCCATGGACTGGGGGATTGCGCAGAAGTTAAACACACTCTGCTCCTTGATACCAGCGAGGAAGAAGAGGCAGTCGTCGGCGCGCCTTAATGCCGTCAAGATCATTTCTGAACTGCAGGCCAGTGCCTTGTCCTTGTTTTCCGGCTTGAAGAGGTCTTCAAAGTTGTCTACATGCTTGGACCAGATCTCTTTTGGCCAGAACCGTCGCTTGTCGTCGAAGTCTTCCTTGATATCGCGAATGATGTTAACCTGCTGCAGGAACTGACCCATGGACTCGTGAAGCTCGGTCCTCTTCAGTAGAGCGGGGTTTGCCTTGCCCTCCTCGACGAACAACCGCGTGCAACCTTCACCAACAAGTCCCGCCACGTAATGGCAGTATTGCTCGTAGTCCTTGACAGTGTTGACACCGTTGTCGTCGATGCCAAACTCGGCGTTCTTCACGTAGTCAGCCATGCCGTTACCCATGCGCTTAGTGATGTCCTTGATAATGGCCTGATGCGTGGGCTTGAGCTTCTTGTATTCCTCAATGACGACATTGAACTCGACACACAGCTGTCTATCCTTCTCGTTGGGTCCGTTCTCGGTGAATGTCCAGCCGTCTTGCTCGATGATGTTGTGGAAATCGCGCAGGATGGGCTCCTTCTTCGCCAGCGGTATCGTCATGTCATCCTCAATAGTATCCAGTCCGCGGAGGACCAGGTAGAATATAGCAACGGAGACGAGGATGTCGGGATGCAACTCAAGAATGACGGCGACGAAGCTGCGGCTCGTCTGGGCAAGGAAGTGGAAGCATCGCTTCAGCGACTCGCTTTCCTTGGACTCATCGCGCTCATGCACGGGGTTGTGCCAGACCTTCCTGCAGCAGGCTAAGTACACTGGAGAGCAGCTGTGCCAGCGGGTGGGCCGGAATCTGTGTGGCTTACCATTGAATAATTGAGCGCAGCTGCGTAGGGTGGACGGCGTAGTACGCCAGGTCCTTTACGCCCGGCATGATTGCGGGTGACGTGTGGGCGAAATTAACGAGGAAAAGGAGGCGGTGGGCTACAGATGAAGCGGGGGTGTCGCTTAGCTAAAAGGACACCAGCAGATGCGCTTTACAAACGGACGTCGTGAAAGGGTGCCGGGTCAGGGCGGGGTATCAATTGAAGAGGGAAGAGGGAGTGAAGGTCTCTGGAGACGTGTGTCGTGCGGTTGACAAAAAGCGCCAGGTTTCTCCACATTTGCGCACGGATCCCCTTAAATTGCGCCGAGCCCCTCGTCCAGGTTTGGCCATCGCATGATCCACTAGCATTGGGAAAGGCACGCCACCTGCGCACATTTACTGCAACTGGGGCTGCGAGACTATTCACCGAGGCGGAAACCATACATGATCGAAAACTTTTGTACATCCCAGTCCCTCCCACCATCTCCATCGCAACCGCTTCTGTGAAGAATGTCAATCACAGTCGCCAGATGCATCGCGTAGATCAGCCCCAACTTACAAAGAGCCCTCTTCTTCGCCCTAGGCCTCCTCAGCTGTATCCTCGGAATCTCGGGTTCGTTTCCGCCCGTGGCACGGTACCTGCTCTTCGAACCTCATTGCCCTTTTATTTCGACCGAGTCGTTGCGAGACCTTTCGCTCCAAGCCCCCAAGTTTATTCAGCAGGCCTTTCGGTGTCAACTTTGGTCGCGCGTCAATGGCAATTTGGTCCTCCGAGGTATGTGATGCCGCCGTATCGAAAGCAATTTTCTCTGTCTTCTCGGTTGTGAGACGAGGTGATTTAGAGTTATGAGGCCCCTTATAGTCGGCCTCGAAGTCGACATCCGCGTACATCTTCAAGATGAAACTGGGAACAAAGGACCTGAGGTCATCCGTTGTGTCGCATCATGTTCGTAAACATGACATCCGCGACATCGTTCTCGTCCTTCGAACGTCTCAGGGTGTAGGAGATATTGTTCTTCCAATCGCAAAGGGTGTTAAAGGTGAGTACTATGTTGAGTCTGAAAGAATGAGGTGGAGATGCTGCGAGCCAGTACCGGTAGCTTAGGTAACCGTTTGATGAAAAGGACGTAGTGATGATTTTGCAGAGAGTCACACATGCCAACATGCTTAGTCTGACTATGTGGGAATTGCTGAACTATGCTAAGCGCCATACTCGTTCAACCTCTCCTTCGCCCAAGGCTTGAATTGTTGTTCATAAGGCCTGGTTCACATGCACATGTTGAGAATTGGTCCGCCGATTCCGCGTGTCAATAATCTTCATAGCGGTTGGTATAGCTGCTACGGCCAAACTCGCTGACACCGTACTTGGTGAACTCGCTGCCATAGATACTGCTTCCATCGTCCTTCCAGTCGATTCCGCTCAATCTATGAAGATCGTGCTCAGCAGGAACGAAGCCGGTAGACTCTGTTCCAGCCTCTGATATTGCAGACCGAATAGCTTCCTGGACAGGAACTTGCGACGGGCCTGCGCTAGCACCGTTGAGATCCCGGGACCCGTTGCTGTTACGTTCCCACGTATCGGTTGATCTATACGAGGCAGCGTCGTCGGTAGCCGGAGGATTGTTTGTGGTCCCATCGTCTGCGGGTGGTTTTGATGACGCAGGTGGAGAAGCTGTAGGTTCCGGAATCTGAACGAGTTCCGAATTGTTGGGACCACCATGCTTCCGAGTCTGGACAGCAGTCCGTACTTGATCTCGTACGTTGAGAGGCATCGTCCTCGCGGCGAATGGCCTCGAGATTCCAGACCGCAAAACCGCCGCTCGGGCTTCTTCACGCGCTGCTACCAAGCTTTCTGGCGTCCCTGGTTGTCTCTCGCGGATTTCGGCACTCGTATTGGTACCAGAAACAGTTCCAGGATCAATTGCTGTCGCTTCAAGATCCTCGTACTCCTCATCGGAATAATCTTCTTCGACGTAATACTTGTCTTCCCGCTGCCATAACTTCCACGCGTAGGTGGCAGTAGCACACATGATAAGACAACTGATGACCAAAGGGATCAACGCAAAGGGGTTTACGTGGAAGGTGCGGGAAGGTACAAGTTCAAGCGGTGGCGCAAGAGTGACGGTCGGTAAGATATTGGGCTCCGCAACGGGCGTCCGAGAAGGAGGATTTGGAAAAGCCATGGTGTCGACTTACAATCTGCCGATTTACTGAAGTCTACACTGGCAATTCCTTGAGATAAAATGATATAGTCAAGGCTTGTTACGAGCATTATTCTTATACCAATACCGACATCGTTTGAGGTTCGAACGGCCACTTAGCCGTGGATCTGCATGTGACGGTCGCATTCAATGGCGAATGGCTAGCGTTTGTACCTTCCCTCTTCACACATCACGCGTCGACCTTCTCCTGATTTCAGCCGCACCAAAGTCTTTCTTTAAATCCTGCTCAAGATCGGAACCGGACCTTCCTTCACTGTCCCTCAGATCATCCATTGATATCGGTGGGGGCTCGCGCTTCGCCCTAGATTTTCGCATCATGTGCATCTCGCGCTCAAGCGTAGCAGATAGTCTTTGCAGAAGCCACTCAGCCTCCGACTTGTTGCCCATCAGTGGGCTCCTGACACCGAGCCAACTCCATGCGTTCCGCTCGCCTTCATCCGCAGTACCAAGATCGGGACCGCCTTGCGGTTTCCGCTCGTGGTGCACCATCGGCTTGCGATGAGCAGATGCATCGTTCTCGTCTTGCCCGATCAGCCTTAGGTAGTAGTTCCATTCTTGGTATGAGTATTGTTTCGGCGGTGAGGCATCCACATTGCGCATCACTTTTCGTACTTCTTTGGCAAGAATATAGTGGTAGAAATGAACGTCGCGATCGAGCTTGTTGCCATGTTCGCCAGCCTCCTCTGCTTCGGCAAGCTCATCCCCTTCGACATGTTCTGCAAGGCGATCCTGCAATGTTTGCTCGGCCGTGCCCCTCTCTGTGAGCTTCTTTTCGCTTGAACTGTCATCGCGATAAATCTTTCCCATCTTCAGCTGTTGTATACCAGACTTTAATGTTCCGCTGACGCCGTGTTCGCCCGGGAGAACAGTAAGCGATCCTACCCAGATAGTCAGGTCGCGGAATGCTTTGATAACAGTGTCGCCCATGTTGCTGATCAAGATGGTGAGCGTCGGAACTGCGAGTAAACTCCAAAACACGAAGAAGGCTTTGCCGGAGTTACTCGTAGGGGAATAGTCGCCGTATCCAATAGTAAGTAGAGATGTGTACGAGAAGTACAGCGATAAAAAAAAACTCCATCCCTGCGGCTTCTCAGAGTGCATAAAAACTAGCGCACCGAGAAACCAAAGGAGGAAGGCGGCCGTGGAGGACATCGCAAGCGCGGTATATCGTCTTTTCCGTTCGCTCTTCGTTTGTATGCGCCGCATTACGTTAAATTCCTGTTCCCGTCTTTGAGCCTCACTCAAGCCCGTTTCCGAGAATTCGATCTTCTCCCAAAGACCCAATTTGATCGTTCTTTTCTCATCGTCAACCGAAGCAAGTACCCTACGCCTTTTCATCTCCATGAAACGAGCTGACATCTTTTCTTTGCCCCTTTCGAGCACAAGAGACCGAATCGAGCCGATCACAAGACCAAGCGATACCACTCCTCCGATTGCATAAAAGTAGAGCAACGTCCGACCTGTGTGTGTTTTGGGGACAAACTCTCCTCCAACACCAACTGTCAACAGTGTGAAATCAGCCCAATATACAGCGTCGAGAAAGTTCCACCCTTCGACCTTGGAGAATACGAGTGCACCGACAAGTAGGTAGAACACGAAGCTGATGGTCTGCAACATCAAGGTGCGTTGACTAGCTGTGAGCCGAAATTCTTTCGGATAGTGCCCGCGATAGGCGCCCCAGACGGTAAGTACCATGAGCGAAGCAATGATGAAATAGAGACCAGCAGCTAGAATCCCGTAGTAAAACGCTTGGCTCAAAGCGTGCTCTGTAATCGGTTGTATGCGAAAGACGGAAGTCGAGGCCACTGCGACGAGAGCGATCAACATGAAAGAAGACAGGAACCAACCCAAGATGGTGATTGGTTGCGCAATTGCAAAAGATAACCGCCTGGTCATGTTGAGCAACAAGGCCATATTGGCGACGAGAGCGAAGATGAGGGATATCGAGTTGACAGCTACGAGCCATCTGGGATCTTCGACTTTCGACCCGTGGCCCTCGTCACCCCCGGGCGGGATGTACACTCTCCATTTCTCGACCAGCGCACATACGGAAAATGCATTTGCGATAGGACCAAAAGTGCCAGCGAGTAATGGAGACGCCGTCGAAGCGAACCACCAGCGACTGAACATTTTAGCATGGATATCATCGGTATAACCGTTATCGCAAGCAAAGCTGCATACCTAGGGTCGAGGAAATCCTGCTCCTCGGCTTCTGCCTTCTCCCTGTCAGCCTCATAAACATTCTCCTCGACATCCTCTGCCGCCTGTTGCGCTGGCTCGTCAAGACCAGGGTCGTTCATCGTTGGAGGGTTAAGACTGCGGGTGAGTTGGATGCAGAGGCACAAAGACAGGGGAAATGAATATGGCTTCTCGCGAATTCATCGTGCACGGGCAACAACGATCAAGGCACCCGAAAGTCTAGATGCGATGCAGGCGCCTGCAACAACCACGCGACGGAATGACGTGGGTGCAGGTAGCCTGGCCGCACTTGGTTGGTGGAAAGAGCGATGCAGGGGTGCTCAATGCAGCAAGCGTCCTAGCCACGACTCCAGCAGACCTGGGGTTGACAACCTCCGTCATTTGGAGGACTTCCTTGGCGAGCTTAGGAGCAACCTCCTGTGCATGGGTATCATGGCGGAAGCCTTCCTGTCCGGTATTTCTTTGTATCAAGACAACAAGTACAGGTTGTGGATATCTTAACTACTATTCTTGCTTGTTTGGTTCCATTTGACGGCTTCCGATTCTCTGCTTCCATGCGATGCATATGCCGGTTTTTGATCGACTCCCATCTACATACTACTTAATGGAACTGTTGTTGTGAGGGCCAAAAACCGAGAGCCTACGGAACACATACTATCCGAGTACTTACTGCATCATAGCTCGGTAGACAATGCAGCGAGTTCGCCGCTTGCCGAGTGTGCATCTGACTTGCCTATATAGATAGCTCGTAGCCGAATGTCATTGCAGATGCCCGCTCGGAGTGGGAAGCGTGCCTAATGTGCTTCAAGGTCAATAATTGTAGCGCTGCTTACCTTGATCACTTGGAAAGTGGTGCGTAAATCAACAGTCCAGGGTGGGCGGACGATATGCGCAGAGTGTCAATATAGAGTTGGCAGTAGACAGCACGTGTTTCCTGGTCGATTCAAAGGCGATGTATACCGCCAAATGCAGGCTAGCAACCACGCATGCGTATCAACACCACGGCAACGTGTCCACCAGAGCACCGGCGAGCCTCTCACCCGCAATCAAATACGGGCTGGCGACATGGACACAGCCGTTGAGTGAAGAGGCGTTTGCGTGATCGTCAGCCCCTTCCACTCGCGAAATGTGTCCATCGACCTTGTGTCCTGGTATATAAGCTGCTTAGTTAGATTGATGTTCACCTTGTGGTAACCAGGCCCTTGGGCACTGCGATGGGTGGCGCAGTGGTAAGTGGATATATCAGGTGCGTCTCTCCCGTGTTTCAAAAGGGTAAAATGTTAAGACTTTTCCCTTTCCCCACCGCCCGGGGGTTTTCTTTTTGGCAGTGGTTCGAGTGTTGGTGTGGGCGATATGAAGGGTGAGCCCTTCTTTTTGTTGTTTTTGGGGGACACACCGTTGGTGAGGGCAAGAGCGTGTACTCTGCCCTGAGAGCCAGGAGGTAGAAACCCGGTAGACCTATGCAAGCTCTCATAAGCCTGTTACCCCCTCTTAAAGATTGACCCTGGGGTTCGAGAAGGTGCGCGGGCTCTTCTTATACGTGCGCGAAATGGCGGTTGAGGCTTTGTGTGGTGTGCGTCTGTGACCGTAGCCGCGACCTCCTGCCTTTGTCCCCTCCGCTTTCGACACACCACTCCAACGCCACCACTGCACAACCACGTCCAAATGATTGCTCCTTGGGAATCAGCACTGAGCCTGTCGCCATCATAACTGGCATTTTCTGGCCAGCCATCGCCTCTTTGCAATTCGAGCAGGGCCAGCGCGGACGCCACAAGGCTGGAAAGCTTCCCATACCCCCAGAGAACACAATCTGACAGCAACCCAGCTGCGCAAAACATGGAGAGAATGATATGAACCTGCGCCAGCGATCCTAGCGAAATCAAACACTTCTATGCGCGTCGCACATCGTCGCCCTTGATCGTGAAAGCGGAGGCGGAGGCGGAGGCATAGGCATTAAGCGCACGACCGCCAGACCCCTCGCGCTCATGTCGCCAAACCCCGTCAACGGTAGACATGCTGACATTGCAAGCAGCGACCTCAGCAGCAGTCTGCGCAATTCCCGAACGTGATCGAACGTATCGCGACATCGAACGCTCGTGGCCGTGGCGCCAGGCTGCATGCACACAGCTCCGCAAGAGCCAACGTCGCGGACCCCCATCGCACGATAGCAGCCTCCGCAGAACCCGAACGTATTCAGACGTTAATCGCCCGGTAACGCGCCGCAGATATCGAGTGGTGTTTACACCCGCAACAGCCGAAAAAGGGTGGCGCACGGCATCTGTATCTCAGAACCTCCGCATTGAGCTTCAGCTCGAGCCGCCGAACTCCTACGCAACGCGCATATCAACCTACACGGATAACTCGAGCAGCACACGCCGTAGATATGCACCATCTCGCATACATAAGACTTGGGACTAGGTCGCCGAGCGTGACCGTCATCTCTACACCTCGAGGAGGTGCCACCTGACCCTTCGTCGAATCAACTACACCAGCAGCGAACCGAGCCAGAGCGAGGACGGAGGACACTGTGGCGCAACCAATCCGAGAAGCGGAGAGCCCCGATGCTTTATCAGACCTCAGACACGTATTCTATCGTGATCGATGCGAGAGGTGGCTCATCCTATCGAGGCTCAACACGCCGGCGGCTCCTTGGAGCTTGTTACAAATCGGCTGCTGGAACCGGGAAGAAGACAATGATCAGCGGACCAGAAGAAGTCTTGCATGCGATTTCAGCCCAGGCAATGGCGACCACATGCGTCCAGGGATCAGTCTGAAGCTCTGATAGATGTGGCACACAGAGACAGCCTATGCTTGGGTCGAGAGCATCGTCGGACGCGGCTGCGAATCGTGCACCGTATGCCCATACCCGGGTCACACTTTTCAACACGAAGCAAGTATAGGCCCAACCGATGGCCAACACGCGGGGGCCAGGACGCAATCAAGCGTTGCTCAGTTGTGCGAGCGCCACGGAAATGACGGTCCATATACGAGTTACAGCTTGATACCACACTAGAATCGTGTTGGTAATACTCTCCACGGAAGCACTGATGTGAGCATGCGAGATCCGGTCTTGCAGGACACCTAATACAAAGAAAGTCAAGTTCAGGGTCATTCAGCAGTGCATCATGCGGACCCCTGCATTGATCCATGTGCAGCAAAACCTCGATCGGCCAACCAGGCGTCCAGGGGATGTTCAGCGTCACCCACAGTACTCCAGGGGCTAGAACACAGGTAACGGCCAGGCTGAGTTCGGGTTAGGTAAAACCCTGATGTGGCTTCGAAGAATGAGCGGATTGCTTCGGTATAAGCATGCGCCCAAAACTAAATTCCGTTCTACACCGTTTTCTGTCCCCGGCTTGGAGGAGGCTACATCGTAGTCAGGGGTGTACGATGCCTTTCAAGAAAAAGGTGGACCGACGCGAGGTGGCAATTTCCGTCATCGAGAAAGTGCGACGTATCCTAGGCTCGGGAACGCAGTACTCGACGGAGGAATACCTGCAGGGCTCTTGAAGACCGGGCTTGCAGGGCTCGATGCTTTCTTTGGAGCTCGCGTAAGCAGAGACTAGCTCAGCACGTCAAGCGAGCCGTTTCAAGAATCGTTGCTTCGGTGATATGCGGAATGGATGCGTCCTCTGATCGACATGGAGGTTACCAACTGTTGAGAGTCGGTCAAGATCGCTTCGCCTTCCGCAAATGCATCCTGGATTCTTGCAATTGGGGGTCCAACGATCCAAGTTGTTTGGAAAGCCGCAATGAGCTGAAGCAGGGTATACCGTGGAATGAGAACCTATGGCCAGGGGAAAGGATATTGATCCACCAAGTACTAGCTCTTACTGGTACCCTCCCGGATGCTGAGCGTGTTCCTGCTTCCAAAGCTTGCTCTCGACAGCTCTTTCAAGATCAAAGCCATCCATGTCGAATTCGGAGCGTGCTAGGACAGACATAGATTCTTCGTCACTACCATGACCAACCTTTGATGTTGAAAGGCGACTGTTTCAACTCCTGCAGCATCCTGTTGGGTCAACGGCTTGGTGACTTGCTTCTTATCTTTACCAGCGCATCTTACCAACCGAGGGTTCGGAACGGTCCAGAAAAACCCACATTGTAGTAGGCCGGAAGCGCGATGCCAAACAGAACGAAAAGGTCTGCTTAAGGCGTCTGCAGGTCGAGTGGCTCGATCCGTTCAGCAAAACACGGCCTGTTGCGTTTGGGGCTTCTTCTACCACAGTATGCGCGCAGGTGTTTCGTCATGTTGAACAAGTACGGAGATTTTAGATGCCTCCTTTCTCCGTGTCGAAAAATCTGAGCGTCGTCTTCTTCGTCGAACAGCGATCCTCGCGCCGGCGTCCTGGTCGACGCACGAACAAGCATAATAACGCATTCCACACCCTTCCTGTCCACGTTGACTCCCCCAAGTTTAGATCAGTCTGCGTTGTCATAGACTCGCGTGCGTGTGACCGCGTGGATAGACAGATTCCCGCGTGGCGTGATCTTGCCGGACCAGTCGTGCCTGTATTTCGCGGTGGTTCAGAATACTCCGAGACTAGATATGGCTTCATGACGAAGCATTCGTCGATCGGTTCTGCGCGCGCGTGCGGGGGAGGTGCGGGTTTCGAGAGGAGTCATCGGCCGGTCGCCGTATGCCGCGGTCGGCGATTCGCGAGAAACGCTCGAATGCTAAAGACAGATAAGGAGCACAACCGCTTTGGAGGCTGTTTGTGTGAAGGTCGTGGCTCGATTGTCGCAAACTTAATCGCGCCACGTCGAAAAACAAGTATACGTGTGAGGCGTCACATCGCAACCCTTTCTCGCGCGTTCGAATCTCTGGCGAGACCCGACTGCTCGAGAAGAAAGCGATGGCTTTAGCCTGATTGTGGTGTTGTTAGCCCAAGTGATCAGAGCGTGGCAGTGTGCCCCCGTCCAAGTCGCTATGGTGTTGCTGCGACACGCATTCCAGAACCCGGCCCAATCCTTCGAGTATCAAACTGAGGCAGCAGATACGGCGGAGCGATCTGCTTCTCATGGTCTTCTCAGGAAATTCTTGGCCCTTTTTTAAGCAGTCCCGTTGCGAAATCGTCGGCTGAGCACAGCGTCGAGCACAGTGGGGATGACAGATCGTTCGGTAGGCGGAGCGGCGGTTGCTAGGGGTAGGAGAAGAATCTCCCAAGTAGTAGCAGCTGTACACGTCGAGCCGTGCAGGCAGCGCCACTAATGGGCGCTTCGTGGTGGTGCAGCCGGCGATGTGGTTGGAAGTCGCGAGGGGCGTGAGGAGCGCGAGGGGCACGGCAAGAGGGAAGTTCTGACGGTGCCCAACTGCACATCGCCTACGTGGAGCTTTCTACAAACCCCTTCTCGAGAGCGCTCCAGGCTGCGACTCGACATAGCATGCTGTACGCTTTGGGGGGACAGGAGGACAAGGTAGGCTTTGGGGTCCACATCACGGTTCCAGAGCTTGTCGGCAAGTAGCCATGGTTCATGGGTGTGTCCGTCCGCTTAATCCGCGAATGAAGACCAGAGAAACCAGCTGCAACTGGCTTAGGCTCCGAGCATCCTCCGCATTGGCAAACGTCTAAGCGGACGACATGTTGCATCCTCCGCACACCTCGCCGTGTTTTCATGGACCAGAGAAGCATCGATTGTTGCTGAAACATACCGAGTACAGCTAGCTATACGATCGACGAACACGGTATTGCCAATGCAAAGTGTCTTAGCATGTTCATACTCGGACTCGACACTTGCTGGCGATGGAACAATATCCTAAGGAGACGAAGGAAAGATGCATTGCAATATTACTCCCTAGCACAAGCAACGAGACCATGCAACTGTAGGTCATTTCCTTGGATCGTCACGTCGGTCATGTATTTTGACTTCTTTCTAAATGCTACCGCAACGCTGCCCAATCGCACGTGCAAAACAGCCTGCAGGGATTAATCTAAATGGTTCGTCCAAGCCAAGAGTCAAGTCAGCTCAACTTGTCGTCTTATTAGCCATGTTATTCGCTCCTGTCTTTCGAGACTGTGGATTTGTCATGTCTAATGGCCATCTATAAGAATGTACGCCGACCTGATTGGGCGACATTGAGCCTTTAACAGAGCATATGGAAGAAAAGATATGATGTGTGGTAGTATTCACCCGCATGCATTATTGAAGAGGTAGCTAAGGCATATGTCAACATTCCTAGATCTTGCCCAGCCCTTGTGAGTTCCTAGTACGTATCCTCACACGATGGCGCGGTGCGTTGGTTCCACATGGCAACGGAGGAGTCTGGTGGATACCAAGCAAGGGTATGCTCCGGGACAAGTGCAGCCCTGTGCGTAATCTCAAGGGCCCTCTCCTATGCTGAACAGGAGTACCCTTTGTGCTGTCAGAATTCTCGGGGCGCCGTGCTTGGCATGGGTTCCCGTCTTGTCGGCCGCTCTTGCAAGAGGTGGATGCCATTGGTATGCTGTGTCTACGCGACACCCCTCTTGCTAGAAACGATCTCTCGCGCACCGCTGTAGTCCTATGGATCAGATAGGCCATTGGCATCGGTTCCTACGCTAAGATTCGGCATCCACTACGGACACACTCTAGGCTTCCCTTCACCGACAGTGCCTAGCAAGTACGTCCATCAAGCCAATGCTTCTACCACGCCTTGTCTCTCGCCGTATACCGTCTCGATGGCTAGCTGAACGTCCTCTGCCTTCGGCCTCTGCCGCCGTCCGCCCGCCCAGCCTCTTCGACAGCTAGTCCGGGGCACCGTGTCTGCATCGATACACCACGCTTTCTGCCTCCGTAGACACCTCTCAGCTCAGCTCTGTATCAGCTGCCCGCTTGCTCTTGCCTCTGGTGGGTCTGCTGCGTCGACGCACGCCGCCTTCACCGCCGCGTGTTCTCTCTCACTCACCGGCAGAGGGCCGTAGAAAGTTCTAGTGACGCGCTCCTTCCGTTCCCGTCCCTCATAGCAGAAAAGTCACAACAGCACCCGGAGCAACCCCGCTAAGCGAGCTCCGCGCCTTCCATATAAACACGTGCGCCCTCCACTGGCGACCTCTCTCCCCCTCACCCCACCTTTCGCTCTTCTTAAGGCCAGCTCTCTGCCTAACTGCACACATTCTACACTCCCATTGAGCCCACCTCACACGCCATTCCATCATGTCTGACGCCGGCGTAAGTTTTCCTGTCGCTCTGTCCTTTTTGAGCCATGCTAACTACCATACGCAGACCAACGGTGCCGCTGTTGTCGACGATGCCGCTGTAGCGTCCAAGGCCCAGCAAAAGGCCGACGACCTGCAACGCGCCACTGAGGCCGGCTGGCAGAAGCCTATTCCTTTCGAGTATGAGGCTGCTCGTAGCGACGCGGGACCTGACGACGAGCGCGACAACGTCCAATGGCTGTCGGACGCCGTTGTTTACGAGTGGATTGACGAGTACGGCGAAGTCGGCCCTCGCGATGAGGCGCTCGAGCAGCAGCTCTACGAGAATCCCGAAATTCAACGCCGTGGTGGAGATGTCGGATGGAAAAACCTGTCTTTCGAGGTTCTGGTCGATGGCAATGACAAGATCCTACCTTTCCGCAGCGTAAGTCAGTTGCGCCAACTTCTACGCTTGCTGCTTAACTTCTTTGCAGTTCGAAGACGCTGGCTTGCACCCTGCCATTCTGGAGAACGTGCACCGTTGCCAATACGATGCGCCGACCCCCATCCAGGCTTACTGCATCCCGGCTGTCCTGACCGGCCATGATGTTATCGGCATCGCTCAGACTGGTCAGTAACAGTCTTTGTTTCCCCTCATCTCCACGCTCACACATTCAGGTTCTGGAAAGACTGCGGCCTTCCTCTTGCCCATCCTCTCCAAGTTAATGGGCAAGGCTCGTATGTTGGCGGCGCCGCGCGCGATTCCTGGGGGCCCCCGCGTTCGCGCAGAGCCGCTCGTTCTTGTCGTTTGTCCGACCCGTGAGCTGGCCTGTCAGATCTTCGACGAGGCGCGCCGCCTGTGCTATCGTACTATGCTACGCCCTTGTGTCGCCTATGGTGGGGCTCCGACGAAGAATCAACGTGAGCAGCTGGAGAAGGGTTGCGATATTCTTGTCGCTACTCCCGGTCGCCTCATGGACTTCATGAAGAATCCCAACCTACTGTCGCTGGCTCGTCTCAAGTGAGTTGGCTATTACTGAATCATCGCATACACTACTAACGATTTCAGGTTCACTGTCATTGACGAAGCCGACGAGCTGCTGTCCTCTGGTTGGGAGGAGGCTATCGACAGTCTTTTCGGCGCTGCCTCCGACACCAATGTCGACGCTGATCACACCTACCTCATGTTCTCGGCCACTTTCTCAAAGGAAGCTCGCAAGCTTTGCCGAGATTACATGGAGGAGGATTACCTCCGCATTAAGGTCGGCCGCGTCGGCAGCACGCACAGTAACATCAAGCAGTCAATCGTCTACGTAAGTACACTCCGAGTTTTTTTTTCTTTTTTTTTCTTTTTGATACCGCGCATGTACTGATGGGAGCGTTATAGGTGGAGGACAGTCAGAAGAACCAGGCGCTTTTTGACCTCATCTTCACGAATGGTCCTCAGCGAACTCTGATCTTCGTCAATTCAAAGGCAAAGTGCGACATCGTTGATGATTTCTTGTACAACAAGGGTCTGCCGTCGACTTCCATCCACTCTGATCGTACCCAGCGTGAGCGAGAGGACGCTTTGTAAGTTGGCTGATTGTCTATCTACTACTCATCACTAACATCTACCAGGCGCTCCTTTCGCATCGGTAGCTGCCCGCTCTTGGTCGCTACTGGTGTCACTGCTCGTAAGTAGAATTACCGGGTAAAAAGTGGACATGTCTCGTTTGTAGAGAGACGTACATGATGGGTGCCCACCCAACTTACCTTGACTCACACTGACTTTGTATCCGCCTAGGTGGCCTGGATGTCGCCAACGTGAAGCACATCATCAATTACGATCTGCCTTCTACGATGCACGGCGGCATTACTGAGTATGTTCACCGCATCGGCCGCACAGCGCGCATCGGCAATGAGGGCAAGGCAACTTCCTTCTACAACGACCGCAACGAAGACTTGGCACCTAAGCTCGTCAAGCTCTTGCTTGAGGCGAAGCAGGAGGTGCCCGACTTCCTAGAGATGTACAAGCCCGAGAACCCCGACAACATCGAGTGGAACGATGGCACCGATGACGAGTCGGAGGCCGGCGACTTCGGTGGTGACTTCGGCGGTGGTTTCGGCGGTGGCGGTGATGCTGTTGATGGTGCTGGTGTTGATGCTGGTGCGGCGAATGCTGGTTTCGGCGGCGATACTGGCTTTGGCGGTGATACTGGCTTTGGCGGTGGTGACGACGCTGGCGGCTTCGGTGGAGGCGACGACGAGTTCAAGCCCGACGGCCAGGACAGCAAGGTCGATGCGTGGTAAGGGTGCACTTTCAGACGCCCCTACTCGTATACCACTCTTCCTATGATTGCTGAGGTCACAAGGGAGAAACTGGACTAACTTCGCCAAGCGACGTGTTATCGTTGCGACAGCCGCGATATCTGCTCGGCATCCGCGGTGAACTCTGAGCGCATGCGGATATCTTTGACGGTGGCTTAGGTGCGCACCTGGGGTACTCACCGAGTCTTCACTAGAGATGATTATGAACAGGTAGTCGTCAGTGTAAATACGATCTGATCACACCGTGCTATCTGCGACTGATTGTGTGGTTGTCCAAATGATACCATGCCATACGCTGAAGCTAACTTAGGTCAGGACTGGTCGATCTGCCATGTGGGTAGTAGTCAGTATTGCCAAACTGACACGTGTCAAAGGCGCTACCGCTGGAGCTGAGTCTGACAGGCGGCCGAGACTGGCTCCGTTCAATTCGTTATGGACGCCAATGGACAGACTGGGGAGAATATGGGAAGGATACAACGGTCAATGGCGCCACGCCGGCAGATGAAGATTCTGCAAAGTCCAATAGCTCCAAGTGGATATTACCGATCGACTAACTACTGTACAAAAAGTTCCTGGGGAGCTCATTACTCGTCTTTATGTATACTGATTTCTTACTTGGGTACAGAGAAGACAACGACCGACTTTCGTCGCGGGCGAAGACATACTCACACAGCTGGTTCATGAAGTCGAAGCTAGATCCAGACAGGTTGGTGGCTGCAGCATCCAAAGTG
This sequence comes from Karstenula rhodostoma CBS 690.94, assembly GCA_010093485.1. Taxonomy (NCBI): domain Eukaryota; kingdom Fungi; phylum Ascomycota; class Dothideomycetes; order Pleosporales; family Didymosphaeriaceae; genus Karstenula; species Karstenula rhodostoma. Next base: position 1,542,057 of record MU001507.1, on the reverse strand, counting down.
CATAAGCGATTCCTCACACGCGAAGAAGGACAATCTAGATTACCACGCAATGACGGATATTACCAAGACCACAGAGTACGTCCGCAAATTCGCCTACAGTATTCGTTTTACAGATGGCCTACCAGATGTTGCGTTCAAGCCGTTAGCTCTTGATGCGTATACCTTGTCCACGTCAGCAACTCTTCCACCCCACCATTTGCCAATGAGGTCAACGGGGTGCCGAAATGCACTCTACTACGAGGGTGTTGGAATGAAGCCAGGCGCGCCCTGCCTTCTGAGAAGGTTAATAATGAAGGGTTGGAGCAACTGCAGTACTGCAGGTATCATGCAGAGCAAGTGTTGGACGAAGGCGCCAATATCAATGCAGCAGTCGTAATTATCGACCGTATTGCTCTACAACTTGAGCCTCTAGAGTGGAAGGGCCTAGCCGATATCACTCCAAAGCACATCCCAGCAGTCAAAGAATGGTCTAGGCAGATCCACGATTTCGCGCAGCGCGACGCAGTTTGGGTTATGGATTTTGAGCATTTTATCTCCCTGTCCGGCTATGCTGCTGTCCCTCTCCAAGGTTCTGTTCGCAATCTCACGACCGGCAAACAGCACACCTTCAACATTGGCTATAACATCAGTCGGGGTGAGATGATGAGGAAGTACGACGAAGCAGTTGGTGGGAACAAGGGGTTTATACAAAAACTAATGGTCAGGACTATGGACCGGATATATGGGCGCGATGGAAATGTGAACGGATACTCATTCGACAAGATTGAGGAGGTTCAAATCTCGATGGCTCTGGAGATATCAAGGTCCAATATAGTACATCTAGATCATACAGCCAACATGCGAACCTCCATCTTCTAGAAGACGAACGTCCGCGCATATTTCCTGTCCATCTCCTCGTACTCCTCCTTCAGCATCTTCCCCCGTAGCTTATTCAGCCGCATGACCACGCCCTCTTCCTCTCCTTCTCTGTCCACAACTTCCTCACGCAACTTCTGCGTCGCCCCCGGCCAAAGCTTCCACCACAGCTTCTTCATGACGCTTGACTCTAGCGATTCATGCTTCTCTCGTGCCTCAGCTGCGAGATAGGTCATCATCTTGCCCCACGCTTCGAGCCCGACTTCCTCGCACTGCTCACACTTCTTGCGCAGCGTTGGGTTACTCTGTATGCTGGGGACATCTAGTTGCGCTGTCTTAGCCGTCGACACAGCGTCGCGCACCCAAGAGAGGCCTTGAGTCCGCCCGGACGGGGACGTAGCGACCGCGAATAGGATCTCTCCGATGTAGGATTTCAGGGCCGCTTCCTCGCAGCGATCTTCGACGCGGCGCAGGAGTGCTTCGTCGCCGGTGGGTGGAAGAGCGGGGTATTCGGGTTCGTGCAACAGACTGAGAACTGTGCCCATGAGACTGGAGTCTTGGGGTTTAGCGAGGGGTTTCGGGGGTGCGGGGTCGGCAGCTAAGCGGGCGCGCAAGAGGGAGACGAGTATGGGGAGGGCGGTTGTGGTGTGTCCCTGTGAAGCGTGGAAGGTGGCGAGATTGGTGGCGGCGAAGACGACGTTAGGTGTTATCAGTTCTTTGGGGGCTGTGGAGGAGAGGACGTGGCTTTTGGAGTCGATGACGGAGGAGTGGTCGGGTATGGGAAGGCCGGACAGTGCGATGTCAAGAGCCCACTTGTACATCTCTTCCGCAGAATCGGGAAGTTTCTTAAAGGCGAGCCAGTCTGCGTATCCGAGAGCTGCGGTCATGCGCTGGTGTGTGGTGAAGCCATTCGAGGTAATGATCTTGAGGTAGAAGGTCTCTGGAACATCGGCGGCAGGTATGCGGTATTCCTCGTCGGGGATAGGGAGCTGTGAGGGGAGCGTGGCTTTGGGCCGTGGGTTGGTGGGCGAGGGCACGAACTCAGGTGCCCAGATGTAGCGGCGCGACTTGGTTGTGACCCAGCCCTCGAGTCTTTCTGCCGCCGTGGCCATGCCCATGAGGACCTCGTAGTAGCCCTGCCGCCATTCCTCGCTCTTCGCCGTGAGGTCGTAGCCTGTCTTTCCCACACCCGGTACCAGCAACCCGCCTTCTTCCTGCTCTCGAAGACCCGCGCCATCCTTGTCTGCGTTCTCCAGTCGCTTCAATGCCCGCTCCAATTCGTCATAGACCCGTGCCCAGTTGGGAAACCCTTCCTCTTCGTTGTTCTCGGGCACCTGCCACCATTTCCCCCTCCGGAATCTGAACCTCGTGATCAAGCTCCATTCATGAGGCGACGGAAACGCGCGTTCCTGGCGCTCGCTCAAGATGCCCAGACTCGCAATGCTGAAGCACGATGTTGCGAAGAAGATGAGCAGCGTCCACTTGACCGTTTCCCGTGCCGTCTCTTTGATGAACTTCTTCTGGTTTGCGCTGATGGAGAATAAACGGGACAGCTGGGTGTTGGAGGGGTATGCGCCGGAGGGGTAGAGGAAGGGTAGTTGCGGGCGCGGCAGGCTTCGGTGGGAGACGAGCAGGAGGCGAGGGGGCCTATGCGAGAATTGGCGGGGACATTGCGACTCTACGCTGTGCGCATTCGGCGCAATCCGGACTGAGCGCCCAGTCAAACGTATGCGGCTTGTTTGGGGCCGCATCGTGGGCTTGTGGGATGGGACGGCGATTCGCGCTCGCGGCCGGTGGCTTGGATTCGAGCTTCGCGTTCACCGCCAAGCGCATCGCGTCTTCACCGCCCGGCAGAAAAAGTGTCACCTCGAGAATTTTGAGTTCGCGGTCCGCACCTCTTCGCGCGCAACCACACACCGAGTTTTTGCAACCACACCGCCCACCATGTCCAAGTCAGAGCTCAAAGACGAGCAGAAGAAGCGCAAGAGACAGGAAGATGAAGCTGTCGAAGTGCCCAAAAAGTCCAAGAAATCCAAAAAGTCTACAGATGCTGAGGTAGAGAGCGCGCCAGCCGCAGACGGGAAGAAGAACAAGAAAGACAAAAAGGACAAAAAGGCGAAGAAGGCGAAGAAGAACGACTCCAGCGAGGATGCGACACCCGCTGCCGACGGCTTCATAGCCTTCGACCACGCGCCCATGCCCGATGCGTTCACCGGAGCCATGAACGGTACGATTTCTGGAGACGAGCGCAAGAAGGAGAAGAAGAAGGAAAAAAAGTCAAAGAAGTCAAAGGACGCCGTCGAGGATGAGGCAGAGGACGCGAGCTTGGAGGCACAGGTGGAGAAGACGAAGTCCAAGAAGGACAAGAAATCCAAGGATAGCAAGGCAGAAACTGATCCTGCCGCGGATGCTGCCGCTGTCGACTCTTCATCTGAAAAGAAGGAGAAGAAATCGAAGAAGGACAAGAAAGAAAAGAAATCGAAGAAGAGCAAGGGAGAGGATTCAGCTGCTGAGCCCATGGATGTAGATGGTGCGGTCGAGGATTCAGCTGCAGACTCCGTTCCCGACAAGAAGTCTAAGAAGGACAAGAAATCGAAGAAAGAGAAGAAGTCGAAGAAGAACTCTGAGGCCTCTGAAGAGGTAGAGTCAACGCCAGCAACGAGCGGTACCGACGATCAGGCCGAGCAGGCAGACGGCGAAGCCACTGGCGCAGTTGACGCCAACCAAGAAGAGGCCGCCCAGCATGGCCGCTTCATCGTCTTCATTGGTAAGTCAATCTCTATCATGCTCTCGGTCCACTCGCTTACATCTACAGGCAACCTCCCCTTCAGCACCACCAAGGAGCAGATCGAGGAGCATTTCGCCAAGCTCAAGCCTTTCGAAGTCCGTCTCCGCACTTACAAGGATTCTGGGAAATCCATGGGTTGCGGCTTCATCGAGTTTGAGCGCTTCGACCACATGCAGACTGCGCTGCTGAAGTTCCACCACTCCGTCATTGATGACCCGAAGAGGAAGGAGGGTCGCAAGATCAACGTCGAGCTTAGGTATGTGCCTTCTTAAACTTATGTATTTTACAATTGCTGACAGGCGAACAGTGCCGGTGGAGGCGGCAATACTGATGCCCGCGTGGCGAAGATCACTGCCAAAAACGAGAAGCTATCGAATGAGCGTCAGCGCAACCACGAGAAGCGCGCGGAGATTGAGAGCAAGCAGCAAGAGCGCAAGGCGAAGAAAGAATCGCTCAAGGGTAAGGCCGGTGAGGCCGGTGGTGAAGCTGCAGCTGAGGAGCCGGAAAGCGCCGGCATTCACCCTGCGCGACTGGCGATGTTGGCCCAGCCAGAGAGGCCGCAAAAACAGTTCAAGCCGAACATGGGAAACGTGCCCAAATGGAAAGGTGGCCCACCCGCGAGGGGAGGTAAGAGGTATTGAGTCTGCCCGAAGATGTAGGGGTAAGATGCGCAAGGCATCAAAAGGAGTTTGGATAGTCATGGGCTTGTTTACAGCAATTGATCGCATACATGAGCCACACTTTCTGACTTTCGAAACACCCGCCGCGCTATGCCCGCTGCCCAAGAACGCCTGAAGCCATATGGTATCGAACAAATGAACATGCACAAGATCCGCCGGTATACAACTCAAACCATGTCCCTAATGCCTCTCTCCGGCCGTAACTCCAGTTCCCCTGCTCTTGATGACGGCGGCACAATGCCCGTCGCCTCCCGGGACTGTGTGACTTCTGTTGTTTTCAATATGCCACCCAGCCCCAGACTCGCATTCTGCGTATCCAGTAACTCCAAACTTCCCTCGCTTCTCTTGTCGCTTCCGCTGTCTCCCCTCATACTCGCTGCGCTCATTGCTCTGCTTTCGCGCTCACCAACTCTCATGGTTTCCAGTTCGTAGGGGTGACGTGGTTGCTTGTTCGTTTTGTTCGAAGTCAAGCTCGAGAAGCCCTTTGCTTTTGCAGCATGCGCATTTGTCCCAACGCCGTAAGCTCTCGAGAGATAGCGTGGTGTATTGCCTGTAGCGCCCGTCCTGCCTTTTGATCCGCGACCGTATGTGGAGCCGAGGACTGTGCGGAAGAGAGGTTTGAGGCAGGGTAGGTTGCCCGCTATGATGCCGACGCAGGTCTCGAGGGCGGTCCAGATGGTGATGTTGCGCGAGTCCCAGAGCCAGTCGCCTGTGATACCATAGTTTGGGAGGAACGAGATCTTGACAAGAGCGGCGGCCGTGGCGAAGACACCGAGACCGAGAATGCAGATTACGGACGATTTTTGCCTCCGGTTCAGCTGGACTTGCCAGAGCATGGGTATCTGTGGACCTATGTGTCAATGGGGTTTCGAGCCGGAGGAGAGGAGTGCTTACGGGGATGACGATCGCGAGGAGGAGATCGGTGACAATGTTGCAGGAGACGTTGGTATAACCAAGTGCTTGGATTGTTTTTTTGGTCCAGCAAGTGCCCTTGGCCGACTGATCCCACTGGACGGCGATATTCGTGCATTGGAACATGATCGTCTGGTGCGGGTTAGTGTTGCGGTGCGCAGTAGGAACCAAGTACATACGAAAAAGCAACCGGTGGTGTAAAAAGCCATAAAACCCATGATGCCCTGGATTGTGTGTCTGTAGAATGGAATGATTGCTATGCGCAGCAAAAAGAATCCAACTGACATCTTTACGACGCAGATGGCAATCAGATATATGGGCTGGGTGATAAAGTTTAACTTGAACCCGAGCTTAAAGTCCTCGGGCGATATCTGATCGATGTGTCTCCCGGCTCCATAATGCACCTCTGGGATAACAATGCCAGCTCCTACTATACACTGTAGCCGTCAGCATTATATAACGAGGTGGTTCGGGCTCAACTCACAAGTATTGTTGCACATGCCATGGAATAGTCCTAAAATTGTTAGCGTTAGGTTCCCATGGCGGCGGGCCTTTGGGATATCTCACATCCCATCCAACATTGCGAATCAGCTTCACTCTGACCCAGAGCCGAGCCACCATAGTGATGACCGCGAAGACTGTGGTGCCAAGCACAACTCCCAAAATTCGCGGCCCATCGTTCTCTTGGGGATAGGCACCTTGCTTGGGCTGCTCTGGCCCCATTTTGACGTGTTCACGTTCGCTTGGGGCGAATCTCACGATGCGATTGATGTAAGTAGTGACAAGATCTTCAGGAGAAACAGGTTGCCATGGCGTATCCCAGGCAAACGATCAAATGAAAGTCCGGTTCATGGAAGCGATTCCATTACACTATAATAGCGGGACGATGAAGCGGGTGCCTGAGTCGCAGATGACATGACATCCAAAAACGGAGACGAAACGAATGTCCCAAGAGAATAGCACCCGGGATGCGGTCGTAATATCATATTAAGGATCTAGCACATGCGTAGGGCCATGGCACGCCTCCTGGGCGGTTGTCGGCAGAGGACGCAGCCGCTGAATGGACCGTGAGAGGGGTCAGGCTGTCGCGTAATTATGTACAGGGTATCAACCTGTTGCGGGTATCCCTGGGTTGAGCTCGCAACGATCTACGAGGAGACATGGAGCGAACCAAATCGTTGTTCATCTCAGATCGAGTGGCCCCTCGCTTTCTGACAGCGGGTACGCTACACATCCGACCCCACCTAAACTTGCAGCGACAGGTTACAGTACGGCCGGACACAGCTGTGGATCGGATCGGTTCGGGAATGGACAGCTTCCGGATGAATGCTGACGGTAAATGTGCGAGTTTATCGGTTCAATACGAGTGACGTTTGTCTTCATGCGGCATCTAAACGACACTAGATGGAGCCGCGCAAACCTTGTTCCTTTGAGTTTCGATTTCGATTTCGCTTACACCCTCCCGGCAGCTTCGGGTGCGTAGCGCGCCTGGGTTTTTCCTTGTAGAAGATTACAAAGAGGTCCGAACACGCTGGGGGGTGCTTTGCGCGCTTATACCACTCGTTTTGTCCATCACTTGGCAGGGCCGGTATGTATGTGATGCATCCAATTCGGGAAACACAGAGGGTAAATCGATTCAGCTGTCCGTCATGCGAAGCTTACATGGTCAGCAGCAGCAAGGTTGAGTTCGTAGTGCGTCAGGGGCTCTGCTCTAGTACCTTTATAGGATGAACAGTGTGATTGGTTTTACACGGTGACGCGCCCAGGTGGCGTGACCTGCAGCAGGTGGCGCCAAGTCGGTACACGCGCCGGACTGCCGTGCAAGATAGAGTCGTGCTAGGCCATTTGGAGCGGAATGTGCATGGCTCTAGCGAACACGTGCTGGCTAGTCCACTTCTTCTACTTCATCCTTCATCACAACGTCCCGACGCAAGGGTAACAACCAGTCAATCTTATTCCTGCGCCATTCCACCATTGCCTTTCAAGAAGCTTCACCGAGAGTGCTTCTCTCTGCCGTCTCGTCCAGGTCCACTTTGCTCTAGCCCTAGAGCCCAGGTTGATCCATACACCGAGGAACACGCCCAGCACCATCGCGTACTTGACATGTACAGGGTACCTGACTGGCCCCCGGCCGACACTTGGACCATCGCCTTCAAACAGTCCAATACTTCACCGAAAGAATGCAGGCCTCCATCTTCATCTTCGAGCGCCCTTTAAGAACCGGCTAAGCGACGGCAGCGGTGATTTTAAGTTCCACCTCCTTCCCAATCTTAATATATCGAGGTGCAGCCAAGTGTTCAGCCACTTGTTCTCTTTTATCCTGTTGTTCGACTTCAGCTCCTCTTCGTCATTGTTGGTCGGAACATTTCAACCAGTCAAGATGCGTTTCACCACTTCCGTGGCTTTGTGCCTCGTGGCGGCCCTGTCAACTGCCATCCCCACTCCACAGAAGGATGGCTCAGCTGCCACCTTGCCAACTCAAGCCTCCTCGGACGAGGCCCAGGCCAATGAGCAGCTTGCGCAGCTGGCAGAATTCGCTGGCCAGACGACCAATGAAACCCTCGCAGCGAACGAGAAGCGGGATGGCTGCTCGCTTGGAAACCTCTCTGTACGACGGGAATGGTAAGTAACCGAAGTTTCATCATCCAAGTTCAAAACCAGTAGCACATCTTGTTTCTGCTTGGTTGAAATATGCACTCAGATCGATCTCAACACATGTCAATCGACGGAAGCTAACCATGACACAGGTCTGCCCTGACCAAGAAGCAGCGCAAGGCATACACGGATGCAGTCCTGTGCCTGCAAAGCAAACCTGCCAGGACTCCTGCTTCTGTCGCCCCTGGAGTCAGGTCACGCTACGATGACTTCATCGCCACACACATTCTGCAGGCAAACTACATTCACTACACTGGTACTTTCTTGGCGTGGCACCGCTACTTTACCTGGTCCTACGAACAGGCCCTTCGAAATGAGTGTGGCTACACCGGCCTTCAGCCATACTGGAACTGGGCACTGTCAGGCCTCGTTGGTCTTGAGAAGTCGCCTATCACCGATGGCTCCGATTTCTCCATGTCCGGTGATGGCGAGTACGTCGAGAAGACGGGCGATATCGTACTAGGCGGAGGTGATCTCCCCCCTCTGATTCTTCCCACCGGTTCAGGTGGCGGTTGCGTGAAGTCCGGACCATTCGCCTCTATGCAGGTCAACCTAGGACCAGTAGGGCTCGCTATCCCAGGTGGTGGCAACGAAGTCAACGGTGACGGCTTGAGCTACAACCCTCGCTGTCTCAAGCGTGATTTGACGGACGCCGTTATCCGCCAGTACTCCAACGCCACCGCCGTCGCCTACAACATCCTCAAGCCCAAAGACGTAAACGACTTTCAGATGACCATGCAAGGCGTCCCCGGAGGCGGCAGCATTGGCATTCACGGTGGTGGACATTACGCGATGGGCGGCGATCCTGGCCGTGACGTGAACACTTCCCCTGGAGACCCTCTCTTCTACACGCACCACGCCATGATCGACCGTGTGTGGTGGATCTGGCAGCTTCTGGACAAGAAGGAGCGCACGGGTGCAAAGGGAATTGCCGGCACCGGCACCTTCTTGAACAATCCTCCGAGCGCAGAAACCACACTCGACACCGTCATCGATCTCGGATACGCTGCCGGCCCGCCCGTGACGATGCGCGATCTGATGAGCACCACGGACGGACCGTTCTGCTACACCTACCTATGAACACCCTCTCACGGAGCATCGAGTATTTGACAACAAAGCTCTACGTATATGTGGGCATAGACTTGTGCATACAGCCTTTGATATCCTGTATATATATAACTTGTAAAATCAATCACTTACATCCTTATTTCAAACCATGGCTTCTTAGAGTCGCGCTTGTTTGCGCAGCGTCCAGTGACTTGGACCAAAACCATCAATCTCTTCGCTCTGGACACTAGATCCTCAGTTCCACTACGTTCTATTAAAGTTGTCCATCCATACAGTCCATCACGCAGATCCTGAGGCATGGGCCCGACAGATCTGCACATTGATACCATGCCATGCCCACCGACATCCCAACACCGGGGACCCAGGATGAATCGTGAATCCCAACATCGCAGCTTCCATAAAGACGACCCACTTCACTGACCCCGTTCTTGCACGCCTTGGAATCTTACCTACAACCCACATTCCCATGCCAAACTAACCCACCGGCACTTGCACCCTCGAGAGTCTGTCCCCTCGTACAATCAATGGCACGTACCTGCCCATCTCATCGCCCCACAGGTCCCGGTACCCATCCGAAACAACAGCGGCCCCGGCCTGCCCGCCTTCGCGCCCCGTCGACGCCAGGCGTTGCCGCTAGCGACTCAGGGGAAGTGCAATTCTCGAGTTCCCTCCCGCGCCCTAGCTAGACGCGCACGCAGCCGAGCATATGGCGTACGGGGAGCTCCGGATGTTTGGCTCCGCTCATTCCCACGGAGGTTTATCCTTGCAAACGACCGCTATCTCGTGTATCGCCACCAAGCTAGCCACATGTACGATACAGTGCATTCAGCCGTGGGCCTCAGGATGCTAGTTTGCATCCTTCGCGCAGAAGAGGCTCTGCTTCTCAAACGCACCTTTTCGTAACCTAGCCGTTTGTAGAATGCAGTCGCCTTGGAGGTTCCGCAGTGCAGTAGCGTGCGAGCTCAAGGTCCCCCACTCGAGTGGAGAACGACTCTGACCCGCACCTCGGACATGGCGAAGCGCGATATGGATGAGCACGTTCACACGTTAGGATCGAAGCCGAAGGGGGATCTGCCGCACCGGGCTAGAAGATGGGAGCCCCCCATTTCGCGAGGCAAGCGGGAGAACCCGTACCACAGCCCGATAGTTGCCGTTATATTGGAACCACATGATCCGCAGGCCAAACCTGGGGTGTTTTCAATTCCCACAATGCTTAAAAGATTTCGTGTTAACGAGTAAAGTCTTCCACCCGCCTGTGGATGCAGATAAGCGCTGCAGATTGAGTCGAGATGAGACCAGCTTTGTCTAATATAATGGTGTTGTATCGATATAAGCAGCCACCAGGCCTGTTTTGCCTTGTATGGCATGAGCGCCGTCTATGCAAGGCGCGTCCCCATATGCGAACAATGACTATGAAGACAGATGGACTAGGAAATATGCAAAACGCCTTAAGAAAATCGCAGCTCGTGGAGCCTCCGCACCTGTTTACACAGCAGGCGACGGGTCCGCCATACAAAGCTCGTATGCAGCGGAATGCGCTACCGCCTCTCCACGAGCAGTAAGTGCATAGCGAGATATGCTAGTACAACAAAAGAGGCACCGAAGACGGCGAGTCCAATACAGTCCTTCCATAACGCGAGAACGTTGAAGCCGAATGAGCTCAGAATGGCGGAGCCGGGAACTTCGATGTCAAGCCCATACTTGTGATCTACAAGCGAGAGGTATTTGACCTCGTTAACGATGAGACCTTCGAATGCGTAGTGGAATATAGAAAGCTGATCGAGAATGTTAGCGTTGGTCTCATGTGTACAGTTTGAATTGAATACTCACTGTTTGTAACCACTTGGCCGCTGGAGGGATGCTGTCCTTGTTCAAGAAAAAACCAGAGAAGAGCAGACTGAACAGCATTACGAGCACGCCGACCAGATTCGCTACTCCTCCGTTGCGGAAGACGATGCCGATGAACAAGAAGACAGCCGCAGCAGCTAGGTTGAATAACACCAAGAAGAGGACAAACTTGAGAAACTGAGGCCACGCGGGAACAAGTCCGGTCATCGGGTACACGATAATACCGAGGATGATGGGCGGAATCAAGCGTAATGGTACAATGTCGAAGAAGACTTTAGACGCAAAGTAAGAAAGTGGCGAATAATAGCCCTTCGCTCGTTCACGCGTGAAGAGTAGACGCTCAGGTGCAAAGACCGTGAGAACTGTAAGGGTGCTGAAGCCGAATAATGCTAACACGAAGAAGAAAAGACCCAGACGGTTTTGGAATCCCTTGATGTCGTCGGTCAGGCCAAAGAACAAGAAACCTAGGAATACAGCGAGAACGATTGCGATGGCGTAATGCGTCAACATGAGCATCGGGTTCCGGTAGAGGTTGCGCCATGTCCGTCTCGATAGGATGATGAACTGACCAAGCAGACCGACTTTTCGGAAGCCTCTGACTTTACCAGCTGCTACGAAGCCATTGGCCTGCTGGTGATCGTCGCTGACGCCATTCGCTTGGTTGGCCGACGATATGGCACTGGCAATATCATCGCGAAGTGCAGCAGCCACATCTGAGGTTGCGTAGGCGTGCACAAGCGTATCCAGGTTCGTTCCAGTCCCGCCGTCGGCAGGAGGTGGCAACTCATCCGGATCTTCCAGGATCTGGGGAGGCGGAGCACCTTGTTGACGCGAAAGTTTTAGCCACTGACCATTACTACCCTCGCGAGGCTGATAGGGGCCACCATCATCAGATTTGGGGGACATCGTACCGTCATTCACGTTACTCTTCTTCCTCGTGAACAGCTCACGCTCCTGTTGTTGCTTGATTGATGCTCTCCGCTTGCCCTTTGGCCGAATACTGGAGATACTTGGGCTGCCTACGGTGTCCCGGTCCGTGTTAACACTTCGAATAGACTTGACTGCAATGGCGCTGCTTGCTCTTGTGCCGAGACCTTGTCTGGAGAAAAGCGAGTTGGTATCATCAATGGGCTGAGTGACGGCGCTGGCGTGCATGGTAAGATCTACTAGATAATCGGCAATATTGAAGCCAGGCGGGCAAGTGTACCCGATATTATCAAAGTAGGCCTGGCAGTTTTCGAAGGGTCCAGAGTAGACAGTTCTGCCTTTGGCGAGAAGAATTAGCTGATCGAAGAGCGCTACGATATTAGAGCGTGGCTGGTGGATAGTGAATACGACAGTCCTGTTGTAGGATTTGACGAGGTTGACCAAGCACTCCACGACGTTGAAGGCGTTGAAGGCATCGAGACCACTGGTTGGCTCGTCCAGGAATAGAATGCTGGGCGACGTAACGAGTTCACAGGCAATACCGACACGGCGCTTCTCTCCTCCGGAGATACCGCGGCCACTCTCCTCAGACCCGATCTTCTGGTGACGGATGTGGTGGATGCCTAGTTGTCGCTCAACATCATCTACAAGCTGCTCTTTCGATGCACGGCTCATCTCTTTGGGAAGTCGCAGCAGAGCCGAGTCCAGAATCGTCTCATGTACGGTCAAAGTAGGCAACAAGGTGTCCTCCTGATCCACAAAGCCGATAACGCTGCGGAACTCGTCATCGCGGACGTGCTCGCCATTAAGGTAGAAATTTCCTCCAGTGGCACCGATCTTGTTCTTGCGCGCGAGAATATCGAGGAAGGTCGTTTTGCCAGCGCCCGAGGCACCCATGATGGCCAGAAGCTCTCCTGGGTGCACAGCACCGGTGATACCGGTGAGAATCTGTTTGCCCTTCAGCTGATATGATACATTTTCAAACGTCAATGAAGCGGGTTTGTGGTCGGCCAGAAGTTTTGCGTTCTCATCTTCCTCGTCATCGGACAAGTGAATGGGTCCCCATTTTCGCCTTTCGGCTCTGCGGGCCAGATACCAGATGACCAGGATGACGGCCACGACGAACAAAGCGCATCCTGCGATGACACCGGCAATCAACGGGGTGTTGATGGTCTTGATTGGCCTTTCGTAACCGGGAACTTCAGTCTCGTAGAGACACTCTCCGGCGTTGCACTGGAGGAAGATGCTCTCGTCGCCGAAGATGCTGGAGATGAGATCGTTCATGGCAGGCTCCGAGAAGATGCTGCCACTCTCTTTGCTGGGCTCAACCGTCGAAACGGACTTGAACTCGGCCGGTCCTTTTATCGACTCCTTGAGGAAGTCTCCGATGTCGATAGATCCGTCTTCGCCACACAGCATCCTGCCGGGCACGCATGCGCATTCAATGTTTTCGCAGTTGAACTTTGAAATGTTGCGATCGGAAAGGGCTTCGAAGTTGGAGCTGCAGGTATCGAGGGCGCAGTAAAAGGATTCCTTCTGATCGACCCAGACTGCTTCTGTTAGCCCACGCATCTGCTAGCGCTGTTTGCTCGTGCTTACACTGGAAGTTGCACTCGTCGGTTCCTGCGTTGCAAGAGAAGGTGGCCTGAGGCTTCTTGTCTTTGAGCTGGTCGAGGATCTTCCTGTTGGTGATGTCGCACATCTGGTAGTTCTCCTTGACCAGCTGGCCTTCCTTGAAACAGACGCCGCCCTCGCCTTCGGGCATCATGGCGCTGCAGGCCTGGTTTGTCTCGCAGACATTGCAGTTGATGCCTCCCCAGCCCTCTTTGCAGTCGCACGTGTCGCCGCTTCTGGGGGCCCTGTTCCGATTGCCGTCGGGCAGCGCGCCACACAGCGGCGTGGAACAGTCTTCTCCTCCGAACCCAGGTGTGCAGTCGCACTTTCCATTCCCTTTCACGCACTTGGCGAACTGGTGGCACTGGAAGTCGTCGAGGTTGCAGTTGAAGCATGGCGGACAGCCATCGGGCCGGTCGTCGTACAGCGAGAAGAGGTCGAGAGGAACTTGGGCGGCGGAATGGTTAGCAAAGGTCTTGCGAGCTGCCGCCGGTCCCGCAAGCGACAGCGAGACCACAAGCGCGGCGATGCATGGGCGTCGCATGTCGCGCTCCACGCAGCGGCGGTGCGGTGAATTGGCAGCAACCGTCCCAGAGCTTAGCTATTGCCTAGGTGACGTCGACGCAGGCAAGGGACGCACGTGGGAGTGCAGCGTGTGCCGAAGGAGCTCGAGGGGGAAGAGCTTCGGAAACAATGGCCAAAGGAATGGCGGCGACAGAAGTTGGTCGGCGAGACGGGCAGTTGGTCTGTTATCGCATCGTGTGAGCAGCGAGTTGCGGGGGCGAGGCTGGTCGTGATCAGATGGTCGCCAAGATGGCAGCATGGCACGCTTGCCTCAGGCGGGCCAGAGCCGAGGCCGAGGGACAGCTACACAGTATCTGGCCCCCGTCGAGATGCATCGCTGCTGCGGTAGTGAGCATCCTCGCTGGATGCTATTGCTCGCATATGCTTGCTGTATGCTACGCAGCGCCGATCCAGGTACTGCACGCGGGCGCCCAAATGCAGGTCGTGTTAGTCTAGCCACTTCCGAGGCCACGACACCCTATGTCAATTACCTCCAACTATATCTACTCAATTCCAAGTACAACACTTCACACTCCCACTACAACTACCTATCCTCGTGTTCCCCAAGCGTGGATCGATCAAAATGGTAAAGATCGCCCAATTCTCTGTTGAAGCTGTAAGTATCGACTTGTTGAACGTGCATGCATATGCCCATACGCTGTGTTCGGGCACGTTGCACCTCTTCCCAGAAAACCTACGCTGACCTGCCATAGTGGATGGACAAGTACGAGCACAACTGCAAGTACAACATTGCTGAAACATGCTGCGCGTCCATTTCCATCGACGAGCTACGCGAGCTTTCCGAGGACAAGACTCGCGAAGTCTTCAAAACCTCCACGGCGCTTACGTACGGTGCAATCCGCGGCGCGGATGCGTTGCGAGACAACCTTGCCCGACTGTACTCTGCTCGCTCTGGCAAAGTCTTGCCACGTGAAAACATCCTCACCACAAATGGAGCCATTCAGGCGAATTATCTGATTGCATACGCATTGCTCGGCCCCGGTGATCATGTGATATGTCACTACCCTACATGTGCGTCCGCCTAGTGATTCCTCCAAAAGGTGTAGGCTTACAAGAAACCAGATCAATCACTCTATGAAGTACCCAAGCAACTCGGTGCCGAGGTCTCGCTTTGGAAAGCCAGCCCGGAGAACAAATGGAGTCCCTCGATAGACCATCTCAAATCTCTCATCAAGCCCAACACCAAGATGATCATCATCAACAACCCGCACAACCCTACTGGCGCTGTATTGGGGAAGTCTTTCCTCCAACAAGTTGTCGACATTGCGTCAGAGCACAAGATCATCATCCACAGCGACGAGGTTTACCGGCCCATATTTCATGGTATCACACCCATGGACAATGAGTTCCCGCCTTCAATCATGTCCATGGGATACGAGCGTGTCATCGCAACAGGCTCAATGTCAAAAGCATACTCGCTGGCAGGTATCCGCGTAGGCTGGATTGCATCCCGCGACGCTAGTATCATCGATGAGATTGCTGAGGCGCGACACTACACCTTGATCTCCGTTAGTACGTTGGATGAGCAGGTTGCGGCCTTTGCACTAGACCCATCGACCATTCACAGCCTACTCGCTCGCAACATCGCCTTGGCCAAGTCGAACATGGAAATCATGGAGAAGTTCGTGTTGAAGAACGACGATGCGTGCGACTGGGTGAAGCCAGTCGCGGGCACCACGGCATTCGTTCGATTCCACCGCGACGGGAAGCCTGTGGACTCGGTCGACTTTTGCGAGAAGCTACTGGAGAAGACAGGCGTGATGTTTGTCCCTGGAAGTGACTGTTTCGGGGAAGAGTTCAAGGGTTATGTGCGCATTGGCTATGTCAATCATACCCAAAGCGTGAAGGAGGGTCTGGATAAGGTCACACAATTTGTCAGGAGGAACCTGGACGATGTGAAGTTGGCAGAGTAAAAATGATACAATGACATGAAATGTATCAAATCAGTCCAACTCCGAATGCCCTCCATCTCGGAATTAAAAAGTTGACACCACAGGTGGTCGGAGATGCATCGTTCGGAAGCCGCCGCGGCCCCACCGCGGCAGACCGACCGTTCCTTATCTACAAGTCTACGAAGTCCAGTTCACAACCCACGCCACAGTACACAGCAGCGGCATCATCCGAACCAATATGTCGCCGGGACCCGCTTTCACGATCAACCGCGTTAGATATATAAGAGGTGGTATACCTGCGTGGATGAACATGCCGTCAAACTTCGAACCACAGAATCACTCCGACTGAAAACAACAATCACACATCGAATCACAACATGCCACACGCAACCACCTCCAACATCACCGTCCGCCCTCTTCCACCCGGCCCCGGCTCCACCTACACCATCGGTGCCGAACTCCTCAACGCCAACCTCGAATCCCTCACCCCCTCCGACGAAGCCACCATCAAGCGCGCCCTCTACGACCACCAAGTCATCATCTTCAAAAACCAGTCCACCCTCACGCCCGCAGCACAGTACTCGGTAACCCGACTCTTCGACCCCGCCGCCACTTCGTACGGCCACGGCAAGACCCTCGACGCCAAGCGCTCCGTGCTGCACCCCGATCTCAAAACCATCCCGCACCAGCCGCAGGTCCAGGTCATCGGGAATGGCTTCGTCGACGAGTTCGAGGGGCTGCGGGACATCACGCTGAAGCACCCGCACCACCGGACGTTCCACAGGGATGTCCTCAGTGACGAAGACGACCGTGAAAACACGAGGTTTTACCGCTGGCACATTGATGCCGCGCTGTACGATCTGGAGCCACCGATGGCGACGTCGCTGCTTGCGGTCAAGGTGCCCAAGACGGAGTACCAGACGCTGCGGTATGACGACGGGACGGGCGACCAAGTGAGGGTTCCGCGCGGGAGCACCGTGTTTGTCAGCGGCGAGACCATGTACGATGTGCTTTCAGAGGAAGACAAGAAGTTTGCCCGCGACACAAAGGTGCAGTATGCGCCGCACCCGTACATCTGGATGAGCGGCGCGCGCTCCCGGAGCACGGGGCTGGGCATGGTGTCTGAAGGGCTGGAGCTCGATGCTGCGCAACTGCCGCCGGTGGAGGAGGACAAGATCAAGATCCTGCCCATGTGTTGGCGGAATCCTGTCACAGGGAGGCTGGCGCTCCAGATTCACCCGAGTGCGGTGCAGAAGCTTGTGTTGAAGGATGGTACCGTGGTGGATGATTTGAAGGAGGTGAGGGATATTGTGTACAGACTGCAGAGACCTGGCATTGCGCCGGAGTTGGTGTTTCCTGTTGATTGGGAGGAGGGCGACTTTGCCATTTTCAACAACAGGGGCGTGTTGCATTCCGTGACTGGGAGCTTTCTGCCCGAGGAGGTTCGCATCTTCCGTCAGTGCAACATGGCTGCTAGCCAGCCAGTGGAAGGGCCGGAAGAGAGTGCGTAAACCTTCTCGGATGTTACGATGGCATGACTGTTTCACTATTCTTTGACGACCCTATTATATCCATAGACAAAGAGCAGCCTAAGAATACAAACCTAAGAATCTCGCCAACGTACTTTGGTAATACAGTCGTCGACTACAGTACCAGTTCAAAAGTGTGGGTGCTGCTTCAGTCCCCCTGGAGCAACAAAGTGCACTCACACTTTGACCAGGTACTGTACCTCAATCATCCTCTTCTTCCCCCTTTCCACCGACGCCACTGAACACACCGCCCAGGAGTCCACCGACTCCCTTCTGAACACCCCCAAGCGTGCTCCCCACGCCTCCCACGAAATCGCCCTTTGACAGCTTCCCTACGCCATCACCCAGTCCGCTAGTGATCCCTCCGACCGCGTCCCCCGCTCCTTTCCCAACTCCACCCACGACATCTCCGACGGGCCCGCCGAGTGTACGCCCCACTCCTCCGACCGCGCCGTCGACGGTGTTTCCGAGGCCCTGTCATTGTCGCGAATTAGCATTGCATATAACGATAGCGGGAAACATAAAGAAAAGCTAGGAGAGACACACACCTTCCCCACTCCGCCGACCGTGTTGCCCACGCCAGACCCCAGGCCGCTGGCTGTGCCTTTGATATCCCCTTTGCCGAGAGCGTTGGTGGTCTTGCTCACAGTGCCTTGGACGCCCTAGATTGCTAATTAGCATGACGAGGCTGAT
The DNA here is from genome assembly GCA_010093485.1 of Karstenula rhodostoma CBS 690.94. Lineage (NCBI taxonomy): Eukaryota > Fungi > Ascomycota > Dothideomycetes > Pleosporales > Didymosphaeriaceae > Karstenula > Karstenula rhodostoma. The sequence continues at coordinate 1,524,011 of MU001507.1, read as the reverse complement.
GAACGCAGATGCGGGAGGGGGGACCTGCCTTGGTAGCATATCCAGCTGTATTATAGACGCCGTCAACTGCCCCAGTGGCTGTCTGGCCTACATTGTCCGTGATATGCTTCACCGGTTTGCCGATGCCACCAGGCACTTTGTCGAGTCCCTTTCCTGCTACACCAGTGATGCCGTTGACCGTGGTATTGAGTCCGGTAGTGGCGCTGTCGGCCACTGTGTTCACAGTTCCCGTCGCAAGCCCGGTGCCCTTGTTCACCCCACCAGTTACGGCATTCGAGGCAGTACCGACAACGCCGGGCTTCTTCGGGGTGGTAGGTTGCGCGGTTTTTTTCACTGCGGCAGGTGTGGGCTTTGTGCCATCGGGGTTCGCAGCTGGCTTGACTGGAGCCTTCTTGACAGGTGTTGCTTTCGATGTGGTGGAGGTTGTGTTGGTTGCAGGCTTCGCGGGTGTGGCCTTCGTGGCACCTAGTTTTGGCACTGAGGTGGATTGGTTCTTGATGTTGGGGCCTTTTGCTGCTGGAGCGGATGTTGATGATGCAGGTGCCGTCTTCTTCGCAGCAACCGGCGTCTTCGCGGCGGGCTTGGTTACATCGCTGGCTGTCGGCTTACTCGCAGTGACAGGCAACTTCTTCGTGGGCGACAAATCCGATGTAGTGGACGCTACTGTCTTCTTTGCAGCTGCAGGTGCTGAGGGCTTCAACGGCGTACTCTTTGCAGCTGCGGGTGTTGAGGGCTTCAAAGGCGTACTCTTCGCGGGGGTAGTTGAAGCCTGCGATGCCGCAGGGGCTGATGTTCGTGTGAGTTTTGCAGGTGCCTTTTTCACTGGCGTAGCTGCAGTTCCTGCTGTCTTTGTTACGGCGGGCGTGGCTTTCTTGACTGGTGTTGCAGCCTTTTGTGTCGTCGAAGTAGTGGTCTTTGCAGCTGATGCGGGCGCCTTCTTCGCAGTCGAAGCCCCTCCTCCCACGACCTTTTGGAGATTTGCTACGCCAGCTGGATTCGTCAGGACAACATTGGCGACGCTGCGAGTAAAGCAGGGTTGTAGATGGCACGCGACATACCTTGAAGCCCAGCATTCTGCTTCTTCATCTCATCCAAAGCCGACATGGTGTTCGTTTACGACTGGCGTTAACAGATCCGGAATCTAGAACAGAACTCGAGAACAATTCGAATAATAGTATGCGCTTATTAGACGCACGCAGATCATGCAAGGGCTGGATCGTTCGGCGATGCTGGATTCTGACGATATATATCCCATGACGCATACGTCACCGCGCATCTCCACCACGCAGATCTGCGTCACCCAACCAAGTTTCAGCCAGGGATAACAGGAACCGCCCAGGTATGCAATCGCGTGGGGGGCGGGGTCTAACGGGTAACGGTCGATAGCAACGTGATTGGGGATCCGATGAAAGTCGGAAATGTTGAGGTTGGTAGTGTTCGGTGTTGTTGCTTTGTTTCAGTGAGCGACGCGCCACAACCTTCAATTGCATCGTTCATTTCACAAGTGTTCACAGACAGCATCCACGCGCAAAATACTTCAGCGTTCCATTGGAGAACCTCATCAACTAAATTTAGACTTCAAGTATATGGGTATCAATGTTGAAAACGGTGGTCGTATCCGAGACGCGGAATGCGCTCCCCAAATCCGCATGTGTCGAATCATAAGATAATACAGCCCGGCAGATTTACTGTGAGACGAACTGGATGCCAAACTTTTCCTGCAGGAACTCTTTTACTTGCGGGTTTCCGGAGCCTTGAGCGGAAAGTGGGAAAGACACAACCTTCAAGCCTTGGAGTGATCGCGCACGACTGACTAGGGAGCATTAGCAAGCCGCGTAGAGAAGTAATTGCAAGGCACTCACGAGCTACGTATGCTTGGCCTTGTTCGAAAGACTTTGATAAGTCTACAACGACTCGGTTCAACGTCATTCCCTGTTTGTGTCAGGCTCTTCCTGAGCACGACATGGTCGTTGCAAGGGACCTACCTGGCTTTTATGTGTTGTCATGGCCCAGGCAGCCATGAGAGGAATTTGCGTCCTTGATAGCAAACTGTGTGGTGCGGTATCCCCTAGCGAATTCACCGTACAGTCTGCATAAATCGTTCGCTGGACACCGTTCAAGAAGCTGCGTGGAACGAACGATCAGCATCGAAAACATCAGAACTGTCACAGCCGGATTGACTCACCGAACAATTGGCCATGCCTTGTATTCCATTTGTTTCGCGTACTCTTGTAGTTGCCATTCGCGGAACACGGCATGATCACCCTGGAGCACCTGCGTACCTGGCGTAATGAAACCATCCCGCTTCTCGCGACTAGTGGCAGCTTTCGGTAGATTTTTTGGATCGTAGTCTTCGAAGCCCTGAACAGTACCCTGTGAGCCATTGACAAGGCCCGCGCCAATATCAAGGTTATGTAGAAGCACGACAAGCATGCCCTTCTTCAATCTAATTCGACTCTCAAAACGATGCTCTGCCAAAGCCTGCAAAGAGCCGTCGGGTGCTTTGTATTCTCCCTTCGTTCTGAGGTTGCCGTGAGCTTCGTTCCATTTGAAATGGTCGAGACATTGGTACGTTCGCTCGACAGAGCGCAGAGCCCTGAATCTCTCTTCGTTGACTCTGTTCACTTCCGCCCTTGTCGCGAAGAGTTGGATGGCATTTCGAGTCTCTGATTCGTGTTTCAACAGAAGGTCCGTTTCTGTCGGAAACAACCGAATGCCCATTCTGAGTTTGTTGAGTATATTGATAAATGCCCGATCACTTTGGCGATGGATCTCTTTGAGATTGACGTGAACAAAGTCACACTCTTGCCATGCTGTACTTCGAAACGCCCACTTGTCCCTATCATAGAATACGCCGTGAGCTCTGCATTTGTGCTCTGTCTCTTCTTTGTTCATGATCGTTTCTCTACCACACTCGATACAATATCTGAAAGGCTTGACTGGGGGCAGTTGACAAAAATCGCCCGTCACAACGAGTTGAACGCCACCAAAAGCAGTTTCTTTGCCCCTTGCCTCTTTCATAAGGTGGTTGATACGCTCAAAATGGTGGTTCTCCACCATGCTGATTTCATCGATCACCAATACGTCAGTTTCGTTTAGTCGTTTATGCACGAACTTGCCGTGTCCACTCGCTCTCAAGTCCTTCAAAGGCTTTTTGTGATGATCAGGGGTCCATCCGGCGTATGTCCATGTCGTAGATCCATTGATATCGAGGGCAGCTCGGCCTGTGGGAGCAATGATGTTGACTTTCTGGCCTCTTTCCTCGAAGCGCTTCACGAAAGCCTTCAGCACTGTAGACTTTCCACACCCAGCAGAGCCTGTATAGAAGACATTCCGGCCGCTAAGAATGAGGTGCACCAAGTCATCCTGCTCCTTGCATAGTGTGGGCTCCACGATGGGTACAATATCTGCCGCTGGATTGTCAGGCGGCGCGATAGGGTTCTTGAATGTTTTGACGAGCTTCTGGAATTGATATGTCGAGTCAGTCTTCGCACCGTCCATCTCGGGGTATCGTCCTGGCAAGGGCGGAGAGTCCAAGTCAAATGGGCTGTTTTGTGATCCTGCTTTCGGCAGCTGCGGATAAGGCACTGTCTGTCCTCTGTTCATGGGCGGCGGTGGCGGATCATCGTCGTCATCCAACAAGTCGATAACGACAGGCTGTTTCCGACTCCCTGCTGGCGATCTTGACGCAGAAGCCTGGTGTCTTTTGGGCGGCAGTGGGTGTGCGCTTGCACTTGCGTCCTCTATGTGCCGTTTCCTCTGGCTTTCTTGTTGGGGCCTCGCGGGGGGTTTATCCGCAGGGGCTGCATCTGCATGCATCCCGATATTTTGCCATGGAAAGACCTGTTGCCGTTGCACCATTCTCTTGCCGGTTCCACCGCTTCTAATGCAGAGAGGGACTCTGTATAGATTCGGCGCCTGGATATTGTCTGCGACCGGTGTGCGATGGGGTGTGCGGCATGCAGCGAGGGCTTTGCGAGATCAATGTTATAATGTCGGCGTGGGAGGCAGATCTGCGCAGAGAGCTGCAGGACTTCTGGTGAGGAAAGCCAGCGCAAGGATATCTAGTACCACATATACAAAAGTACCCAGTAAATTCGAAGACGTTGCGAGTGGCGGTAACAAAGTGCAGAAGGGGAGAGGGAGAGGGGCGGGCGCCCAAGCGAATCGCGAACGCGTGGAGCCGACCTTGGAACACGGGAGCCACGCGAAATCACGCGCTAGTTCAGCCTTAGCAGATTAATCGAAAAGGCTTCAACAGCTTGCTCAGCCAATGGAATCAGTCATGTTGAAGTTTGCATCAAGCGGCTCTACATACACGCTTCCACGCTGCTGTCAAATACGCTCGAGGTTATCCTACGTAGGATACTGGCAACTCTCTCCTTGACCGTTCCGCTTACACCTGGCACATGGCTGGCCGTAGTCGCACTTCTGCTTCCTACGCCTGCAGTTAAGACACGCCAATCTCGTAGGCGCAACCCGATATTCGCAAGTTTCTCCCTCTCCCAGTTTTCTGCATCTTTCGCACGGCCGATTCCCGTCACAGATTTTCTTCCTACGGGAACAATTTGTACACGTCTTCTTAGGCTTTGCTCGTCGCGTGGGGTTCACGGCTGGGTCTGGAGTGTGCGCTGGCACCGTCTGCTCTTCGTCCTCTTGTTCGTCATGTGTAGTGTATGCACTTGTGACAGTTGAATGGGGCCTAGAGTCCAATCTTTGGCGTTTTCGTCTAGGCATCTGTGGTTCGGTTTCTGTCGCCTCACTCTTTGCTCTACCATGCCCTAACCACCCTGGCTTAGCCCAAATGGGTTGTAAGTAGCCGTCGATGTGCACGCCTCCAACCGTTCGCTCCTCGTTGTCGGAGTCGTTCGTTCGAGGATCATATCCATGTTTACGCCGAACATGCTGTGTAAGACGACTAGAACCGCTGAACTCTTTCAGACTACCCGGACAGTCCGTATGCGGGCATCGCAGGCTACCAGGATCGAAATATGGTCGTTTGGCCCACGATGTCCGGACTTGTTCAGAAGATTCTGGTCCGCGCACTGCACCATCGGGCTCCGCTTGCATTTCGTCAGGTGCTGGAATCATGGAAGGTATGTACTGAACCGGTTCTAAGATGGGCTGTTTAGCCAAGCTTTCGTCAAAGGTCCGAAAGTTCATCCGTTCGCCAAAAAGAGAAGAACACCGCTGAGCCGTACTCTCAATCACGCGCTTATCGAACCCGGCGATGGCTGCTAGACCAAGCAGTTCACTCCAATCCATCAACCCAGCACCCCTCCGGACCTCCGGAGTACTAGAAGCGTTGCTGCGAGGGCTGCTGTTTCCCGAACTTGATCTAGCGCGTGCTGTTTTTGGTTTCTCGGGTGCATCTTCATCTTCGCTTTCATGGTCAGCACCATAATTCGATGCAGAGTTGCTGTCCGCAGCGTTGTGCGACTCTTGCCTCGGCTCCTGAGGTCTGGGAGCGTGCTTTTGGAGCACGAGAGGCCGACGACTGTGGGCCTTCTTGGGCGCTTGGGAGCGCGATTGGAGTCTTGACAGAGATCTAGCACGCGGTGCCGGTGTCTCTCCATCCGTCATATAGTCACTTCCGGAGCCGGAGCGAGGCGGACCATCACCGGCGTGATTTAATCGGTTTCTATGGACTGCCAACGCCAGCTCATCGATTCTGCACAGTAGTGAATTGACAGAAGGCTCCAGTATTCGTCTAGCCTCGTCGTCGTCAGTGAGAAAAGTAGCCCCAGTGGTCAATTGCTGTGAGCCGGACAAGCTTCGCTGCCTCATTTGATTCGGCGATGCGCTCTCTAACTCACTGTCGAGCGACGTCCCTTGCGGCGGGTCGTCCTCGGTATCGACGTTCAAGTCGCCCAGTTGTCTGGTAATCTGCTCCCCATCCGTCTCAGAAGAGTAAAGCTTCGAAACGGCACCTTTCGCCCTCTTGTTTCTCGGGGTGTTTCCTCGCTGGTCCACTTTGATGTTCTTAATTACAGGTTGCACCTCAACCTCAGAATCCGAGTTGGATAGAGATGAGGAGATGGTGATTGTTTCAGCGTGCGATTCCGTATCCTTGATGACCGCTTGCTCGCTTGTCCAATTCTCTTTCGCCGTCCGCATGAATAACGCAAGAAGTTCTTCCCGCATGACTTGTCCGCTATCGCGATCGGACGCGCTGCTAATGTACCATCCATCCTCGGAGCCTTCGGTTTTGCGCAATGCAGGTCCCTTTGGTAGGAGGCGCTTCGGTGGTAGAGGCCATGCAGTCCACAGTTTCGAAGGCACCAGCTCCGTCTCCAAGTCGCCCGTAAGAGGGTCCTTGTATTGTAACTCTTCGCCCTTCTTCAGCCACGCATCCTTGCTCTGCCAATCTTTGAGATTTCCCAGCTGCTCTGCAGGGCGTCGTAAACGACGTTTGAGACTATGCGCATTGTAGAGGTGTGCGGCAAGGTCTGCAGATTCGATGTTCTCCAAGGACGCTACGATCTCGCGATCCGCTTCAGTGTATCTCCGCCAGGCTTGGGGCTTGACGATACGCTGTTCGAGAGGGGCGAGTTCTGCTTCTGGAGAGCTTGGCTGGAAATCTTCGTCGAGGGAGTCGTCAGGATCTGGCACTGCGAACGGCAGTGAAGGTGCCTCCTGCGCGATTGGAGGGCTTGACGAGCGTTCCGACGGTGAGGGCGAGGGTGCAGATGGAATGCTTTCATCACCACCAAACAAGGACATCTTGGTTGACGTCCAGTTTCAGTGGGTTTGCGATGCATATGCGGCGTTGGCTAAGATACATGGTGGGGTGCTACGGACGTGAAGCGCGAGTGGGTGGGGAAACCTTTTCTGGCGGGTCAACCAGGGCCCCGGGGAACGCGATGGCACGTGGCCTAGCGCGTTCCAAGGACAGGACTTGAGAATCCGAACATTCGACATACTGCAAACATCTCAAGGGTATGGACTGTCACTTTATGCAGACTACTGTACGCTCGCTTATTTGTTGGACATGGCATTGCGGGTTGAGCGCGTCCGACTATCTATTCGTTCAAGACAGGTCCAACTCTACGAGCCAAGGCATATTTTCCGGCTTGTTATTGCCATCCACGATCGCAGCATTAATCATCAGGGTCCCTTTCCCTTTCCCATTCCTGTTCTTCCTGAAGGCCTCAGCGACGCCGGGCCCGAGACAGGCATAACCCTTCCTCTTCGCTTGATTCTTGCCTACCCACTCCTGGGGCGGCAACACCATGCCGTCTCCTTCTCCTGACCCCTTCCTGTCGTCATACCATACTTTTTGTGCCCCATAACCTGTGTGGACATGCCCAAAGCAATGCAATCGTGGCCGTACCCGTGCAATCGCCCGGCGCAGATGTTCACAGCCTGCACTGCTGCCGTCTGTCCTATCGAGGATGTATTGTGGCGGACCATGGGTCATTACGATATCGACGCCCTCGGGTATGATCGAACTTTCCGTCCCAACATTTTGTGCCCACGGCGGAGTGATTTCTGGTCCGTTGAAACGGTCTCTGCTAGTGGGATATTGGAAGGCCGAAGAGCCGTACTGCGGTGTCCACGGCGAGACAAATATCTTGAAGTACGCCCCAGACTTCAATGTGAACTCGTGTGTTCCTTCTTCGAGAAAGCGAATGCCAGGAGGGGCTGTGAGTGCGCGTGCCTTTAGATGAACCTCTTCGGTGCCTCCTTGGGATAGGTAATAGTCTCTATCAAGCGAAATCTCGTGGTTGCCAGCGATAAATAGTTTCAGCTCGGCTTCTATTTTAGAAAAGGCATCGAGAGCCTGCTTAATAGCTTCTGGCGATCCGTCCTCGGTGAAGTCGCCGCAGTGGAGGAGCACATCGCATTGCGGAGTGGACTGCAGGATTTCGTCGTGTCGATCATGAGTGTCAGACATGATGAGGAAGCGAACAGGAATGGGTTTGATTAGGTCAGACGGGCTAGGAGAAGTTGTTCGATGCCTTTTGGAGATGTTCTCATCTTCGGTCGTAAACGAGCCATGCGTGTGAGCACGCTTGAGCGACATTTTGATGATCAAGGTAAGTGAAATTATGAGTGTTAAGCGGATGGATTTTCCCATCCGCATCTGGAGAGAAAGTCGTTTTAAATATGAGCTAGCCTTTGCTGTCTAATCATAAACTTGGTTGTGTCTACCGTTCCAGCGCTCTGTCCCCATCGTCCCCAACGTACCCACTTGTTGGACCGTCGATGTACACATCTTGAAAAAGCTCCGGGTACATCATCAACAACGAGTAGGTATGGGAAGAGACTAGAGGAACCAGGTTTCACGGCGTATCCCACTTGCTGCCCGGGAGGGCATCAGCGCTCTCTGTTCGCCCGAGTCTTGGCCCGGTCTCCTCATGTGCATTCTCCGCATCAGCGCCTTCTAAACTGTAGCACGTAGAAAACGTAGTCATTTAGAATGAACCATTCTGTAGAAACGATAGTAAGTCTCCCGACAGCCTCAAATGTGGGAAGTTTCGACTAGATAGTCAAGTATGTCGGGATCTTGTTCTATGAGCGATGTCATCAATTGACTGGCTGTGCTGCTCACGCATTTTTTTTGCATCCATGCCAAACACTTCATGTCTGACTGTTGGTGGAATGGCTCCCATGCTCACGAACCAAGCTTTGTCGAGCCATAGTCTGAATGCGGGCAACCTGCAAATGATGAGGTTACGTCACGTGGTGTTTACGGCCCGTGCAGTATCTCCGACCCCGACAGTTAGTTGAGCAATTGCAACACGAGCCTGACAGCTTCATCGACCATACACACCCTTTCACGTCCCTTCGGCGACCCCGCGATTTCTCGAACAGCCCTTTATATCTCAGTCTCTGCGCCGTAGAAAAGTCACCGAGCGACCCGCGACTCCATCCCGACCCCGCCACAATGTCGAGCGGGCAGGTGCTCAAGGCCGACAAGGACTTCACAAAGGAGGTTGACAAGGCGATACCCGAGGCAGAGAAGCTTGGATCCGTATGTTTGAGTCTCCTGCGATGAAGGCAAAGCTGACAGCAGTTGCAGAGCAACCCGCAAGCGGCGATCGAGAAGCTACTTCTGCTGGAGAAGCAGACCCGCCAGGTATGGCCACCTTCTTAGATTGATCCAGCCCGGATTCACTAACGGCGAGAAGGCCTCCGATCTTGCCTCAACCTCTCGAATCCTTGTAGCGATATGCACAATAGCTAAGAATGCTGGCGACTGGAGTTTGCTCAACGAGCAGGTGCTACTGCTCTCGAAGAAGCATGGCCAGCTGAAGCAGGCTACTACCAAGATGGTGCAGACCGTGATGGGATTCTTGGATGACACCCCGAGCCTGGAGACCAAACTTTCGGTCATCGAGACGCTGCGGACCGTCACTGAGGGCAAGGTGCGTGGCGCATGCATCCCGATACACGGGGCAAAGCTGACACCCCACGACAGATCTTCGTCGAGGTTGAGCGGGCTAGGATCACGCGGATATTGTCGAACATCAAGAAGGAGCAGGGCGATATCAATGCGGCCACCGACATTCTGTGCGAGTTGCAGGTCGAGACCTTCGGCTCCATGACCCGCCGCGAGAAGACCGAGTTCATCCTACAACAAGTATCGCTATGCATACAGAAGGGCGACTGGACACAGGCTGGCATCCTTGCGAGGAAGATTAGCACCCGGTATTTTACGCGCAAGCCCAAGAAATCACCCGAGCAGCTGGAGAAGGAGCAAAAAGAACGGGAAGAGAAGGAGAAAACGCGGAGTGTCGACGACCCGCCGATCGAGCCGGAAGACGATGTGACCGATCTGAAGCTCCGCTTCTACGAACAGCAGATCACTCTAGCCAAGCATGAGGACAAGTACCTCGATGTCTGCAAGCACTACCGACAGGTGCTGGATACTGAGGCGGTGGAGGAGGACCCAAACAAGCTGAAAGCTGTATGTGACCTGTGTTTGTATGCAGTGAAGCATCTAACAATTGTAGATCCTCCAACGCGTCATCTACTTCATCATCCTTGCGCCGTACGACAATGAGCAGTCCGACCTCATCCACCGCATTCAACGAGACTCGCGCAACTCGATGATACCGCAAGATGCACAACTCGTCAAACTGTTCACCGTTCCCGAGCTGATGCGGTGGCCAATGGTGGCCAAGCAGTTTGGCCCTCACCTTACGGAGACGGATGTGTTCGATGCCGAGGCGGATGATTCGGACGACCCGAAGGCACACAAGAGGTGGCAGGATCTGCGCAAGCGAGTGATCGAGCACAATGTTCGCGTGGTAGCCAAGTATTACACACGCATCCAGATTCCACGGTTAACGGAGCTCCTTGATCTGACCGAGGATGAGACGGAGAAGTACATCAGTGAGCTGGTCACGGCAAAGACCATCCACGCCAAGATCGACCGGCCAGCCCGCATCGTCAGCTTTGCTAAGCCTAGGGATGCTGATGATGTGCTGAACGAGTGGAGCGGCAACATGAAGAGCCTGCTCGGGCTCCTGGAGCGCATTGATCACCTCATTACGAAGGAAGAGATGATGGCTCGTATTCAAGGAGCAAAACTTGATAAGAGCAGCAAGCTTGCTAAGGGCAAGGCGAAATGAGGGAGGTGCTCAAATGAGTCTCTTTGAAAAGGATCATGATTAGTCTAGACATACTCGAGCCTCTATGATACCGGCCCCCGCATACACTGCGCATGTATTATAGACTTCGGAACATCGCTGCCGTGCCACGTGTGATCTATCTTCTATATGCAACTCCATGCTGAACGCAAATGTCGTGGGTCTATGCGCAGTCTAAAATGGCACGTCCATATCCTCTACGCTCTCCTCTTTCTGCTCGCCATTGTCCGCCTTGTGCAGGACCTCTTTTATAAAGCCTACGAGGGCTGCGACGTACGTCTTTTGCGTGGTCAAAAAGTGGCCACCAGGATGGTAAACCACCCGGTCCTCACTCTGTTCACACCGCTCCACCAGAGCTAAGCTCCGCGACTCTTCCACGACGGTATCAAGTGTTCCGATGAAGTGCAGCATCGGCGTCTTGATCTTCGGCTCATAGAAGCCGCGGTACAGATCCACGTCCCTTGCCGCAAACCCCGAATAACTGACAGCAAACTTGAGCGGCGCGTGGATGGTCTCCTCCATGTATCCCGTATCCGCCTCGAACGACTGCGGATACGATATGCCGCCCTCAGGATACAGCTTCTCAAACGCCTTCCGCCGCTCGGGCTCCAGCAGCGCGGCCACCATCGCCGCCATGGCACCGCCCTGCGAGAACCCAATCACGCCGTCAAACGGCCCCTCGTCCTTCAGCACGCGCGCCAGCGTCTCCAAGCCCAGCTCCAGCCCCTCGTACGCATACGGCTCGGCGTCGCCTTTCCTCTTCCACCACGCCCACGCATCCGGCTCCTCCGCGTCGCCGTTCTCCTTGGCCTCGGGCGCGGCAGTCGGGAACGGGATGTCTGCGTGGGCGAGCCGGATCGGCGCCGTCGGGTACGACAGCGTGATGCCTGCAGGGAAGGCTTTCTGGAGGTTCTTCTCGAGGGCGCGCGTTTTGGCGTGGAAGTTTGGGCCGGACTGCGTGAAGCCGTGGATCATGAGGATCTTGATGGGGCGGGAGGGAGGCGGGGCGGCGGCCATGGTGCGGGTGCGGTAGAGGGACAGGAGGTTCGAGGGTGTGAGGTGGCGGGGGAGGTGCATAGATCGCGGCGGGATGGTCGCGTGGTGAGGCTCGGAATTCGGAATGAGTGGATGGGTGGTGCTCGGGTGCGGTTGCGTCATGGGGTGGGTTGCTGCAGAGGCAAGTCTAGCCGAGATGTAGCAGTTGAATCTACACCTACTTTTAAACATCCGACTATTGGGTATCCGCTATTCATACAGTGTCTTCATTCTGCAATCTTAGTGCTTCTGAGAGGCACTCGGCAGGATTTGAGGAAGAGAAAGGCTGATGTCCCCATCGATGCTGGTTGCCAACTGTGCCTCTTCCAAATCCCACGGCACCTCTGCATGCTCTCCCACCGCCAACCGGACGAGCTTCACCTGCTGATTCCCCTGTCGAACGAGATCCTCGTTGGGCCACTTGAGAACCCCCGGCGTGTTCATGCCGACGCCCAGTTCGAGGACAACCGTCTTTCCTCCTCCACCGTTCAGGACGCGCCTCTCGAACTTCTTCCAGCGCGCCTCACCAGCTCGATAAGGCCTTTCGTTGAACCAGTTCGCGGCGCGCACGCAGAGAAACAGGTCGCCGCCGCAGTTCTTGCATCTAGGTACGGCAGAGTCGTCTTTCAGGGACTGTGTGGCTGCATCTATAAGAGGCAGCGCCTTGTCGAGGAATGGTCTCGACGGCCAGTACGAGTCTGGCGTGCAGTTCGCCACGCATTGGAAGTAGTGGTACTGCCCTTGCGGTGTAGACAGTCTTGCCTCATCCCAGCCATTTGCAACGAAGAGTCCGTCCGCATTCGACGTCCTGACATGTGCGTTGTCGCCGTAGGAGTTGAGCCATTCGAGGAGTCGCCCGTACAGCTGGGATTGTGGCCACTGGCGCACTACGTTCAGATGCGTGAAGAAATATCCCCATTTGACCCGATCTGAAGGCCAATCTACGAAGCCAAAAACGTCGTACAAACGTTCAAGATCGTATTGGAGGAAGGCTGGGAAGTGCGTCCGAAATAACGTCCGCGAAGTATAGTCGAGTCCGTCTGCAGCAGAAAGGCCGGCACCAGCACTGACAATGACGGTGTCGGCTTCGGCAAGCCAGGCGCAAGCCTTTTCAATTGTTGGACTGGTGAGTGCCAGCTCTTTCGCCGGCTCGCTGGGGCTCAGAGTCCAAGTAGGCCGATTTTTCTTGAGCAGGGTACCGTATATTTCGTGGTCATCTTCGGTATAGGTCACAAAGACGACGTCCGAGATGGTAGCTTCGGGATGGTGTGCAAACCAAGCCGCAACTGTATCAACCGCGATACTTGCCGCAAGCTTAGCCGGAAACGCGAACAGCCCCGTCGAAATGCCGCAAAGAGCCACGCTTTTCCCTTCTGCGGTCTCCGGCAACCTGTCTGCTTCGTCGAGGACGGAATAGTAGCACTGGCTGAGCTGACGTCTCTCCACGTCGTCCGGTTCCGAGCCCCGCTCAAGCTGTGGTCCGACGGTGTGTATCACATAGTCACACGGCAAACAATACGCCTGCGTAGTCACCGCGTCACCCACGGGCAAAGCATCCGGCTGGTCTTGTCTCGCTGAAGCGATCTCGAAGCATTCTTGTCGCAAGCGGGGGCCGGCCCAGGAGTGGATGACGTTGTCAATGCATCGGTGTGTAGGCTGGAAGCAGCCAAGCATTTGCGAGTTCGCCGCGTTGGTTATCGCTGTTGTACCGGGTGCGAGCGTGGTTATGTCGCCTTTCCATATCTTGATCCTTACGGGGGGTCGCCCTTTTTCTCGAGTAAAGGTACCCATACAGGGGATGCTGCTCACCTAGAGTAGAGTCAGGACGACATGTTCCACATACATAGCACCAGGTCGGATTTTTGATTGGGAGGCTGCAGAGCTTCCTCTGGTCGCAACTTACAGGCGTGAGCACGCGGTGGCTGCGTTCGTGGATCAAGATATCGTGAATATCTCGCAAGACATTCGGAGGCAACCTCGAATGCGGTGAGCGAATGCAAAGCAGCTGTTTCAGAACCTGCAACTGAGTTGAAGAATCGCCATGTTCAAGATGCTGGAGCAGATGCCGAGTCCGGACGTTGCGAGATTCCGTGATCAGAAACCGTACGGTGCGCTCCAAGACTGCCGACATGGAAGACATGGTGCCTGCCGCCCAAGAAGATCAAGTGTGTCTACTGAAGTTGCAGACGTTTGCTTCCACGAGTATATATATCAGTGTGCAGTTTGCAAATCAAATTGGGTACCTTCGGATATTGCAGCGATTAGTCAACTGCGTGTTTACGCATGGTCGCGGAAATGCGCCGCACCAAGCAATTACGGCTTTGGGGGCCACATATGGGCTTCTTGGCTTGGGTTTGTTCAGAGAGTAACACATGACAAATCGGATGGGCGACTGATATGTCGGAGGGGCGATGTTGCGAATGTAGTGGTGCCAGGTTATCGTAGCGTCGGCTTTTGGTTCCGAGTCGCATACAGCTCCTTCCACCGACTTTGTTCTTGCTCCAACCTCCAACCATCCCTCCAGCGATAATGTGGTATGCGCCGAAAATAGAAAATAGACAAAGTGGTTCCCTGGCTTTGCTTTGTTCCTTTCACAGTTGTATCCTTGCACAGGTACTGTTTCATACCCAAGCTTGCATTTGATCGTCCTGTCACATACCCATGATATTCCAAATCACCAACTGACATGAATGAAACCAAGCGTTCCTCAGTATGGTTTTCTCAGAGAAAATATCTGCAACCATCCCAGATCCAATCACATATGCACCCTCACAGTTGACATTTGATCGAGAACGACCCAAAATACCAGAAATGCGCCAATACGTCCGTGACCAACCACGCCGCATTACCCCTCAAGTTAGTCACGCCCTCGTAGATTCTGAAATCGCTCGCCCTGACCGCCAGGGCGTTGGGACGGTTGATGTAGTACTCCGGGCTCACGTGGGCGAAGTCGAAAAGGATGGGCGGGATGTTCGGCACGGGGTCGTTCCAGTGGGTGACGCGGTAGTTGCCACCGGGCTGCGCGGTGATGTGGTTTGCGAGCTTGGAGTTGGAGACGCGCGGAGCGCCGAAGGTGTAGAGGGCTACTTGGTAGCCTGCGGCGCGCAGGTCTGCGGCGGCGAGGGTGGCGATGGCACCGCCGAGGGAGTGGCCTGTGGTCACGATCTTGTAGGTTGGGTTGGAGATGGAGAGCTGATTCACGGCTGCGGTGACGGCGGGGCGGGAGTCGAGCCAGGATTGCCAGAAGCCCCGGTGGACGGTGCAGCCGGTGCAGAGGCTGGTGGGAACGGCGCCGAATTCGAGGTTGGTGATCCAGTTCTGGACCGATGCGCTGCCGCGGAAGGAGACGACGATGAGCTTGTGGGTTGGATCGAGCGCGACGTAGCCGGTTACGTCTGTTAGAAGGTTGCTGGGAAGCTGGGAGTAAGTTAACGGAACCATATGCTGACTGGTTTGTAGTAGCACCAGCTATACTTCCAACCGTGCTCGCGACTTACCTGTTGTACTCGATAGCACTAGTGGCATTGGCAGCTTGAACTAAGGGGCAAGTTCCGTCACTGCATGTGATGCGATCCCCAGGAGAGTTGAAATTCTTCTTGCAATATGCCGCCGACGCATACTGCTCCATCAAGTTAAAAGTTGCAAGCACCTCATTGTCAACAGGTGCCACTCCTCTTCCAAGTCAGCATTCCATAGTCCATGATCACAGTTTACCGCTGACCTCTTGTCGACTTCTCTGTTGGAATAGTGCCCCCAAACCCCACGCAAAGCAAGCCGATTGAAACGAGTGACAGCAAGGAAGACATGTCGAATGACTGACAGAAGGAGCGATTGGACTTCAAAAGGGGAACTATATGTCTGGACACGAATTACAACTGTCGACTGTTGAACTGTATTACCTCCCCAATCGAGCAAATGCAAGTCAGCACCGCAACCAAACTAGCCCATGTCGAAGGAGCAGGCGCAGTGAATGTGAGGTCAAGGTCTAAGCCACGCGGAGACCAGGTCCCGAGCACATTCCGGGGAGGCAAATGCATGAAGCTCGTTGGACAATGGCATTTTATTTGCGTGACCATCTGCGGATGCTATGTTCGTCGAGATCACGATGATATGCCTGATACGCGATGTCATTGGCTGAGTGTTGAGGGAGGGTTCAGCGCCTACGGCTCTGGCGCGACGCCGTCGGGACGACCTCTACGAGCTTTGCCTTTGTCGTTGGCGTGTCTACGGAACAAACCAACGTTAGATTGGTAGAGCACAGAGTGGCGCATTGTGATATATGTATGGAGGATAGTCGTGGTCGCAGTGGCTAAGATTTGCCGCCGGCTAGCTCTGCTGCGGAAAAGGTCCACGTCAATTCATGCGAGGCTTTGCGCAGAGCATCAATGCACGGGTACCCAAGCGGAGTAAAACTAACAATGGTTGGATTATTCATCCTGTCGACAAGTATTACCTGGTTGCCCTCCTAAAGCAACGACCCCGCGGGGTGAACCAAAAATATATGATAACGCCCAACAAATGCACCCTAGGGTTTACTATAAGATAGCCATTGCACGGAGCAAAGGCCGAAAATGCGCATGGTGAAATCGACTTCCGCATCAGCTCCTTCAACCAGAACGTGTCACTTGAATCCGCCCTGCGTATCTGTCTCAAGCTTCACGTCACCTCCTCCGTCTCTGTCGGCTACTCCCCTCATCGTTTCTCCCAGAACTCTGCGTTTGCGAGCTGATGCAGTCCCAGGCAAAGGGAAGACTAGACGCGGGTATCTGCACACCCTGATACCTCCTCAAACGTGGAGGTGGCGGAGGTGATGGCTGGGCAAAGGCCTCACGTCGCAGGTGTTCTAGCGCGGTGTTTGTAGCGGCCAGGACTGCAAAGCGGCGGTCGTCGGATGGGTCGCGGCGCGCGGCTGTGTTTGCGCGCGCGGAGTGCTGTGGGTTTTGGGAGTGGTGGCGTCGGGAGCGGGACGGAGAGGGCTGTGGTTCAGAGGGGAGGGTTTGGTATTGGTGCTGGCGTGTGGAGCGGTTGCTGCGCGGGGAGTTTTCCACTGCGCGAGGCTGAGTCTTCTTTCTCGTGGTCTTGGGAGAAGAATGAGACGAGGTATGGTCATCATAACGGGCGTCTGTAGTGCGTTGGCGTTTCGCGCCGCGACCTCTGAGAGTTGACTGCGAAGTGTGTTTGGCGTGGCGGTGTCTCCTATCATTTGGCGTATGTCTATCAGGGCGCGGGTTCAATAACATCTCTTCGGAGGAGTTGCTACTGGTAGAGCCAGCGCGTCGATGCCACATAGCTATAGCTGTCAGTGGTTGTTCCGGCACAGAAACTCGTTTGACCGTACGTGGTACATTGACGGCTAAAGTAGGTCTACGGCTAGCCCCGCTGTTCTGGGTATACGAGTAGGATGGGCGCGTATGGCGATCTGATCTCTTGTGCGTCTCTTTCGATGGCTTGATGTCGGGTCGCTCTGCCCACCTGCGCTCTCCAACTTCTGCGACGACTGGTGGTCTTTCATAGTGATGCGGATCGCGCGGTTCAGTCCGTCTCTTTTCATTTGAGGTTGATTCCGAACTCTTGCGCTTCTTGCCAGAAGCTGCAAACAGGGCTCCAAGACACATGGTCCTACGGCATGTTACTTTGAGGTTCACGGTGACGCCGCAGATGGCAGAACAACCTACAAAGCACCGATATACTAAGACTTTGGTATTTCCCGCCTCTGCGTGGTATGATACAGGTCAGACAAAAGAGAGTGCAGTCGCAAAAGCGCCCAGACGAGTGGCGTGGCACGGCGCTTTGTTGGTCGCGAGCAGGTAGGTTTGCGCGCGAGTTTTGGGTTTCAAATCAAGGTTTAGAGGGCGCTTCGTGGGAGAGCAGAACAAGGCGCAAAGACACCAGGGCTGCGCGCACGAGTTCTAAGCAAAGTCTCTCACGGGCAGGATGAAGGAGGCATGCCATGTGCCCACGTGAAGAAAGATGGCGGCACCCAACATGGGCGCACCGCAGCGCGATTGTCGTCGCTCGGCCATGGCGAGCTAGAGCAACGAGGGATTCCAGGAAATACAGCACCTTTGCGATGCGCGGGCCAATAAAGCGGAGGGATGTCTGGAGGGTGGGTGGGAGTCGTGATTCGCAGGCACGGATTGGTGGCTGTCGCGTCCATGTGACGACTGTTCAGTTTGGAGGGTTTGGAGGGTCTGGGCTGACTGTGCGCCCAGGGTGGAGGGGCCTCAGACACCTTCTCTGCTTGGAGGGCACGTCGCCGGGTCGGCGCATGGTGTTATATACGTTTTGCGGTGCTTCTGCAGCGCGCGGGAGAGTACATGAGGTCGTGGCCGTTGGCGACGTGGCACCTCTGCTGGGCATCTGAGGTCGCGGGAAGGATGCGAGGGCATCCTGGGACGGGCTGATGGGCGGACGGGCGGACGGGCTGATGGGCTGGGGGCTGTGAGCTGTGAGCTGTGGGCTGGGGGTTGGGGGTGGGTGGGTGGGTGGGCTGGTCTGGCGGGCGGGCGGATGGGCTTGTGCAGGCGCAGCTGACCGCTCGGCCTTCCTTCCCTGTCCTTTGTCCTCTGGCCGACGATGACGTCATCTGCGACGCGACATCGGAGCCCGGCCTGACTCGCCGCCGCCTGCACGTGGTGTACTCACCGCTTGCAACGAACGTCATGCCCGTTTCCAGCCCCCAGCCCCGCCCTCCACAGCGTGTGGTGTCTTCTTGACCAGATAGCAAAAGACAGGCCTATTGTGTTCGCATTTTGACCCATCGGCGACATGTCCGTACACGCCCTTCACTTCTCTGTCCCTATGCATCTCCACAGCAACCAGCACAATTTCAACCCCCCAGCATTCATGTTCACCCCACGCCTGCTGCCCCGCCTCTTCGCACCGCCCCGTCAAGCGGGCGGCACTGGACCTTTCCGTGTCGACCGCTGAAGTCGTGCTGCCATCATCGTGTACCGGGAACCAGAGCAGCATATACCAAACATGTCCGCCGCCGGCACGCCTTACCCTCGCCTCCCCGTCGCCCTTCTCCAGGAAACAGTCGAAGCCACACCTTTGCCCAGTCCGGATGCCATCGTAAAGACATACCTGTTGAATGTCACATCCGAGATCCTCACCCTCCAGACCTTGACTCCTTCACTCGGCGCATCGTCCACCGACCGCTACACCCCTTCACTGCAGGTGCTCCACGCGCGCCTCCAAGATGGACACCGCTCGCCTTTCCCAGGCCTCGAGAATCGCAGCGGAGAAGGCTTCGCCCGCACAGGGAAGGCACGCAAAACAGCCGTGTCCTCGGCAATGGACCGACCACTAGCCGACTTCGAGGACATGTACTATGCGATCCTGGCAACGGTGAAGGAGATGCACGAGTCCATCATCTTGAGGCTGAACAACGGCTTCGTCGACCCAAACGCACTGCTCTTCCCTTCGTCCCAGTACACGATTCACCTTTTCCACGAGTGGCTCGCACACCAGTGGTCGATTCTCAACGAGCCATCTCTCGTCCTGGCTCTTGATGTCGCAGTCCGGAAGGCTTTCGTCGACGGCCATTTGTGCCAGGCCCTACGCAGCCAAGTCGATTCCGGCCAGATCACGCACGAAGAGGCCGAGGTCGCACGCGCACAGCTGTATCGGTCGGACGTCTTCGACGAGATGCCTGGTCTGAGCTGGGTGGGCAACGAACACTCGGCCATGATCAACGGCCGCTTGAACGAGAAGTACCGTGTAGTGTTCCAGGCGGAGAAGCAGGCACAGGAGAAGAAGGCGAGGTGGGCCAAGAAAAAGGACAGGTTTCAGAAGAGCGCAAAGGTCGGCCCCAGAGCAGGTGGTCGCCGTGGATCGGGAGAGCATCGCCAACAGCAACGGCAGGTCGTGGCAGAACAAGCGCAGCAGGCCGTAGACATGCCTTCGACGACGACGACGACGACGACGACGACGACGACGGAGAGGCAGCAAGTGGAGCAAGGACACGATGGAGCGCGCCAATGCCAGCAAGTCGATCAATCCGCCCACGATACTCCATCGTTGTTCCAGGAAGAAGTTGAAGCTTGGCGACTCTACACCCAGCAGCAGATGTCCTCTCAGCGCGAGACGCAGATGCACAACCACGAGGACGAGCTGCGGCGGAAAACCCCCCCTGCGCACACCGTCGAAGCTTCACCTTCACCGTACAGCTTATGCGGCAAGCCAACGTTGGATACCCCACAGCGCGAGGCCCACGCGCGTACTCAGCCTCCAGCCGCACACGTGCAGCAGGACGTCCAAGACGCCGACCTCGCGGCCCAGGAGAATACCTTCCCCGGGACTAATCCGCGGGAAGTGCGGGCGCAGCGAGTGACGGAATACCAAGCGTGGCTAAGGGAGTCTGCAAGTGACGGTGCGAGGAGGAGGATGGGGCAGAGGGGTCAATGTCACCAGTCGGACATGAGTGATGTTTCACCCCAAGCCTTCAACGGTACGGACACCCCGATGGACATGGATATGGATGATGATGGGGGCATCTGATACGGGCGGAAGGTACCTTGTTCTTCGGGGAGGTACCGGGGGGATCGGGCAGTAGTCATGTGGAGAATTTGGCACGGATGGGATGTCAAGGGTCGAACCGGAAGGGACCTCCGTCGAGGGAAGCGTAGGTAATGGCTGGGCATACCTCCGTCCCGCGTTCGCAACTAGGTAGATGATTACTCACTGCAGATGGAGACGAACCCATAGCGCCTGCAATGCACATACCACATCCACAACATCCCCTGCGTAGTTTCCAGAGCCCAACTACGTGATCGACCGTCTGAACGTGAGAATCGATACATATATTGCCGCATCCGGCAACTTATCGCGGAGTTACCCCTGCTGCATTGCCCCGACTCGGCTCGACGATTCGACGATTCGACGACTCGACTCGACTGCACAGCCAGCGAACCAGGTTTCCGGGGCACCTCAAAGCCCCCAAGCGCTCAAGCGAACGTTGGAATAAACTGTCCGATATAGGACCGAATCCTGTACAGACGATGCACGGATGGTAGTGTACCGAGTCCACGCAGCCAGCCAGTGCGCTAGCTGTGCCTGCCCACCCCAGCTCGAAGAAAGCGTACCGCACCGAGTTTGGGCGGTTCGGGAGGAGGAACTTCCAGGTGAGCTGGAGCGACGGATGTTGTCACTCGCAACGTCTCGTGTGTGGTTGTCTGCCCTCGAGCCTTACCATGCTCCCGTCTTGGGCCGACGCAGGGGTGGGTGCTCGACGTTGGACCAGGACCGAGGGACGTACGTCCGCGCCTAACCCACGCGGTGCCTGAAACCATGGTCTATACATCTGTCGGTGGGATCGTCTCGGGGAACGATGTCTACTTTGTACAGACACGCAAGCAACACCCTCGTTGTCAGGCATGTCCCGACGATGTCCCCCGAGGGGGGTTAGTTCGCAGGCGAGCAAGGACGTTTGAATCTGCAAGCACGGAGGGAACGTTGCGATGTGGGGGGCACGGATCGGCATAGGGACCCCCCCAGCCAGCGTCGGCCACGTGAAGCCGGTCCGAAAGGCTTCCCAAATGGCGCATGCCTCGTTTCACGGGGAAGATTTCTGCGGGTAGGGCACGCGGGTAGTGTTCGCGGGTCAAGCTCGAATTGGGTTGCACTAGCTCCGCCGATCCAACCTATGCGTTTCCTGCATGCATGCCCAAAGTCATGATTCAGCGGTGCAATTGTGAGGCTGAAATCTATACCGTATACGTTCTAGGTCACTAGGTTGAATATTGAGACCGGCTCTTCTCCAAGGTCCTATCTATGACTATTGTAGCTATCAGTGTATGTACTGTTACATTGCATACCACGCTCTGTGAAGCACTGGCCGTGCTTTACCTGCACTGGCGTGGTGCACGGATGAGCAATTCAATGCTACCGCGATATCAGATCAAGTGCTTGATCCCTGTACATGCTTGCGACGAGGTAGCTGCGATGACCAGGACCGCGACAGGGAGGACCAGATCACCAAGGGTATGCTGCTTCCAAAGTGACACTAACGTCACACGAAGTACCAAGCACCCGCTGAACGCAGAGAACGCTGAGACTCGTAGGAGTGATGCGACGGAGTCTGCCCGTGTGGAGACTCTCATGTGTAACGACTTATTCGAACGATATTGACGAGGAAGGACCATTAGATCCTAGGATGCGTGTGTTCAGCCTGCATATCCACCATGACCTCTCCCGTGTGGCAGATTCTCTCTGTACGCTCCTTGGTTGTCCAGAGTACCTTGAACTGGGATGTGACCCGCACCATCGATCCCACCCTGTTTGTAACCCATTCCCGTATCGAAGCCTGGTACGCTAAACCTAGGATCATATGGAGAAGAATTAATTCCCAGCTGGTGACTTTGTAGTTGCGGGTGTTGGGGGTGGCTTTGTTGTAGCTGAGGCGGTGGATGGCCATGTGCCTGGCTGGGAATTGGTGGACGAGTATGCATCGTGGGCTCATAAGGACCGGGTGTTCCGGATTGACTGGCGGGTGCCGATCCTGACGAATGGGCGCTATGAGGTGCTGAGGTGTCATACAAAGAAAGATCCTCGACTCTAGAAGAGGGCGCGTGCAACAGTGATTGCTGGGATGTGTTAAATGGAAGCTGAGCCCCGGTTTGGGCCGCAAGCTGACGTATCAATTCTGTCGAAGGATAGGAAGGCGATGCGATTGGTGGTAATCCTGTGAGATCATCGTTCACGCTGGATGCAACTGATCCAATGGAACCCGAGGTGGAATCCATAGCGGAGGCGGACATGTTTTGGGGGATGTTGAGCGATCGAGGAAGAGGAAGATTAGGTAGAACTTCGGACACTTTAGCTAGGAGAAGGGGAAGGTAGCGTGTCTGGCCGCCACGCAGTGCGGAGAACAACGTTAGGAAACGAGAAACGTAGTCGCGCGGCCCCAAGGCGAATGTATCTGGCGAGAATGGGATGCAAGCGACAACGTCAACCAAGCAACAGGCAATATCGAACAGTTTTTCAATCTAATATCGTGTCAGTATAGTAGCTGGTAGGAGACTGATTCGAAACGACTCCAGGCGCTCTGTGCCAGGTACTGGGGAAGATCCAAGACCAGGAATTGCAGGGTAATCTTGAAGCAAGTGGGCTTCGGCAAAGTAAAGACTGAGGGGCTTAGGAAGTGGATGCGGAACGTGCGACGTTGTGAAAAGTTGCTCAACTCACCAAACCCACGCCGTGCACCTCCATCGCATGCTGGGAAAATTGATGTGTCATGGAAAGAAGATCGCGCGAGACTTCGATGGGGTACTTGAAGGTGCGGGTGTTGTCCGCCGCCACACTACTGACGAGACCTTGGCTTACGCACAGCTGCCAGAGCATGGTTCGCAGCCATTGCTGGGTGATGCGTAAATCCGCAGCTTGACTTTCCGTGCAGTCTAGATACACTGGAACCGCCTCCGTCAATTGGTTTTGAAGCTGTGCGATCCAGGAAGGATTGCCATGCGTCTGGAGCTTGTTCCACAGACTGATGAACGTGTCGTCCACTGGCTTGTACAGATTGATCAGGCAATCGAGTCCAGATGCGATCGGCCTATCGGAAGGAGAATCCTCCAAAGATGGCGAGTGTACAGTTGGATATAGGGTGATTGGACGGTGCTTGTGAAGCGCATGTGTTCTACGTGCCAGTCAGTCTCCTTGCCGCGCTCTGGTGGCTCAGCTCAATACCTTTCCGCGACCAAGAGAAGCCAGTACAACACGCGCTTGCGAGATATGTCCAGTGGGTCGTTCTTATGGGTTTCTTCTTCGTGGAGACCAAGTACATGCGCTTGAGTGGTGGCTTCTCTGAGATATGACCAAGCCGTATTGTCCTTTCCTAAACCAAAGTAGGATCCATAAAACAGCCAGGAGGTTAACAGAGACAGATGCGTCGGGTTTTCCAGATATTCAAAACCTTTCCGGACCCGTACCGCCTCTTCTAATAGGACGTGACCGATGCTGACATTGGAAAGTTGTGCCATTTCAGGACGCGGAAGCAAGCTGGGCGAGACTGTCATGTTTGCCTGTATCATAACATATGCGCACAACGCAACGAGCATGCAGTATGACTCGGAAGCGTGTTCGAAGCTCAGCAGAATTTCCTGGGCGCGCTGCTGGTGGAGGATTGGCTGTGAAGGATAGACGTTGGCAAAGAAGAAATCCAGACAGCTCTCTACGAGACCGGGCGGCAGCAGTCCCGGGGTGCGCGCGAACGTCGTCGGAAGTGCGCGCCCATCGAAACCTAGCTCATGGGAGAGCCCCGCTGCCAGTTGAGCGTTGCGCTGTGTCTCCCGCAGCTCAGACAGGACTTTGGCGCGGCTTCCCTTGGGGCCCTTTTTTTGAGGTATGGCATTGTATGTGCAAGCAAGACCGGCAGAAAGGCAGTTTTTGCACGGGTTTGTGCCTTCACCAATGCATTTTACTTTGCGTCGATGGCAGCTGAAGTTGTAAAGTGAGTGATGATAGGCGAGCCAGGAATGTTGCGAGGACGCACCTATCGCAAGCTCTTTTGACCGGAGCAGAGGTAGTAGGCGTGGACATTATGAGACGGTAGGACAGTATAGGCTGGTTGGCAAGCCCCTCCCAAAGAAACGAGGAGTGTCCACGCGAATTCGAAGCGTGCAAAGATTTTTGGGCATGCTGCGCATAAGGTCGGAAGACGTTTTTGCATGCTTTGTGTCATTCTGCTGGACAGGACGCCCACTCAACTGGCTAACCCGTCGACGTAGAGGCTTGGCTCGCAGCCGCATTAGGCGTGTACTAGCAGTCATGCCAGGATGGGGCCGGCTGCAGACAGAGTCCAATGAGCGTGTGTGGAGAAAGGGCCAGGGCCGGTGATTCACAGACGTCGACGAGGTGAGCAGGGGAGCAGGGCGGACCCTTAGCCGGACGTGCGGCAGATGCCCCCATGCGCGCGTCGAAGCCGTTGGCTGGCACACAGCTACTCCCGGGGAGACGTCGAAGCAGGGCGCAATCTAACCATGGCAATGGCGTTGACGGCGGTCGGCCCCAACGCAGCGGATCACTAGCAGACGACTGAGCACTAACCGACAATCATCCGAGCTACGGTGAGGCTAGGGGCTGCTAGTGATGGTGCGCAGATGAGGGAGGCGGTGGTGTGGTTTGGATCCGATGAGGGAGGTCTGCCGCTGGTCAAGCGCTTGGGGCTGCGGCGAGTTGAAACGGGCGTCTCCACGAGCCTAGGTGCGCACAGCAAAACCATGCACCGCTAGCAACGGCGCCGACAATCGCTGCCTTGGCCGCCGACAGCCAGGGTTGCTTCCGCGCGCGCATATTGCTGTCGTCATATTGTAGGCGGTGCTCCGGCGGCGAGGAGTCGTGCTGTGCTTGGCCGCTGGGGACTGGGGACGACTGCGGACGTCTCCAGGGCTACGTGCAACTGTGCAAGTGCGGCGAGCGAGTACGCAGCACTGTGTCTGCGTCTGCGTCTGTGTCTGTGTCTGTGTCTGTGTCTGTCTGTGTCTGTGTCTGTGTCGGGTCGTCGTCTTGGAGCCCAAACGAGGAAGGGCCAGGAGCCGTCAGAGCAGGTCGCAGGTCCGTCGTGGGCTCGAGTGCGAGGCAAATCCGAGGGAAGAATCGGTTCCGCCTGCTGAGGCGCCATGGTGTTTATAACCTCGACCGAAGGCCCGTCTGCGGCCTCTTCGCGCCTCGCCTTGAAGCCGATCGTCCGGATAGTACCATCGAAGATAGGTCATTATGCCTCGGGCCAGCAAATGAAGACGTTTCGCGGCGCAAGGGCGGGGCCATTGTCACATTCCTGCATCCAAGAGGCAGTCAGTCTATACAACCAGCGCCAGACGCGCAAAGGGAATAAGGCCAAAGGTGCTATTCCCGCACACGCACGCCTTGAAAACGGTCGGGGCCTGCTACCCACTGCATCATCATGGCCACCAACGAAGCTGCCAAGAGGCCGCTCTCGCAAATCGGTGACATAATAACCACACCACTAGCTCAGCCAGATCCAACACCGCGACATGGAAACACGAAGAGGTGGCATGGGAACACAACACAGCATGCAATCAGAACATTCACGAGGTCAACAACCCTTCCATTTACTACATGTACATACATACAGCTTGTGTTGCCTCCAGTTTTTCGAACCCACCCATTTGCCCCACGCGCCTGAAAATGCACAAAAACAAGAAAATCGTCAAGCTTACCGGTCGTCATGCTCGTCATGGTCATTAGGAGAACTCAACGCGACTTCCACCGAGCCGAGCCTGCTTCGCTTGGGCCCGTTCTGCTCTGCGCCGTCTCCGGTTCGAGTCGTAGGCGCTCACGTCCGTCTCGGTGCCATACACTTGCGTGCCCTGCGGACTGCTCATGATACTCCCACCTGCTCCTGGGATGGGAGGCGGAAGGGGGAGAGGACTTTGATGGCCTGCTGTCGTTGCCATAGGCGGCGGCCCAGGGATCATTGGCTCAGGCATGGCTATCGGAGCGGAACCCTGCCCCATTTCTTGCGCTTGAGCGGCTTCCATTGCTGCCGTACGCCGCCAGCGCTCGTTGTTCTCCAAATTGCTCAGTGAACTCATGCTGCCATCCCGACGCCTGCGATCTTTCTTCCGCGCTTCACGCTCGGCGGCAGCTTCCTCTTCGTTCAGCCTCCTCAAAGTCACATGTCTTCCATCGTTGTGCATCTTAACCTTGACGGATACAGGTGGGGAGTTGACACTGCCATCCCGACTGCCTCGGCGCTGGCTGGCGTCTCTTATGTCCGACGAGGCGCCAGCCGCCGTCGCCGCACCAAGAGCTGATGCCCCTCCGTTATGATGTCTTCGATGTTTGTGGCCGCCTGCTGATACATATGCTTCAGACCCGACATCGGAAAGAACGCCGTGAGGATCCGCTAGGGGAGGTGCTGGAGTCATTGATGGCCCTGCAACCGTCTCTGTCTGCGTCAAGTGTGTCGTGTTCCTTGGTGGACGAACGTCGCGTCGCGACAACCCAGGAGTTGTTCCTGAGATATCACTCTCAGAGAAGATCGTAGATGGCGGTCCATTGTTTCTTGGGGGCAACCCATCCCCAGTGAATTTTCGTCGTTGGCTGTTTGCCCGAGCTATACGCTCATCCTCCAAGTCTTGTTCTTTCACAGCTGCGACATGTGCGTCTTCTTTCTTGTTCCTCCTTTTACTCCATTGGTGCTTGAGGAAGCCAGCAAACCCGAGAGCGGCTATTCCATCTCGAAGTCCATGCGATTCTTTGGGTCTCTCGAGGTCGTCACTAAGACTGGTCCGGCTGTCGAAAGACTCCATGGAGACACCGCTTCGAGTGGCTCGATGGCCCTGGCGCAAAGGGCTTGCGCCCATGGCGGCCGCTTGGGCTGCCTCTCTTTCTTCTACCCGACGCCAATGGTCGCGACCTGGGGAAGCCGGGGCCCTCCCTTCTTCAACACGACTCAGGTCAGTCTGCGTAACCTCAGATTGGCCTATAGGTGGCCGACTATAGCTGGCATTGCTTGTCGTTACGCTTGGTTCGACCTTTTTCTTACCGAAGAGGGATTTAAACGCAAAGATACCACCCGTTGCTGCTCCAGCGCCCAGCAGTCGCTCTCGCCAGGTGTGGTTTTTCCGCCCAACTTCTGTATACTTTTCGTCCACGCGCGAATCGGTATAGTAGGTGCCGGGGTGCGAGCTGAGGACCTCTCTTCTGCCACCGCTCGGCCCTCTGCGGGTACTACGACTGCGGGAACGATTCCCCCACGCAGCTAAGCCTGCACCTGCCGCTGACGCTGTTACTGTCGAACCCATCCCATGGCCGCGATGGCTTCTGCGGCTGCCGCTCATCGTAGTTTCTGTGATGTATGTGCTTGTCTCATCAAAGCCCATCTCGGGCTGGTTCATATAGCAAAGGACAAACCACGCGCATATTAGGATGAGTCCCCACACCGCATAGAGGATGAAAAGCACCATGGGCGACCCATACAATGTTAGACCGAGGGCAACTTGTATGATACCCAGGAGCGCGATCAGTCTCCCTATCCACTGATGAAGCTGGGGGGGTGTCAGTGCATTGCATTACCACCAAAATATCGACACACGTACCATCAATTTTAGAGGTATCTTGTACCGTTCCTTCCCTTTCTCTCGTCTGTGGATTACACATCCTCCGATGGCTTGAACCAGAATCATCGTGTAGAGCGCGACACCAGTTCCATGGTGCGGGTTGGTGAGAGATCTTTTCCGGCCAACTGCTTGAAATCCGAGAACAAAGATTGCGGTCGACAGGAAGACGGTACCTAACTGCAACCATATGTGCAAGCGCAACGCCATACGTGGGTTTCGGTGATAGAAGCGGGCGAGGAAAATGGCCGCAGGGACAACGAACAGGAAGGTGCAGACTGCCAGAATACCATGGGCTAGGATGAGGCCATGGTAGCCATTCATGTTTTGGAAGCGGTTGCCCATGCCTACGACGTCAGTACCCATTGCTGGCTGGGAGCGGTGCGCCGAACTTACCATTGTACTGTGTTGTAGCAAGATTCAAGCCTTGCAGGTTGGGAAGCAGAAAGGTGTTTCGCTGCGAATCCCAAGTCCCATCGCCTACGTACATGGTGTCGGACGAGTAGGCACTACTCCCCGGCGCTGACAGACCAGACATGTTGCTGGCGAGGACCAAGGGCGACGTGCAAGCTGCGTGCGTTCGCAAAGTCAGTCGTGAGGCTCCCAGGCGGTGGGCAGGTCGGAGTCGTGCGTTGGCCCAGCCAGAGCGTGTCCGGCGGCTGCGGACAGCTCGGTGGGGTGGAGTCGGTGCGGCGCGCAGGCGAGGTGGCTGGGAGGAGGTCGTCAAGCTGAGGATAGCAGTCCGCGGCAGTGTCTCTCGTGGATGCGATTCCACGAAGTCACCAAGTCACCAAGTGTCCAGGTAGGTGGATTGTAGTGCACGTTAGACTGGGTTGGCAGCTGGACTAGCCGTCCCGAGCCCTTGTTTATGCAGAGTCACCAAGGGCAACCATCGATAAGCTTCGGGCGGTGAAGACGTGGCATGGTGGCCAATCACAGAGCCCCACATCCTTGTCGCCCGCCAACATCAGCCAGTGACGAAACGAAGGAAGATGCAGGCACAGCAACAGCAACAGCAAGCAGGTGGAGAAGTGGAAAGTGTTTTACGTCAAGAGTCGGAGCACAGCGCGTTGCCTCGGTTTAGGCATTGCACAATACCATCATGCTCAAGCTTCTGACTTGGTACTGTGCTGTCGTGGCTCATGTGTCGGCCCAAGCGGCCCTGTGCCCAATGTCTCCATCGGCATCAACTACTTTTCCTCGGTCCCATTCCCTCGCCTGGCCCCGCGCGGCCCATCTGACATCTTCCTCGCTTTTCTCGTCGCCCCGTTCCCACTTCCTCACCTGCTCCTCGCTGAACCCAGCTGCCTTGAGCCTCTCTGCCCCTTGCTGCTTCCATCGCTGACGATCGCGGTATGCTTCGACAGCGTCGCCCCACTCACCGCCTTTGTCCGAGAACGCAGCATCATCCATCGCCGGGTCGTACCCCGAGGAGAAGCGCGCATTGATGCCCTCTGTATTGCCTTTGTGTGCACCTCGACCGCGTGAGCGCACAGCTGGCGGGTTTGGCGGTGGCAATGGTCCCACGATTGCCTCGAGTGGATCAGACTCCGCTTCGGTCGAGGGGGATCGTCTTGCTCTACCTCGTGACGCGCGCCTGCTTTCGCGCTCTTTGCTGTGCTTCGGTGGGCTTCTCGATCTTTTCCTAGGGGAGCGAGGCCTTCGATCGCGCGTTGAAAGTTTGTGGTGTCGGCTGGAAGTAGGCGAAGGAGAGCGCGTATTGGTTCTGCACCTTGAGACGGATCTTTCTCTCGCGCGTTTGTGACTACGGTGCTCTGAATCTCGTGAGACTTGCGCTTCGTCTGTTCCCCTTCGAGAGTAATTGTCGCTTTTGCGTCGATGGCCGGAACGATACGTCGGCCGTTCTGCCTTATCCACACCTTGTCGTCTCCTGTGTCCACTCTCCTCGTCTCTTGATGCATGCGGTTTATGTGCTGACCTCTTGGAGCTTCTTCTATCCTGGTCCTCGTCACTGCTCACGCGATGTCGTTCTCTGCGTTCAGGCCTCCGTTCATGCCTCCGTTCACAACGGTCATGGCCGCTTTCTTGTCTGCGTTTTCGGTTGTTCGTTCCATCGTCACCGCCATCCTGTGCGGTATCTAGCTGTCGCAGGCGTGCGCGCGAATCTTTCGCCTCTCGGGCCAGCAACGCCGCATTGTGGCTATCGGTCTGGCGGATGATATGTCGCAGAAAGTTAGTGTTCGGCTTCGGAGCGTCTGGTCTCAGTCTGGAGACTGTTAGCTACAATGAACGCCACAGATGTGGCCAAGTGACTGTACTTCATGACCCGCAAACGAGGCATTCAACGCACCTCTTTGGGTGGAAGGCATCCAGGCCAACGAAACTGTACTTTTTCGATGCGTCCACGGCATCTTGTTTGAGTAGGCGCGCAACGTACTCGTCATCGTCAATGCTATCGCCAGCCATGATGGAGGTGTCGGTGACAGCTAAAGTGTGTGTGCGCTGAAGGCATAGGGCGCATCGATGGCAGATAGACTGCCGAGGAGGGGCCGTCGCCCTGGACTTTATTCGCTAAATCCGCGGTTACGCGTTTCCCAAACAACGCAAACACATTGACCCCGCGACATTTCAGTCAGTAATCACTTCTACGAACAGCGTAACACATGATGGCGCACGAACCTGGGTCGCAACTGAGCACCGCTGCCGCAGCGCTCGAACAGCTGCAAGAGTCACCGTCTTTGAAACTCATCTCTATCGCAGAGACACTTGCGCCGAAAGACAACTCTCAGACCGCGGACAAACGCACTTCTACGGTCTCAGACGACAGCGAACAGAGTGGAGACACACATCCGGCAGCATTACAGGCAGATCTTCAGCACTACAAGGTACGCTGTGTCACACACACACACACATACACACACACCGCAGGTGGGCTAACACGTCCAGGAACTGTTCGGCAAACTCCGCTTCAGCTATGTCGAGCAGGTCACAAAGGAGAAGTTCCTACGCGGTATTACCGAGAACCCACCCAGTCTAGTCGAGGCCACTGAGAACGAGGCAAGAGAGAAAGATATTCTGGCTTTGAAAGCCACCTTAAAGGAGCGCAAGGTGGAGATTGCAGAACTACTACAACAACTTGAGGCCAAGGGCCGGGAATTAGCACTGCGATACGAGGGTGTGCAGCTGAAGACACAGCAGCTCGCGTCACTCCCAGTGGAGATCGAGGGCTTGGAAGCGAACATCGAGATTTTGAAAAGAGAACAGATACCACCCTCACAAAATCCCGAGCTCGCGCTGCCGTTGCCGGAGACGGCCCATTTGGTTGAGCAACGCGAAGCTGAACTGGCTGCACTCGACGCACACCTTGCGAAACTGCAATCATCATTACCGAACCGTGCGCGCGAACTGGAGAAGTTGGAACGTGAGCTCAAGCCACTGGAAACACAGAAGCAGGGCACAGTCGCAGCTGCGAAGGAGGCTAGACGACGAAAAGAAGACGGCGGTGGCATCGGAGACGAGCTTGAAGAGAGAGGGCGCTGGCTGAGAGCATCCGAGGTTGCCTTGAACAAAATATTAGAGGTGTGAACTTGGAGGATTAGCAATGCGCGGCATCAGAAGCACGTTGGGACGGGTACGCAAGTCTCTGTTCACATCCATCAATGCGCCGTCTCAGGTAGATCTGCAGCCATGGTGGTACCCTCAGACAGCGGTACCCCACTCAGGCTGGTCATGGGGAGGCTGGTGTAAGCTTGAGATTGACTGGTGTTTCAGAGGACGATGGATGCAAGCAAAGGGCAGCTGAATTGACTTCATTCATTCGAGACATTTGAGCAGGTTTCCGAGGACAAGACGTGAGCGCGTGGTTCAATCGTGACAGACCATGATGTAATTTTCCTGTGATGCCACAAGCTCCGAGAAGTGTCATTCGTCCTCACATCCTTCTGTTGAGGATGATTCACCGGAAGTGATGCTCAAAAACGCCTGAGCAATATTCGATAACCTTGCCAGTTGAAAACCTGCCTGCCTTCACGCTCCCGCCTGTTCAGCCCCTACGCCTAACCCTCTTTTGTCATCGCATCGTTTACTCGGTCGTAGGTCCCTTGGAGCCAACGGGCACGCCAGTTCGGAATCCGTTGGAGAACTTGCGGGAGACGGTCTTGAGGTATCGCATGCGTCCAGTGCCGGTGGTCTTCCTTCGCTTGGCCTTCTCGCCCCAGTTGACTGCAACATGTCAGTTGCATTGTTCCTCGTGAACAGGGACAATTGTGAACATACACTTGCGGGTCTTAGCAGCGGGGTATCCGCACGAGGAGCAAGTGTGCTTCTGGATGTGGAGGGAGCGGCGACCTGCATCAAAATCTGTCAGCGCCGTCCTCTGATCCTGCGGCACCGATATTCTCCACTATCGAGAGCGCCGGAAAACGTCTTCACATACCGCAACGACGGCAGAGCGTGTGCGTCTTGTTGTGGCGCTTGCCAAAGCTGGAGGTACCCTTCGCTGTGTCGCAGTCAGTCTCGCTGTTCCGGGCTTTCGAAGGTATGTCGGTGTCGCGTACTCATCTTGTGGGAGGGGGTCTAAGGAACAATTAGTTGCTACGCAGAATTACGAAGGGCGAGGAAGGCATACCTGTTGACGCTGTGGGTTAGTTTGAGGTTGTCGAGTGTCGCTTTTGCGGTGTCGGAATTTCATTGTGCGATGGTGGGGGCTAGCCGTTTTCAACTTAGCGGCTTGGCATACACGCCATACCGAGATTGAGAATTTCATGCTTCACGCGCATCCACCCTAATTTTCCCAACTGCGTATCGATTGCATAGAGATCCCGTTGGATATGTCCTTCCGGCCGCCTCGTAACAAACTCTAGGTCGCGATAAACTACGCGCTACATATTCATCCTCGCGAGGGCTGTCTTGTCATCAAGATGGATGCACCGAGTCAGCATCTCAACCATCTTATGAAGCGCTTTTCCATCATACAGCAGAGGTCCATGGACACATCGTCCTAGGTTGAAACAAATAGCACGAATCTAACGATACGCACCAACCTTGCGGCGTCAGTCAATATCTGGACCGGTACAAGGCACGAGCGGGTGCGTGACTTTCGTAGTAAGAGAATCACATCACGACCGGATTCTGGAGCCTTCACCAGTCAGATTCTTTGATGTCTTGACCCTAGGGTGACTTGGAGTACCCCGAGTTCCTACCAAATTGGCCTTTTTTTGTATTGCGATTGTTTACGTTGACGCGACGACGTTTACAGTCGATATCTCGCCGCGTACCCCCGGAGTGATCCGAAGACTGAACGAACAGCTTCTGGCCCCTGTCACTGTATTCGCTCCCATCAGTCTACGCTCGCGTCACGTATCGTATGGTAACACAGGGGCGTATGCCCTGAGCGGTGTTCGACTTCTTGCATTTAGCAATTTCGGCTTAAGGACTCTCGACGCTCAAATTAAATACGTTTCGCGTTACGCGCTATGGGCGGGAAGTGTCCGAGTCGAAGCTGGTAGTGCTTGCTCTGCGGCCGCATGAACTGCTCGGCGCAATGAATGTGTGGTGGTAGCGCCAGGTAGGATACCGCCCAGGCTTCGCGGCACGTGTGATCCTCCGGCATGCCGCGCTCCTTTTCCCCACGTCGTCGTTGCATCTGTACACACGGTCATCTTATGGCACCACACAACAGATGCCAAAAAGAACATGCCTGGCATGTCATTATTGGACTTCCGGGTTACGACCCTTTGCCCGTGCTTGGCCCGGCGTTCTGGGCGCTGGTGAAGGGTACGTGGAGAGACCCACTCACCAATACCAGGGCCACGCTCTGCGGTCTTAAAACAACTCGCATTCATATCGTTAAGCCCTGCAGTATGGCGCCACATGCTTCAAGTCACCTTGCTTTTGGCTTGGACATGGCCTCTGCCGAGCGCGGCATCTAAACATGCTTACTCGCAATGAACCAATGAGCAGCACGCATGCAAACTCGTGCCGCTGTCCTCCAGGCTTGCTCGGTGCACCCACGCGTCACAGTCCGCTCCGCCTAGAACCCAGAGCTCTTGCGTATTGATACCCAGGGCCATGACGCCCTGCACCCCAGCATCGTCGACCCTTCACGCCTCAAGCGCGCCCAGACTGTTGCTCGAAGAAAAACAGGACCAGTCCGCTCGCCGTTGAACAGCACCGATCTCTGCTGCTAATGCGGTTTGTGCCCAGTCACCGCCTCTGCAAGCTCACATCACCTGTGGAACAACGCACGTCTGTCCACTGTGCGCCTAGGCAGCTACTCGGCTGTTAGCCTCCGCCGGCGAATGGGAAACGTACGATACGTCTCAATCTTGACCGAAGACAACTGCAGTACTTCGTCGATCCTTACACTAAGTTCGGTTTCTGCTCTACATGGTTTAAGAAAGGCTGCGATACGACGCCTGAGGTTGACTTGGCGCGGTGTGATACATCAAGATCACGATGCATTCACCCCCATTACCGAAAGCAGGTAACTCTGCTTACCATGATGCTACCAGTGTCTACGTGAGTCTGCAAGACCTCGGCTGTTGGAGCTGCCACTGACACGTTACCAGACGCATATTGCTGTATGTTTGGGTGGCCGATGCCCCTGTGAGGCGTCTATCTACTTCTCTTTCTAACTGTACCCAGGACCCCAATGAGCGTCGTCGGATGGCACTCGCTGAGGTGGACAAGGCACCATTTGGATGGTATCACGTGCGGCTGGCAGTTGTCACCGGCATTGGATTCTTCACGGATGCATATTCAGTAAGCCTCGTGCCAAAGACGCATCGCAGTTACTGACCCAAACTAGTTATTTGCGATCAACCTAGCGGTGATCATGCTCGGTATAGTACGTAAAGCTATTCCTCTTTTGGCCCAGCACACATGAATGGTATCATTGGGCGAATTCCATGGCATTTATCGCTCGCATATGTACTCACTCGTCTTCCAGGTCTATTGGCAAGATGACGTGAATAAAGGCGTCATGCCTCACAATGCCGACACTGCGATTAAAGTTGCTACGTCTGCCGGAGCCAGTACGTAGGAGTTGAGTGCCAGAAGTAAGACCAACACTGACATATTCCTTCCGTATAGTTTTTGGTCAAGTCATCTTTGGCTATCTTGCCGACGTCCTAGGGCGGAAAAAGATGTACGGCGTCGAACTCATGATCATCATCTCCACAACGTTGGCACAATCACTTTGCGGAGAGTCAACCGCTGTCTCCATTGTGGGAGTCCTCATCTTCTGTAAGTCTAAAGGTCCAGGATACTTGCTTGATGTCTACCGAGTACGTACGTAATCTAACTATTTCCTAGATCGTGTAGTCATGGCAGGTCTCCCCAAGCGATGCACTTATCGACCGCCACTGATGAATATCAGGGAATCGGCGTGGGAGGAGATTATCCTCTCAGTGCTGTAATCACTGCAGAATTTGCAAGCACCAAGAACAGAGGCGGGATCATTGGTAAACAACCCCAGTAGCACCGTCCTATACTGTGGCCTAAATTAACGCAGCCGCCGTTTTTGCCATGCAAGGCCTTGGCCAACTAGCCGCCGCACTTATGGCCCTAGTTGTGGTTGCTGCATACAAGAAGGATCTGGTGACTGTTCCCGACGTGGCGTCCTGCAGCGGCGACTGCGTTGCGGCCGTCGACAAGATGTGGAGAATAATAATTGCGTTCGGGGGGATCCCTGGCTGGTTCGCCCTCTACTACCGCCTCACCATCCCTGAAACCCCACGATATACCTTCGACGTGTTGTACGACGTTGAAAAAGCCTCTATGGACACGCGTCGCTACCGATATGGAAAAGCAGGTAATACGGTGAACCCCGTAGCACAAGCACAAGTTCGACGTGACATGGTAAGTGAAGCTTCAAGCTACCATGCTTACTCCTGACCCTCACAACGCAACGCGCTCGTTCTAGTGATGTGTATATGTGATTCTGGGGCGTATTTAGTGGATGTCGTTTGCTGATGATGCACCCAGGCCAATTACAAAACCCCGCGTCCAACCGTTGGGGAGATATTCCGCTACT
This sequence comes from Karstenula rhodostoma CBS 690.94, assembly GCA_010093485.1. Lineage (NCBI taxonomy): Eukaryota > Fungi > Ascomycota > Dothideomycetes > Pleosporales > Didymosphaeriaceae > Karstenula > Karstenula rhodostoma. Next base: position 1,488,300 of record MU001507.1, on the reverse strand, counting down.
ACTCCAAGAAACGCAACTTTGTCAGACTTTTCGGAACATCCTTCTCGTGGTTTTTCCTCGATCTGGCGTTTTATGGACTCAGCTTCTCGAGCGCAAGTCTTCTAAGCACTATGGGCTTCGACAAGAGGGGGAGTCTTTACGAGAACCTGAGGAACACCGCAACAGGACAAATTGTTCTGATCTGCGCGGTAAGTACTCAAGTATCCATCTGCCATTACTGCCGACTTTCTAACCGCTCTTAGGGTGCGATACCCGGGTATTGGATGACAGTTTTCACGGTCGATCGCCTGGGAAGAAAACCAATCCAGATTGGCGGCTTTGCCATCCTCACAATCATCTTTTGCGTACTAGGGTTTGCCTGGAAGGGACTTACCAAGATCCACCTGTTGGTGCTCTACGTATTGGCCCAATTCTTCTTCAATTTCGGCAAGTACTCGCACGTCCCTGAATCACATCGAGCAGGATCCCTAACGCAGCCAGGCCCCAACGCTACGACGTTTATTACCCCCGCGGAAATCTTCCCCACGCGCGTCCGCTCCACTGGCCACGGCATATCTGCTGGCTTCGGCAAACTAGGTGCCGTCATCGCGCAGGTCTTCTTCGCTCCTATGATTAAACGCGGCGCCACGCACGACAACCCTACGCCCTGGATCCACGGCGTCATGCAGATCTTCGCGCTCTTTATGTTTCTCGGATGCTTGACGAGCTTGCTGGTGCCGGAGAGTAAGAGCGCGAGGTTGGAGGAGCTTGCTGGTGAGAACGAAGACATATACGAGTTACAGTTCAGGAGTCAATTTTATACGGGTGGAGAGAGGACTTCGAGGGGAAGTGCGCTGAGTGGAAGGGGGAGCGCGTTGAGTAGTGGTGGAGCCCAGTATACGAGGGGGAGGGGGAGGGGGAGAGGAGCTGGTCGGGGTGGTGAATCGGATGAAGATCCCGAGAAAGGGAAATGGTGGAAACTAGGCTGAGCAGTTGTATTGCTTTGTTTGTTGTATATCAGGCGAGGCGTTTTAGCGGATCATAACGATCACTCATGTTCAAACTTTCATTGGGTGCGCAGACGGAGATTCGTAGACTGCATCCATATTGTTTCTGTCTAATTGAAGGGTACACAATGTCCTCACCGTTAGTTGTTGTGCACGTGTCGGAAGACTCTAGTCTATGACATAATGCAGACCGAGTCCGTGATGAGCATAGACGAGGTTATTCCTACCAGTCCAATTCATCGCTCGAGCCCAATTGTTCTGCGTCATCTTCAGTCCCTTCCTCAATAGGTCCCTCTTCGTGCTCCTCATCCCTAGCCCTTTCTATATCCGGCGACTCTTCGTCAAAACGATAGTCATCATCTTCTAAAGCTTCCACAACTCTGCCCAAGTCGTCCCGCAACCCTGCCAGCCTCGAGTTCTCCCTGATGCGGGTGTAGAACACAGGGCAATCCCGGCTGTCGCATCGGATTGTGTCTCCCCACGCAAGATTCGAACAACTCCTGCATATCGTGTTGATATTCGAGGCTCTTTTCTCGCTCTTCCAGATAATATGCTTGAGTCCTAGTAACGCTCTTGCAGGCTTCTTGAGGCACTGCTTGCAAAGCGGTAATCTCAACCCGGTGTCAAGTGCGTTGAACTTAGGTGGGATAGGCGGCAACTTGGACCGACAGATAAGGCATGTCGAGCTTTTCAGATAACCTTCAAGAGTTTTGATGTGGCTAGGATTGCCTTCCTTCACAAGCGCGTTGGCGACCGGTTGTTGTTGGTTTAGGGGAAGCGTGACGTTTCGAATTCGCTGGACTTTGGGCATCTCGTCATACCACTGCCGTACGTTGGCGCCCATAAGATTGAAGATACGCTCGAGCGGTGGGATGAGGTTCTTCAAGATGTAGTACTCTGCGTCGAGCTCGATGTGGTCGTTCTGGAGCAATGTTTCGGGACTGACACATCGATCGATGAGGCGCGCACTGGGCGCACCAGTGACCACAACGTAGGGCACCCGCTCGCCGTATTGCGGTTCTGCGCGCGGATCGGCGAGCATACGCTTCGTTGCAACCAGGGCTCCAGGGGGCGGCGGTCCGCGATCTGAATACGTGCCTAGTTTAACCTCCTTTGCGAACAAGAAATCCTGAATGCTGACGCGTCCTTCCATAATTTTAGCGCATTGACTCAGGAAGTAGCTCTTGACTTGCGATAGATCACTCGTCTTGAACAGAATCTTGAGCGCTTTCTCTTCGATCTTCTGCTCCGCTGGGGTTCCATCTCGGCGAACGGTTTCGATGCCTTTGGCGTCGAAATCTGGCACTTTCTGGTTGCGAGATTCGTACTTGAAGCCGACGTAGCGCTTCTTAGCCAACAGCACGCAAGGATGGTAGACCTTTTCAAATTTGAGTTTGATCGGGCGTGGATTCATGTGTGTTACTGCTTCAGCCATCTCTTCTCCAATGGTGAAGGCTTGGTCCCGCGTGCGCCCTTTGAGGTATACAAAAAGGGAGTCTGTATCACCATATACGACTTCGGCACCCCACTTTTCAACAGAGTGGATAAATGCGATAGCCTTCTCTAACGTCTCCCGACCAGTCTGAACGATACTGTCAGCTATCTCAGAAGCTGGCATTCGACCAGAAAATGAAGCCGACGTGTATCCATACGTGACGTTTGCCAGCAGCTTCAAGGCCAGTTGCCTGTTATTTAGCAGCTGTTGCAGCGTCTTGTCGTCTTTGTCTGTTTTCATCCCACTCTTCACCATTACACGGGTCTCCAGAATCTCTCCAAGCATTTTGGCAAGCAGAGATTTACGCATCTCAGGCTTGACATACATCATACCGTTGGGTGCGATATTGACATGGTCTTTGACAAGGTTCAGCAAGCCTGGCTCGCGGTCGAAATCCGTAAAGCCGATCTTGTTTCTGCCTCTCCAGGGGACGACGCGACCCAGGCATGTGGAATAGCAATAATTGTAAGCTATCATGACGCTGGGGTAGAGAGATTGAAAGTCAAGGACTATGAGTGGGCTTGAGTAGAACGCGCTTTGAGGCTCCATGACAAGAGGTAGACACTCGAGAGCATTCTGTTGGCCAACTTGCTTTCGACTAGGAGATACCAGGAGATAGTTCTCTGGCTTTGCGATGCGGAACATGGTAGACTCAACCTTGAATTGTGAACCTCGTGAGATGACAGAGAAGAAGTCGACGCCGAGGAGGCGTGCCTGTTCGCTTGTTCTAGGAACGATCCCGTTGGCTTCTAGGATGTCCAGGTCTAGCTGCACTCTAGTAATGAAGTAGTCAAGGACTTTCGCCAGGTCTCGTGGCTTGGGACTAGTGTACCATGTTGTGAGGTCCGAGTATTGGTAGTGTGGGATCCGCTTGTGCAAGAGATGGAAGACAACGTTCTCCATAGTATACTGAAGCAGATTGAGTTCGCCTCGCATCGCACGCCATATATTGATCATGTGACGACCAGTTACTCGGATTGTGGAAGTATGGGTGAAACCCCATCGATCGGCTTCTTTGCCGAATCTTCCGTGCGACTGTGACTTGGTACGACTGATTTCATCGCAAAGATCGTACTCAAACTTCAGGCGAGCACGTTCAATCAAGTAACCCCAAGAGCCATTGTGGACCTCATATCCTGTCAAAATATCCGGATCGAAGTGCCGTACAATGTCGACGATTCGATTGATCAAGTCGAGCTCATCTTCTTCAGATTCTATCGCCACTGATGTCTGTTTTCTTATCTGGTTCACAATACCTTCATCGCCAGAGAGACAAAGCATGCCGGTGCGGTGATGATTATCGGTTGCACCCTCCTCGCCTTGTATGCACCAGAATATTGACTGAATCTCGTCTTTGGCAGGGTCCGGCGCAAATGATGCTCTCGAATTGATGTGTACCTCTAAGCTCATGATACTCATATACTGGGTCTCGTGCTTGACGCTAGTTGATGCTTTCTTTTGAGAGTACTTGAAGCCATGTTTGTTGTTCTGAGTGGGTCCTTCCACTTGCGAGACATGATCCGGGAGTTTGTGTTGGTGTGGTAAGGTTGGGGTCTTTAGTGCTTGGTCAACACCATCGTGTTGCATCTCGTTACGAAGCCACCGATTCACTTGTTTGTAAGATGGTGGAGCAGGTCCAAGCTCCCAGTGTCGCAAACTGCATTGCAAGGGACGCAGGGGATCTTCAGGATACTTTTTGTCGACGAATGCATCTTCGCGGTCAAGACTTGATGCATTAACAGGGTCAAACAAAGTTAAATACGGAATAGTGGTACTTTGCAGGGTGAAATCTCGGCCGGCATACTCTCGCGATCGTTCAGGGACGTCTGCCTCGTCGCTGTAATAGGCATTCCGATACAGCACAGGGAGCCCACCAAGGGATATTGAGGTCTTGACTGCATCGAAAGAAGGGGGTAATGATGTATAGTGCATGGTTTGTGCGCCGCGTGTTGTAGCCTTCGCCAACCGAGTCACTATGGAGCTGATTGCTGCTGTGCTATTGCTGAGGCTACTATGCCTTTGCTCAGCTAAAGATGTACGTTGAGAAGCTGAATGTGGCTGCAACGTTCCTGGTTTGGAATTGGGTCTTGATGTTTTGCCTTTCGGTACTCGTGATTGAGAGGCGTTTTGGTTTTTTGAGTTATCATTCTGGCTCAAGCGCAGACGGGTCTCGGAGGCGTTTGGATTCTTGACCACTGGAAATGGTAATGTGCTCGGCCTGGCGTCGTCCTGAGATGATTGACTGGGACGAATGTGTTCTTCTCTGCCGTGCAATTCAAAACCGTCGGCTTTTACAAAAAGAGGGGAACGTCGAACACTGTTTGCGTTTTCTTGCGAGGACCTGAACTTTTTACCCGGCCTCTCGTCTTCTACAGATGTGGATCGCTTTCGCGTGCCACTAGCAGTGCCAGAGCCGTGAACACGCCCCTCGCTTCGATTGTCATCCAACTCACTGGAGGAACCACTAAGCAACCTAATTTCTTGATCCAGTTGTGATTTGATCTGCGCTTCGGATACACTAAGAGGGTCCAACGAAGGTGGTTCTTCCGTGTCGGTCGGGTCATCTACATCCACGTCTTCGTTAACCTCTGCAAGATCAGAATTGTCCTCGGGTAGCGAAATGCGTGGTTGAGCACCTGGAAGCTTCGAATCTTGCTCCACTGGATGCTGAAGCTGATCCTCCTCTTCTGCCAAAAGAAGTGCTTCGAAGTGCCCAGGGTAAAGGTCCTCGACACTTTCGAGAGCTGTCTTTATATGGGCCTCCCCTTCAGTAGGCTTTACAAATTTAGCTCTATCTGCAACAAGATCAAGGCGATTCTCATCTTTAACAAGCTGTTCCAGAAGCTCTCGATACTCTTCTTCGTGGATCCAGCCTCCTTTGTCTGTATTCCTTGCATCTGCGGACATGGATACGAGAACCTCAGGGGAGAAGGGGCTACTCGAAGGGTCGGTCAAGCCCATACGGCGTTTGCGTCGGAGGGTTTCATCGCGCCACAGACCAGCCATCGAAGGAACGTACTTCTCGTCTGGCTTCACAGCGGACTGCTCGAAAAGATTGTGGTGGATTGGACGAGAGTGTAGCTCGTGTCTATTCAGGATATCTTGTACGCAGACGTCGACCTCAAGAGAGCAGTGACTTTGGCGGGGATACTGGTCTGGTTCAGCAAGAAGATGGTCCGAGATCGATGCATCGTGCCACTTATGAGTTGTGATATCGACGACATCGCTGTCAGGCGCAGGGCCTCGGAATTGCATTTTTGCGCATTCGATATAGCCACACCCGTAAAGATTGTAGTCGCACATCCACTGCAACAAATACTGCAGATGGCTTTCGAAGGGTTGAAAAATGCGATTCATGATTGCCCCTTGGTGGAGAAGATCGGCGAATCGTGTCATGTGTGCTGGGTTCAGCAAATAAACCTTCAAGAAGAACTTGTATCCGACATGGTATCCGTAAAATGGTATGCCTTTGACTAGGGTAATATGTCCGACATAGACAGACTTCCCGTCGTAGGCGTTGCGTCGGTAGGTAGCGGCAAGTGCATGATCGATCGAGGCACGCAGGCTTCGCATGTACGCGTTGACTAGGCTATTCAGCAACGCCTTGTTCATGTGGTTATAGAACACATACCTGCATCTTGATCCAGGCTAGCGGTATACTCCAGATAGAGATATGGCAATGCGCCATGGATATGGGCGCATACCTTCTGGCCTGTCTCTGTGGCACCAAAGACGCGGATGACGGGGACTTGCGGAGCGCGCTGGCGCTGGGAAGCACCCGGAGCCCGCCTAAGGACCGGGTCGAGCTCAGTCGGCACTGCCTGGTAGTGATCGATGCAATTCAGGCGGAAACGGAACGTGCTCATGGAGGCAACGCGCGCGTTGCAGGGCGGCGGTAACGGCGCTCATGGGTAATTATGCATGTGCTTGTTCGGCGAGATCAAAGCGCTTATGGGAGCTGTGCTACCGAGAGACTTGGGTGATGTGAGAGCAGACGGAAGTGGTGAAAGTCAAGGTTGCGCAACATCCACGACATCTGGAGCGTAAACGCGCAGTCACGTGCAGGCGGGGCCTGGCCTAGTTTCTTAGTCCATCTGCAGCCTTACGCTCTAGCTCGCGCTCAGACGGCCGATCGCGTCTCTTCCGCTGCCATCGAGCCTCTACCTCCGCCTCCGCCTCCGCTCTATTATCGCATACGCCCGTCCGCCCGCCCGCCATGCCGCCCGCACAGCCACGCAAGCCCGACGTCTCCGCTGCGGCCAAAGAGCGCAACGAGTATATCCCGTCCTTCATCTCCAAGAAGCCTTTCTATGCCGTCGACGACAATGGCGAAGATGGCGACTACCTCGAGCATCAACGTCTCCAGAAGCAAGAGCAGGATTCAAAATGGTACGACCGCGGCAAGAAGATTGGGCCCGCTGCCACAAAGTATCGCAAGGGTGCATGTGAGAACTGCGGTGCCATGACACACAAGAAGAAGGATTGCTTGAGCCGTCCACGCAAGACCGGCGCAAGGTTCACAGGCAAGAACATCGAGGCCGATGAGGCGGTCCAGGACGTGCAGTTAGGGTGGGATGCGAAGCGCGATCGCTGGAACGGCTACGACGCCGCCAACTTCACCGAGGTTATCGAAGAGTACAGCGAGCTGGAAGAGATGCGCAAAAAGGCGAAAGAGGCTGCCAAGGGCGATGAAAAGTCTGAGGACGAAGAAGAGGACGAGGGCGACAGATACGATGCGGAAACCGACATGGGGAGGAAACAAGCCACTTCGACTCGGAATCTACGATTGCGAGAGGACACAGCCAAGTACCTACTGAATCTGGATTTGGACTCAGCAAAATACGATCCCAAAACACGCTCCATGGTAGACACAGGCGCGACGGCGGACAACGCCGCGGCATTGGTGGCAGAAGAGGGTTTCATGAAGGCATCAGGCGATGCGGCCGAATTTGAGAGGGCACAACGGTATGCGTGGGAGACGCAGGAGCGGGGCGACAGAAACAAGGTCCATCTGCAGGCAAACCCTACATCTGGTGAACTGATGCGGAAGAAAGATCTGAAAGAGGCCGATGAGACTAAAGCCGCAAAGAAAAAGGCATTGATGGACAAGTATGGAGGCCAGGACAGGTTCAACGATGACACGCTTCGCCGAGCCGGCGTCACCGAGAACGAGAGATATGTCGAATATGACGAGCGGGGTCTGATCAAGGGTGCACCGAAGGTAAAAGCCAAATCAAAATACCCTGAAGATGTGCTCATCCACAACCACACGTCTGTCTGGGGTAGCTGGTGGGCAAGCTTCCAGTGGGGATACGCATGCTGTCATTCGACGGTCAAGAACTCGTACTGTACAGGCTCGGCGGGTAAAGAAGCTTTCGAGGCTGCTGAGCGCATGCGACTTGGTGCGGACGTGCCGGATGTGGACGAAGTTCCGAAGGCGATGGCACAGATCGAAGATGCAGCTCTGGAGAAACACGTGCCCAACGCCACCGAAAAAGACGACAAGGCATCGCGGGATGACAAGCGGAAGAGAACACTGGAAGAAATGAGAGACGGTGTCACGGAGGCAGAGATGGAGGAATACCGACGGAAGAGGCAGATGGCTGCGGACCCTATGGCGAAATTCCTTGCCAGCAATGAAGCTATTTAGGCATCCACTTTGTTTTCCTCAGCGACATTGAGCACAACCACATTTCAAGTAAGCATTGCGTGGCGTTACGGGATCATGGTTCATTTCGTCAGCGTCTACAGTCGGTGCATGTGTATTGTCTACCCTGGGGTAGCACACTATACTCGAACATTCCATTTAGCGCTGCAAACCTTCCAACAACAGTATGTAGAATGACATCAAAGTTGATAATCGATGCGTTGTCCCCCGTGATCGGTCTATGGAGAGCATCTGGCAAATGCAAGGCAACGAGTGCGGAAATTCGCTGGTCTCGTATATACATCAGAGACCCCAGACTCGACCCGTCCGGTCGTGCCAGCTCAGTGGGGGCGACCAGGTTGCGCGTGCGTGCTGCGCCGCGTCCGCTGGCGTGGAAGAGGAGCATGCGTGCCAAGGCTGGAGCTTCGTCACTCAGGGCTCCCCATATATTCGATCGCTGCTAGCTCCCAGCGTATCCCATCGTGTCGCCCGACCAAGGCAACGACCCCGACGGTTTCTGCTTTCTGTCGCCCTTGTCTGTGGCCATTGTCCCCCCCGCGCTCCTTGCATACCGTCTTTCCGCGCGCCTTCCAACTTGCGTGCACCGCGAACGCCCCTGCCTGTGCCATAGCTGGCCCAGCGCCGCACCCACGGTAACACCATGTCGCTCTACGGCGGGTCTTCGCGCAATGTGGACATGGGAAAGTAAGGGAACTCTCCACCGACATGATACATCCCACTCAGCAAGAATTCAGGCAGGAACAGGACCTTGCCATCAATATCCGCAAGGCAACAAGCATCGAAGAGACGGCTCCCAAACGTACGTGCCTCTTCTCTGCCCTTCTTTTGGACCAAGCTCACCAACACAGGCAAACATGTCCGCAGCTGCATCGTCTACACATGGGACCACAAGAGCTCCGGCTCCTTCTGGCAGGGGATGAAAGTGTGCGTAGACCCACGAGCAGCACTGCCCAATCGAGATCATGTATACGCTTTCGGAGGATACTGATGCAAACCGCAGCCAGCCTATTATGGCCGACGAAGTCCAGACGTTCAAAGCGCTCATCACTGTGCACAAAGTCCTTCAGGAAGGCCACCCAACAGTCCTCAGGGAGGCGCAGGCCAACATACAATGGCTCGACAGTCTGCAGCGAGGCACTGGTGGCGGCGACGGTCTGAAAGGCTACGGACGTCTCATCACCGAATACGTCTATTACCTCCAGGCCAAACTTGCCTTCCACAGGCAACACCCTGAGTTTAATGGTGCGCGGCTCACTCATGAGACACTGCGGGGACTGATATAAGGCCAGGCACGTTCGAATACGAGGAGTACATCAGTCTAAAGTCGATCAACGACCCGAACGAGGGCTACGAGACAATTTCGGATTTGATGACCCTGCAAGACCAAATAGACCAGTTCCAGAAACTGATCTTCTCTCACTTTCGAAGCGCAAACAACAACGAATGCCGCATCTCAGCCCTTGTGCCGCTCGTACAAGAGAGCTATGGCATCTACAAGTTTGTCACAAGCATGCTCCGGGCAATGCATACAAGTAAGCACGCTGTGTATCGGTACTCTTCAACGCACTAACACGTGCAGCCCTTGGTGACGATGAAGCATTGTCTCCTCTGCGCGGCAGATATGACGCTCAGCATTATCGTCTCGTCAAGTTCTACTACGAGTGCTCGAACCTGAGGTATCTTACAAGCTTAATCACCGTACCAAAACTGCCACAAGACCCACCGAACCTCCTTTCTGAGGATGAGACGGCGCCTGCATTGCCTGCGCGCCCCAGGGTGGCTGAGGACACAGCTCCACCACGCGCGCAATCAGTCGATCCCGAACCGATCAACGAATTCTGGAAGAACGATCAGAAGAGGCAGCAGGAGGAATATGAAGCTGAGCAACGTCGATTGCAGGAGCAGTGGGAGGCATCTCAGCGGCAGCAGCAAGAAGCGCAAATGCGCGCACAACAGGACTTTGAGGAGCAACAACGACTGCAGGCAGAACAGGCTCGCTTGGCCCAGGAGCAATTGTTGCGCGAACAGTACCAGCAGCAGACTCAAGGGCGTCTGGCTGACCTGGAGCGGGAGAACTTGAATGCACGCGCGCAGTATGAGCGTGATCAGCTCATGCTCCAACAGTACGACCAGAGGATGAAGGCTCTGGAGGGCGAGATACAGCACATGAATCTGAACTTCCAGCAACAGATGGGCTCACGGGACGACCAGATTAAGGCACTGCAAGAGCAGCTCAACACATGGAGGTCAAAATACGAATCGCTGGCCAAGCTATATTCTCAACTGCGTCATGAACACCTTCAACTTCTGCAGAAGTTCAAGTCTGTCCAACTAAAGGCTAATTCCGCCCAAGAAGCCATCGATGCGCGAGACAAACTTCAACGCGAGCTGAAGACGAAGAACCTGGAGCTCGCTGATATGATCCGTGAGCGTGACCGAGCGCTACTAGACAAGGATCGCAGCAGTGGTGGCCACAAGGATGAGCTCGAGAAACTGAAACGCGAGCTCCGCTTCGCTTTGGAAAGAGCGGAAAATGCGGAGCGAGGCAAAGGTTCCGAGCTTTCGGCTATGCTCTCGAGACACAACAGGGAGATTGCGGATCTCGAAGAAGCTTTGCGCAACAAGACTCGCGCGCTAGAAGATTTCCAGATGAAATACCGTGAAGGCGATTCAGACCTCGAACGGCAACTACGCGAAAAAGAAGAAGAGCTGGAGATTTTCCGCGCGGGGATGGATCAAACCCTGCTGGAACTGAACGATTTGAAGTTGAACCAAAATGCCAACGACAATGTATTAGATGGTCACCTCGATGAGCTCATTACCCAAAGTCTCTCAAAGATCAACGATATCATCGATTCTGTGCTCCAGAGCGGAGTACAGCGGGTGGATGACGCCTTGTATGAACTCGATTCATCCATGCACGCCGGAAATCAAAATGCTTCTGGCGCTTTCGTTCTCTCGCAAATCGAAAAGGCGTCTACGTGTGCCATGGATTTCGCGACAGCTTTTAACGGATTCATTGCGGACGGGCCGAACGCTACGCATGCCGATGTTATCAAGGCAGTCAACGCATTCGCTGGCGCGATTGGGGATGTTTTGAGTGATACCAAAGGTCTCACCAGGTTCGCTTCGGACGACAACAAGGCGGATGCTCTTGTCAACGCTGCGCGTCAATCTGCAACAGCAACGGTCAAATTCTTCCGCAACGTTCAATCCGTACGTCTGTACGATCTTGATGCGGACGGCAAATTCAATGTCGTCGTGAACAATAACGCTGAAGTCCTTCGCAATCTCCAAAGCTTGTCGAAGTTGGCAGACGCATTTGCGCCGAAGAGCAAGATCACCAACGCTTCCGGAGATCTTGGTGAGTTGGTCGAGGACGAACTTACAAAGGCTGCCAATGCTATTGACGCTGCCGTGGAGCGACTGTCCAAGCTGAAGAACAAGCCACGGGATCAATTCTCAACCTACGAGCTCAAGATTCACGATTCGATCTTGGACGCTGCAATTGCTGTGACGAATGCCATTGCTCAGCTCATCAAGGCTGCGACTGAATCGCAAAAGGAGATTGTTCGGGAAGGCAGGGGTAGCATGACCCGTACCCAGTTCTACAAGAAGCACAACCGCTGGACCGAGGGACTAATCAGCGCCGCCAAAGCCGTCGCCTCGTCTACTAACACGCTTATTGAGACCGCTGATGGCGTAATCTCTGGCCGCAACTCGCCTGAGCAACTCATTGTTGCATCAAACGACGTGGCCGCTTCAACCGCACAGCTCGTGGCTGCCAGTCGTGTGAAGGCTAGCTTTATGAGCAAGACGCAAGACCGACTGGAAACTGCGTCCAAGGCCGTCACAAGCGCTTGCCGTTCGTTGGTGCGGCAAGTTCAGGACATCATTGCGCAGAAGAACAAGGACGAAGGCGAATCGGTGGATTACACCAAGCTCAGTGATCATGAGTTCAAGGTCCGACAGATGGAACAGCAAGTAAGTTGGACCCTTTCACTGCAGATTGACCATACACTAACAACAACGTGCAGGTGGAGATATTACAACTCGAAAATTCGCTTGCTCAAGCTAGATCGAGGTTGGGTGAGATGCGGAAGTTGTCCTACCTTGAAGAGTAGAGCATCTGTGCAGCGGGTGGAAGTTGGTGATAGAGCTATTGTTATGCTTTCGAAAGCTGCTTCCACAAGCTCTTTAGCGAATCGTTTACATCGAACGGGTGGATCTTGTAGGAGTGTTCTTGTGCATCAATACCATTTCATTGGCGCATTTTACTGCTTGCTTCACATCGTACATTTGCATATCGGAGGCTTCGGATTCATCTTGTGTGTGGGGCAGTACAACAAGGTAAGACCCCTCGGTTTTTGGACGCCCGCCATACCATGCGTCGTCTCCGCAAGTGAACAGAGACTCTTTTGGGCGTAGTACATCGAATAGAGCCTCAATGGCCTAACTGTGCTGTGAATATATTATCTGACATTGATACAACATTCAATTGTTTGAAAGCCTTATATAGCATCTCGGAGCAGTCTACGCACTTTAAGATATAACGACATCAAGCACCAATTAAACTGAGTAGAACGAACTGTTCGCCATGATACGGTGAAGTGTTTGGCACCCCACCGAGTTCCTTTGCTGTGTTTTGCCGTGGCTTGCAAAAGCGCGCGAAGAGTCGACAATCGATACGGTGTAGTGCCTTCAGAGCAAAGAGTCAAGATAATCACTATAACAAAATATGCACCAGCCTTAGAGATAAGATCTCATTTCAGGTTACATTACCTTTATAGGGGTATTAAAGCTCACTAACGTAGCAATACCATGCGAACGCATGTGTTTTCATGGAACATAGCAGGCATCAAGAAAGATCTGGGCCCCTTACTAAACAGTTGGTATCTCACAATATTAGTTAGATCATAGCCATGCCCTTCGTATCACGTATATTGAGAACAATTGGGACATTTTTACGTCGGCAAGGGCGAACTAAAACTTCAGACACTGGTCCAACTCTAGTGACTGTGAGCTCCTTTTGTATGCGTAGTTATCGTGCTTGTGCTAGGATACGATTAAAGCTTCAGAGTAGCGACCTCTTTAGAAACTACTTTTTTGACATACATCCAAACCACGCAGGTTTCTCATCGCCGAGCCAAAGGGAAAGTCAATCAGGACATGTCATATGTGAATGCCCCACTCACCACAAGAGATCAGTGACATTTGTAAATGATGCGGGTACTCCACAACGCCGGATGCATCGTCAATTTGAACTCTGCATTATATATCCTGGGATAACTCGTGCTATAATTCAGTGTCTTGGTCTCACATGGTGAAGATGGCGAGAGAGCCAGTACATGCGGGGACGCAGAAAAAAAACTTCGGGTTCCAGGTGTTTCATCTCTTCAAAAGAGCCTCACAGTAGTGCTCCTAGGCCTATCCAATCGAAAGCAAGGACTGTCTTAACGTGCTTCGTACGCCCGTGACCTCGGTACCCGGGTAGACTGTTGTAGACAATGGAAAAAACTTGGGACGGCTACCAGATATCCTGGTGATTATCCTTGGCATATACTGTGCGTGTTTGGTTTATATAGAGTAAATCCTGGGGTAACTTGAAGGTGTTTGTCAGAACTAGTGTCATGGAAAAAATCCGATTCTTGTTCACTCTCTGTCGGCTCTCCATATTCGTACGAGTGCATTGTTTTCAGCCACAACTAAGTAAGAAGTTGTCTGGGGGATGATAATATATCGTTTTAACGTTATACTGGCACAAATACTCTCCGTGGGGTCTTGTTTCGATTCCATGGGTCGGTGAACATCCACAAGCCGCCCAAGGGTTCATTTCATCTATATAAACGTACGCAGAAACTCCCCGAGCATCATGATGGCCATCGATTGGCCGTACGGCATAGATGTAAGCTTTATCGCGGTGTAAAAGCCTAGGTCGTGTCCCATACCAGTTCCAAAGCTCACTTCGAGCAGCTCGCCCTCGGGGTTGATCTTGCCCAGCACAGCTTTGACGGCCTTGACGGCAGGCTCTATGTATTCCTTTCCTAGGAAGCCCTTTCTTACACCCTTTAGCATACCGTAGGCAAAGCCCGCGGTAGCTGACGATTCTTCGTAGTTGCCATCTTCAAGGGGAAGGTCGATTAGCGTCCGCCACATGCCATTTTCTCCTTGGTACTTGACAAGTGATTTGCATTGGGCCTCGAAGATACCCAGGAGAAACTCTCGTAGCGGATCTCCAGGCTGGAGTCGTAGCAGTTCCACAAACTCAGGTATGACTATCGTGAGCCAGGAGTTACCGCGACCCCATCGGGCTCGAGCGAAATTGTGTCCGATGCTGCCGTCCTTGCCCTCTTCCCATTTCCATCCGTGGAAGAACAGACCCGTCGAAGTGTCGAAGAGATACTGGCAATGCAGTATAAACTGCCTCTTTGCTTCCTCCACGTACTCTGGCCGATCCAATGTGAGTCCTATCTTGGCCAATGGGAGCGCGCTCATCATCAGCGTATCATCCCACAGTTCGTCTTTGTTGAAGGAATTGTACGTCTCGTGTTGAAACCCTCCAAATTTAGTTCGCGGTAGCCCGTTCATCAACCACTCTGCCCAAGTGTCAAGCCATGGGATATATGTCCGATTACCCGTGTCTTCGTAAAGGTACGCAAGCGTAAGGAATGGGCTCATAGTGTTGATGTTCTTCGTTGTTCCCTTGGCCAACTGCTTCTGGAACCAGCCCGTCATGATGTCCTTGGTATCTTGCGATCCCGTGAGTGTGTAGTAGTGCCAAAGGCCGTAGAGGCCGATGCCGTGTGTCCACTCCCAGCCGTCCCATCCCTTCGTGTCGATTACGCGGCCATCTTCGAGTTTCAGTAGAAATTCGCCAGTAGTGTCGTGGATATTTATCAGGTTGTGCGTGAGGAGCTGAATTGCCGAGTGGATGTCATCGGACTTCAGCCCGTGAATCGTGAGTGTTGACATGTAAGTCAACCTTGGGCAGACTGTACCCCGCGATTGACTGACTCGTGCCTGTGTAGAGATGCGCAAGCCGCGAAAGGAGCTTAAATTTCCCCAGGAAGATATCAGTGAAGCGTATAGCTAAGGTGGTTGCCGCGGTTTGCAGAAGCTCACGAAGAGTCAACAATTGATAGACAAGGTAGAGCTCAGTAGGACAGAGTTATTGAATGCTCTGTGTTTTGGAAGCGAAATTGTTATTGTTGCTACCGAGCTATATTCGGTCCACAATGTACCGAACACAGTGGGCCATCGTTGCAATTTACCCCGAGACCACATGATCCGACTTACATGAGACCGTGCAGTTTTGTACGACCACGCTAATTCCATGTCTGCGTCAACATATGTCCCGGATTATCGCAACACATGTCCCTAATGTTGGGGAAACAAGGATGCGAATCTGGGCACGCTGGGCGGCGGAGGACTTGACCAAGCAGCGCACGTGAGGATCCTCATTCCAAGCCTCCGGAGCAAATCTTCCACCAGCCATCGCTCATATTTCGGCATCTATTCACCCGGACTGGCGTGTTGAAGCGCCGATTGGTTGTGCACGGATGCACTCTCCGCAGCGTCTGCGCCGCCCCAGGTTCTCACCTCCACAACCTGAGCCCGGGGGTCAATTCGTGTGGAGAACTTTGTCCGGGGATTACTCTTGGTCGTTAGGCTCGCAGCTCCGCGGCAAAAACCGTCAAACCCTATACAGATTAAGTCGCGCGGGATATCGCTTACGAAGAGCATGAGTCCTGCGGTTGGTGTTATCCCGAACGGGTTCCATGCCCGTGGTGCCAAGGTAGGCCAGTTTTCCCGGGAGGAGGGCATGCAGTACTTAGAGACTGGCTCCACCTGTTCGATCACAATGTGAGCTTGAGTCTATCCTCTCCTTCGACAACTGTCTCACAGCTCCCTCCGGTCCAGGTCGCCATTGTCGTCAACATGGTCCGATCAGTGCACAGCGACGTGAACGCCGCATCTGACATCAAGAATGATAGCGCCAATGTCGAGCGTGTGTTGTCAACCGATGAAAAGGCGGAGCACATCAACTACGACCGTATCGACGATGAACTAGCGAAATATGCCAACGCTGAAGCTATCGAGATCTCGCCAGAAGAGAACAAGAGACTGAAGCGAATGATTGACAAGCGCGTGCTTCCAATCATGGTCTTCACGTATTTCTTGCAGGCACTAGACAAAGGAACCATGTCTTTTGCCAGTATCATGGGATTGCGAGATGACATTCCGGTCTTGAAGGATAACAGCAAGGTATGCGCCCATGTTATGAGAAAAAAGACTACATGCTAGAGATCTGACAACATATAGTTTGCATGGCTCACTACTTGTATCTACATCGCTGTTTTGATCGTTGAATTCCCGACCAATTGGATGATTCAGAGGGTGCCCATCGCCAAGTACCTGGGTTTCAACAGTGAGTATATTCAACACAACAGTACACTTTGCATATAAAAAAATTCGCTCAACTGACTCTATGCTTCAATTTTAGTCATGGCGTGGTCCGCCGTTCTCGCCCTTCACGCAGCTTGCAGGAGCTTCCCTGCCTTGGTCGCCGTGAGGACGTTGCTTGGTATTTTCGAGGCAGTGTGCCAACCGACATTCTTGATTCTCAGTTCAATGTGGTACAAGCGAGAGGAGCAGGCACAGATCGTTACCTACTGGTACATGATGAACGGAATGCAGCAAATCGTTGGCGGTCTGCTAGCCTACTGCTTTAGTCTCATCAAGTCTCCGCCCTCACCTTTGAAGTCATGGCAGGCCATTTTCATGACATATGGTATCATTTCGTTCTTTTGGGGAGCGTTCGTCATTTGGTGGCTTCCTGGTCAGTATCATCCACCATACTCGTGAACCATGTTAGCTGACTTCCGTGTAGACAGTCCTATGCGTGCAAAGTGTTTTTCTGAGGAAGACAAGAGACTCATGATCGAGAGGGTTCGTTCCAATCAAACCGGTCTTCAGAACAAGAAATTCCGTGCATACCAGGTGAAGGAGGCGCTCCTTGATCCTCAATCTTGGTGCTATTGCCTCATTGCTATCTGCACTACGCTTCCGACATCTGGTCTCGGCGGCTTTGCCAATATCATCATCAAGGGCTTCAACTTCTCTACCCTGGAGACACAACTGCTCGCTATGGTCCTTGGCGTAGTCATCATCCTGACGCTCATCTCTGCCACCTGGATGGCGAACAAGACACAACAGAATTTGCTGGTTATGGGCATCTACGTCGTACCGTGAGTTTCCCAATAAGCTATGGGCGAGGAGCAGCTGCTAACTTAAGCCAGGTCTTTCATAGGTACCATTGTCTTGATGACGGTCCAACTGCACAACAAGGCTACTCAAGTTGGACTCCTCTTCAGCTACTACATCGTGCTCTCCTTCTGGGCCGCACAGACACTCTCCATGTCACTTCTTTCTCGCAACATCGCTGGCCAGACCAAGAAGACGACTGTGGTCGCGATGAACTTTATCGCTTGGTGCGTCGGAAACGCGATCGGTCCCCAGGTTTTCCTGACCCGAGACGCGCCTCGCTACTTCATCGCTTTCGCGACCCATATGGGCTGTTACGTTCTACTTGTCATTGTTGTCGCGTTCCTGCGATTCAACTTTATGCTCCGCAACAAGAAGAAGGACAACTTGGCTGCGCAGTTGACGGAGGCGAACGATGACCACCTCGTGCACGCGTTCGATGATCTGACTGATAAGGAGAACCCGAACTTCAGATACATGTACTAGGTGCAAAAGCGGTCGAACAGTATCAGCGAAACCCAGGGGGGACTTGAGAGATTAATGAAGCATTAGTTCATTTCGCGTCAATGTGACCTGTGTTGAAATTGCCGTTCGTGAAGTACCCCGTGCTCTCACGGGAAGGTGAATACCGGCGATACAGTATTAGGTTAAGAGTTTAAACTTGCAGAATAGCCTAAGTTACTCTAGGATTAACTATTACATATCTATTAACGAAGGCCTTAGCTTATATCCGGTCTTTATGTTCCTGTGAGAGCCCGTGTAGCGGCCGAGAGAGAAATAACCTCGGAATACCAACCACCTCAGGTGCGAAGCACGCTATGTTTGATGCGGGGACAGCCTTGCGTCGAATCACTTGAGCCTCTGGCGCGAATACTGGTGCAGTACGGGCCCCTGGAGATGCATGCAACACGTGACAGCGCGAGTGCTTGCCCTGGCCGCCCGGAACTGCAAGTTAGCGCACCGTACACCACCTCATGACAGCATGTCGCAAACATCGCGGCCACCAGAGATAGCCACCATGAGTACAGGCGGGAACGAGGAGCGAAAGAACCCGCCGCCGGAAACGAAGCACAGTCTCTGGCTACGGCGAGCGGTCATCGCCTCTTTCTGGGCTGTCGTGGCCTTCCTGGGCCTCCCCGTCTGGTGGAAGACGACGGCCATATACCGCGCCGACCTTCCCTTGCAAGACATGACAGCGTGGGCTAATGGACAGGTATGAGCGTTCCACACGGCCATGTGAGGCCGCAATTGTTTGCTGACGAGTGCGCAGGTCTGCAAGCCCATCTTCCCCATCCACATCGCCGTGCAAGCCCCGCTGCTCCCCCACGATGCGCACCATCTCATCCACGCCACGCAGCAAACTCTGAACGACTTGAGCGACTTCCCTGCCCACCAATTGCGCCTTGTGTTCGCTGAACCGCCACAGCCCGCCAACGCCTCACAACAAGTCGTCGCTGACGGCTCCGGCACAGCAGAACTCGACGACACGGTTGCTCTAGCCGTACGCCTGATACCTGTAGAGACGGGTGCCACACCCCGTTCCCAATTGCAACCATTCTTGGCCACCCTTGATATCTACTATTCGCCCAGCCAGATACCCTCGGAGTCCTCGACCAACTCACCGCTCGCAACGTACATTGCCCAAGAGTTACACCAGCTGTATGCACAGGAACGAGTGCGGTTGTCTGGCTTGTATTCAAATGCAGCCTCACAGAGCGAATCGCTGTCGCCGGAGCTTGCAGTCCAGCTTCAGCGAGACTCCGCACGCGCATTTAAGTATGCGCCTACGTACCATCTGACCTTCTCCTTGTTCACGCCCACGTCGACTCCGTCCGCCTGGGACATTGAGGCCGCATTGCGCCAGTACATGAACCCTATCCTCGAGTCTTTCTCTGGCATCAGCAACTTCACCATTGACACCCAGGTCCAGCTGTACGCCAATTTCTCGCCTTCCATCCGGCAGCCCGAGTACGATAATGATGCCAAAGCGTGGACTATCTTCAAAGAAGACGTTGGTGGTTTCATCAACGCCGCTGAATGGCCTCTCAGCCCCAGCATCGGCCGAGGTCCAACCATAAACTTCGCTCTCTACGTCCCAGACGAAGCCCAATCTCCCTTGTTCGTTCAGGGGAGCAGAGACAACAGCTGGCTGGTGCCTCAGTGGGGCGGCCTCATGATCTTGAACCCTCAATCTTACCAAGCCACATTGACAAAGGAAGCGCTCGTCCCTGCTATGCAAGTCTTCTCGACGCAGCTGAGCTCTCTGCTCGGCTTGCCCCAGACCCCCGCCTCGCTACCCCTCCGAATCTCCACGTTGATACGGATCCACGCTACATCGCTCCTCTTCTCAGCTTCATCAACGCTGGGCGCTCTCGCGCAGGTGTACCAAAAGATGCCCACCATCCCAGTACCGGACCCTGTCGCTAAATCCGTCGATCTGTCCCTTGCACACCTCCATCGAGCGTGCGAACTTTTGCGAGACGGTCGTTTTCAGGACGCCTTGGAGAACGCAAGGACGGCAGACGGAGAGGCCGAGAAGGCCTTCTTTGAACGCTCAATGGTGGGCCAGGTCTACTTCCCAGATGAGCACAAGGTTGCCGTCTATCTACCTCTTCTCGGCCCGGTGGCTGTTCCTCTTGTCATGGCAGCACTGAAGGAGATCAAAAGTGGGATTGCTGCTGTGAAGGGGAGATGATGGAACGGACAGTGTACCTATGACATATACAAACATATGGAGGAGACTGTGCCAGAAAGCGCAGTGTTTCCCCTTGCAGAACCACAGTGGCTGAGCGGTAGACTCCCAGGTTCACTCCTTCCGAGAGGCAGGTGGGAGTGTGGAGAGTGAGCGAGCATCCTCCGGTGCACACTTTGTTGCCCTAGGATAGACAATAAAGCCGGCGATAGTACAGACCCTTTCGTCCACCGTGTTGCCCTAGATTAGGATAAAGCCGGCGATAGCACTGAAGCTTTCGTCCACTGTGTTGGCCCATACTATACAATACAGCCGGCGATAACTGAAGCTTTCGTCAAATTATTGGCCCATACTATACAATACAGCCGGCGATAACTGAAGCTTTCGTCAAATTATTGGCATGGCGCCCCGTAGCGTAGGTGTGCGGAGTGGGACATGGTTTGACATTGGTCTTTTCTGGGTAGCGAGGACCTTCTTTGCGGACATCGGACATGCCAGGACGTGCCTGAGAGTCTCCAAGGGAATATGATCTTCTTTGGCGCCACTGAACGTTCGTACAGGCCGTGCAGAGTGGGGGACGGACAACCGCCTTGCAGCCCTGCGGCCTTGCAGGACATGTTCATTGTGTTTTGAGGTATACGATATAACAACGTGAATTCGCCCAGCATCGTCTTCCTGGACTCCACATAGCCTGAGTCCAACAGCTCCGCTCGGTTGGTAGTGCCCTTGAGTCAGTCCGGGGCCGATCTGACTGCCAGACCCCGCTATGATGGGTGCCGCGGGCGAGACGCAGCCTAGGAAATTCTCGATACTGCAGAGCGTCGCGGCTGTAAATGGCGGTGCACCAGGCAGAAGAGCAATCAGCCAACGACAAAGGCTGCGCACAGGCAAAGCGCAAGCAAACACGCTACAAAGTGAGAGGCTGTGGACGGGACGGTTGGGGCTGCTGGGGTCGAGGCGCAAACCAGGGCGGTGAAGGCAGCTGCGGGGCGCGATTGGCTCCCGCCAGCAGTTTCCACGCGATTCTGCCAGCCTGCTAGAAGATTCTCGAGCTCCACCGCAGCCGTATATATGTCGACGTCTGCAATTCTGCCTCTGCTTATTCTCCATCTTCTTTGAAGTGCTCATTGAGACCCGCTGCAGACGCATCTGCCTACCACTTACCGCCCACCACACGCATAGCTTCACAAGAAAGCTACCGGGTCACCCACTTCTTCATCCTGTAAGTGCCTTTCGCCTGCGCCCGCACCTGCGCCTCTGAGCACCCCGCCAAGTCGAAAACTCTTCCCCACTCGACCCCAGCCTCGCTCTACTCCTCTCGGTTGCATTGGTACATTGTCTGACACGTCAATAGCCTCTAGACCGACCCGCACACATCCCCCACCATGGCCGAGACATTCGAGTTCCAGGCTGAGATCTCTCAGCTGCTTGGTCTCATCATCAACACCGTTTACTCCAACAAGGAGATTTTCCTGCGAGAACTCATCTCCAACGCCTCAGATGCCCTCGACAAGATCCGGTATGAGGCTCTCTCAGACCCCAGCAAGCTCGACAGCGGCAAGGACCTCCGCGTCGACATCATCCCGAACAAGGAGGCAAAGACCCTCACCATTCAGGACTCAGGTATCGGTATGACCAAGGCCGACCTGATCAACAACCTTGGTACCATCGCCCGCTCTGGCACCAAGCAGTTCATGGAGGCTCTCTCCGCCGGCGCCGACATTTCCATGATTGGTCAGTTCGGTGTTGGTTTCTACTCCGCATACCTCGTCGCAGACCGTGTCACTGTCATCTCAAAACACAACGATGACGAGCAGTACATCTGGGAGTCGAGCGCTGGTGGTACTTTCAAGATCACAGAGGACACCGAGGGCGAGCAGATCGGCCGCGGAACCAAGATCATCCTCCATCTCAAGGATGAGCAGATGGACTACTTGAACGAGGCCAAGATCAAGGAGGTTGTCAAGAAGCACTCCGAGTTCATCTCCTACCCCATCTACCTCCACGTTCTCAAGGAGACCGAGAAGGAGGTTGAGGACGATGAGGCCGAGGAGACCACCACCGAGGGCGACGAGAAGAAGCCCAAGGTTGAGGAGGTTGACGACGACGAAGAGGAAAAGAAGGAGAAGAAGACCAAGACGGTCAAGGAGTCCAAGATCGAGGAGGAGGAGCTCAACAAGACTAAGCCCATCTGGACCCGAAACCCCCAGGACATCAACCAGGAGGAGTATGCCTCCTTCTACAAGTCGCTCTCCAACGACTGGGAAGACCACCTTGCCGTCAAGCACTTCTCCGTTGAGGGTCAGCTCGAGTTCCGCGCCATCCTCTTCGTTCCCAAGCGCGCGCCCTTCGACCTGTTCGAGACCAAGAAGACCAAGAACAACATCAAGCTCTACGTGCGCCGTGTCTTCATCACTGATGATGCTACCGACCTCATCCCTGAGTGGCTTAGCTTCGTCAAGGGTGTCGTTGACTCTGAGGATCTGCCCCTCAACCTCTCGCGTGAGACCCTTCAGCAGAACAAGATCATGAAGGTCATCCGCAAGAACATCGTCAAGAAGACTCTTGAGCTCTTCAACGAAATCGCCGAGGACCGTGAGCAGTTCGACAAGTTCTACGCTGCCTTCAGCAAGAACTTGAAGCTCGGTATCCACGAGGACTCCCAGAACCGCCAGTCTCTTGCCAAGCTTCTGCGATTCAACTCCACCAAGTCTGGTGACGAGGCCACCTCTCTCGCCGACTACATCACTCGCATGCCCGAGCACCAGAAGCAGATGTACTACATCACCGGCGAGTCTCTCAAGGCCGTGCAGAAGTCGCCTTTCCTTGACTCTCTCAAGGACAAGGGCTTCGAGGTCCTTTTCCTCGTTGACCCCATCGATGAGTACGCCATGACTCAGCTCAAGGAGTTCGACGGCAAGAAGCTCGTCGACATCACCAAGGACTTCGAGCTCGAGGAGACCGAGGAGGAGAAGAAGGCGCGCGAGGAGGAGGAGAAGGAGTACGAAGGTCTCGCCAAGAGCCTTAAGAACGTCTTGGGCGAGAAGGTCGAGAAGGTTGTCGTTTCGCACAAGCTCACCGGCTCTCCTTGCGCCATCCGTACCGGCCAGTTCGGTTGGTCTGCCAACATGGAGCGTATCATGAAGGCTCAGGCTCTCCGTGACACCTCCATGAGCTCGTACATGTCTTCCAAGAAGACATTCGAGATCTCGCCCAAGTCTCCCATCATCAAGGAGCTCAAGCGCAAGGTTGAGGCTGACGGCGAGGAGGACCGCACTGTCAAGTCCATCACCCTGCTTCTCTTCGAGACCTCTCTCCTCGTCTCCGGTTTCACCATTGACGAGCCCGTCCAGTATGCCGAGCGCATTCACAAGCTGGTCTCACTCGGCCTGAACGTCGATGAGGAGGTCGAGACCGAGCAGGAGGCCAAGTCCGACGAGCCCGCTGCTGAGGCGACGGGCGAGAGCGCTATGGAGGAGGTTGACTAGACGCCTCTCCCTCTTCGCCTTGAAAAGTTTGGCTCGGCGTTTGATTCCCCCTTTTACGTGTTACGGCTTTTCCTCTTTCCATCCGTCCTTCTCACTACTTGCATGCATCGGATTAGTCATCTAGTTCAGGCGTCCCAAAGAGTGGTAGGAGGATATGTCTGAACGATATCCCTGGGTGTGAAATGTACTCTAGGTAGTTCTTGTAATGCCCGGGCGTGATGCCCGCCTCGGTACATATGAATGATGAAGCAATCCAAAAAAATGCCTTGTCCATTTGATCTGCGTGATGCAACTCTCTTGTCTTACGTGGTGAAGAAATTGAAATACATGGTGGAAGGCCCAAACTACCAGCCATTTCGCCATATGCCCGCTGACGTAATGCCCTCCCGCTTAGAGAACATCTCTGCCTCGATTCAACGCGGCCAGACTCGAAATCTACAACGACCATGACATCCTCGACCCAAATTGCATCTGTATCCCTGCCACGGGTAGCCATCACCTACTGCACGCAATGCCGCTGGATGCTGCGCGCAGCTTACGTACGCGACACTGCCTCACGTGCAGCCCGACCAGTGGACCTAGGTACTGACACAACAAGCACAGTTTGGCCAAGAATTGCTTTCCACCTTTGGCACGAAGATCGGAGAGATAGCCCTCATCCCGGTGACAGGTGGCGTCTTTACCGCCGAGCTCGTCAGTCTCACCAATAATGGCCTAGCGTAAATAGCTACAGCTGACGGCCGTATACCATAGACGTACATTCCGCAAGATGCGAGCACAGAAGACGGCGACGGCGACGGTGACGGTGACGGGCCCGTGGAGACGAAGACGGTGCTGCTGTGGGATCGGAAGGCCGAGGGCGGGTTCCCTGAGACCAAGGTGCTGAAGCAGAGGGTGAGGGATTGTATTGACCCCGGGAAGGATCTGGGTCACTCGGATGTGGGGGGTAAGAAGGCGCGGAAGGAGGAAGAGGGGAAGGGGGATGTCGCGGTGGAGAAGAAGGAGGAGGTGGAGGTGGAGGGTGGCGTGAAGGTGGGGGAGGTGTGCGAGGATTGTAAGTAGGAAGGGGCGGGGGGGGGGCACGATTTGTGGTGGGGCAGCCAGATAGACCATGAGCGGGGTTCAAGACTGCGTGTTGAAAGTGTGATTGCAAGATTGGTGTGGTTTTCAAGACATGTCAACTGGGTCCGGAGATGCGCGCCACTTCCTCTCCGTCTTCGATATACACAAAGACGAAACATGGTCGTCGGATGGATGACAGTAAACGCGTATATGCCAACCAACTACTCCGCCTCCGTCTCGCCTGGTCCTCCGCGTTTCCGTTCAAGCTTGTTCAGACGGCTGGTCGTGCGAACTTCAGCGCGTTGGACCTGCCGCTTCAACTCCAGCGCATCGGCTTCCAGCTTCTCCATCCGTGCCTTCAGGGCGCGGGTGTCGATGGCTCGTCCGTCATCGGGGCCCGTATCCCGAGTGAAGTAGGTTCCTTGTGCATTCGGCGGTCCCAAAGCTTCCCTGTAGGTGTATATAGTTAGCGTGGTCTTCGTTTTACAGTATTAATGCAGAAGTTCGAGTACAATGGGACTGTGTATTTCCCACGCTGGGGTAACACACGGCACTTGGACTTTTGGCCTTGCGCTGTATATGAAAGAACTTACCACACGTTGTCGATGCGCTCATCGTTGCTCTGCCAAGCATGCTCGATGGCCAGCAAGCGCTGATTGAACTCCGCCAGTGTGGCATTGCGTATCTGTGCGGCGAAGTCTAGGTTCTTGTTCACCAGACCACACACGCTCTGCATTTCAGCAATAGAGCTTGCCATGTCGTTCCGGCCGGGCAGCTGGAACGCATTGTGGTTGCCGTTGAATACTGCGACGGACGCCAGGATCGCTGTGAATGCGCAACATGCCCACGGAAGATACGCTTGGATCTTCGTAAACTTGTTTGCTTGTCGGAGAGAGGATTTGGCTGCAATGGCCTCGAGAAGATTCAGCGCAGCCCAGGTGCTTTCAGCGGCGGGGGTCAGATGCTTGATGACTTCAGCCAATTCGAACATGATGGTAGCCAAGGCAGCGTCTTGGTCTGTTGACGCATGCGAGTCTAGTCCAGCTTCTGTTTCAATGTCTTTTGTTTTATCGCTCATGGTCTTCATCACCGTTGCAATCGTGTTGCTAACCTTGATGGAGATTTCGCGCGCCTGGAACGTATACATGTCGATGCAGTACTTGCTGAGACTAGCCTAGGCAAGGTGTCAGCTCTTGAACATAGCCTGCAGTAACACAGTATTTCGTGAGGCAACAAAGCTCGGTTCCTTTACGGGATCCCAACTTACCGACTGTACGAGCATCTTGACGGGTTTTACGGTGTCTTCAAGCTCCTTGGATGCAGCAGCGAGGCCGGGGTACTGGTCGTACTTTGGCCACATGTTTAGAGGCTTGTCATGCATATGCTGAGTGACAACATATACATTGAAGGTGCTCATCTCCGTCTCTAGCGCAGCCATACAGACAATGAGAGCCTGCAGGTTGTTGCGAACATTCTCGTCCTGGCCGTCGTAGCTGTTTGTTGTGAAGTAGCGACGTAACATTGTCCCGAGACTGCGAGACTCGTTCTGCTGCATGTTCTTGAGCGATTTTCCGTCCGTTCCCTCGCCTGCCGAAAGCCCGTTAGTGCATCTGACGACTGTTGTGGCAGGCGCGACCTACGATCCAGCGACATGCTCAAGATTGCATGTAGTCGGTTGGTAACCGCAAGGATTGAAGAGCAGTCAGCGGTTGATGTGGGGGCTACGGGAAGCGCACGAGAAGGCGGGCGCGGTAGCTCATGTACATGCGTGCAGACTGTCCAAATAGTCGTGTAAAGGTGAATGTAGACCAAACGAGCCTTCACCGCGCTCGAGCCCACAGCAGACCAGCGCGTCTGTCACTTACCGTACCAGGACCAAAGTCCAAGTACCGTGTGTTAGCCATAGCGAGGAATATAATTTGTAGTACAGGTGCAGGAAAAAAGTTTGTGCGCAGCCGGCCGTACCCACAGCTAACACTGCATGCTGAAACTCTTGAGCTGGTCAGAGTGACTAGTGGTTACGGACTGTGGTTGGTATACATGAGACCTCGGACCAGGCCTCAGGCGCGCCATGGCGGGATTGTCGACAGCTCAACCACATGACGGAGACTGCGGGAGCGGGGCGCCTGGCTGCCGTCCACCGGTGCAGTGCAGCGCGAAGCCGCGCGTCGTTTGTTGTTTCGAGAAGCGCAGTGGTGATGCAACGAGGTACGTGCAACAAGCCGTAGGGGAGCCGTGGTGTGGCAGAGTCGTCGGTCCCCCACGCCCTCTTGGCCGACCATTCGGAACACACCAACAAAAACATCACACTGCACGCTACACAGTACGCGTCAAGCCCACCGTTGCAGATCAGATCGCCGCCGACCTTGAAGATGGAATCGCGACGACTCGCAAGCTCGCCAGGGCTTCCAGACTCCCCGCCTCGCTCACCCATGAATTCCAGCGTCCAGTCCAGCCGGGACAGCTGGGCGGGAAGCGCCTGCAGCAAGCCACCAAATGGGCGGCCACGGCACACCCGGAACAGTGCCCTCAGCTGCACGCAGCGGGGCCCGTCTGTAGACAACCGCCGACCATCTGGGGCTACGTCGCCGGCCAGTTCCCAGCCCGCAGCCACAAGATGCGGCCGGCCAGAGGCGCCGTTCGCGCGCTAGCTGGAAGCCACTGTCGCCTCCGCGTCCTGGCCCTGGTAGACGCGCAAAGCTGAGGTCACGTCGGCTGCTTAGATGCAGATACACAGCTGCCTCGTACCACTCCGGAACCAACTTCAAGTCCCACCAAGTCCCTTATTCCGCCTACAATCCTCTCAACCCCGAGCCCTGACTTCCTTTCAGTAACGGGCCTCCATGAGTCTGCTGTCGGAGCTGCCACAGGCGCGGTGACATTGACCTTCACACCCAATCTCCAATCCCACACATCTTGAGACCTATCTGGAAGCACGGCAAATCTCTCGCGCACATTTCCCTAACACAGTCCCAAATGCGCCGGGTTGAGAGATGGGCGGGTTTAACACACACAGTGAGCGATTGGGATGGCTTGCGGAGAGTGAGCATATCTTCATGTGCTACACGCACATTGCTAACCTACGTACAGGATCCAGAGCTTTGGAGTGAGGATGGAGACTGCCTCGTACATCTCTACGCGGTCGGGCAATCACGTCGCGGGCCCTCGTTCTGCGTCCCATTCCGGCTGTTGAAGCAAAGAAACTGCGGGCCCATGCTGAGCCTTTGCTTCGCGCAGACGACAAGAAACACTGTATCGGTTCACGCTTCTTCACATGTGAAGCGACTTCCTGGTGAAGCCTCACGTAAAATAGAGCTCTATGTTCCAGCTCCTGAAGATAACAGTCGCGAAGCATCCTTCCAGTGGCATATCGCAACGCGGAATTTCTTCGCATTCGTCTCTGGGAAACCGCTGGTCGGGAGCCACCTGGGACAGGCAATGATCGATCTGCAAGAGCGAATGCGCCTTTTCCGATCCGGACGCGTAGACAACCATCAGGATCTCTTAGAGTACGCAGAAGCTCAAGGCTATCGAGACTTCGTTGACTTCCCGGATTATGCTCTCGCCATGCTTTACTATGCCGAGCACTACAAGCTCCGGGACGTTTGGATTGACGCTTTTGCACACTGCGTGGGTATGAATGAGAAGCTTGTTCTCAGTCCTGAATTTCCAGTAAGTACGTCTGCAGTCGGAGGACAGAATTTGAGTAGGTCCGACTTTGGCGCTGCCTGTCCTGGCATAACGCAGTCGCTCAAGTTCCAGTTCCAGCACTGTATCAACTTCGTCGGGCGTTGTTAACGTCTCTAGCATCAATCCCGCCTGACAAAGGCTTTGATCACCCGAGCGTACTTGGAAATGGGTATCGAGCTCGGCAGGACAACCTCCGCTGTGCGAAACTTTCTAGAAGATGATCTCTCCCCTGCACATTTGGGTCTCACCAATGCAGCCCGGGATCACCTCGACCGATTCAGGTCGTTCCTGCATAGCTTCTACGTCGACAAGTTCGGATACTGGCCTCCCCCAAAAGGAACTACATTCTCCAAGGCTTTGTTTCGATCCTTGTATTTTGATTTCAAAAATTTGTACGACTGTCTCGTCGATTCCGAGTCAACCGCAGACCTAGCATCCCAGAAGTTGGCAAGCGGTGGCATATGCGTTCTACAAAACGTCGACTCGTTTGATAAAAGGCACAGATTCCCATCCCTGCCGCATCCATTACCACTGATACCCGATGAAGCATCATTGTCTGGGAGCAAGAGAACACGGTCGCAAAAATCTTTCAGATCTTTGACAATCGGAACCAGGCAAGACAAGGATGAGCGACATCTGAGTGCTCGCGCAGCTTTCATAATGGCAACGAATGGCGAGAGCGACGCTCCTATCATCCGAGCGTACATGCAATTTGAGCGACAACGCATCACGAGCTGCGCGGAAGAGAAGACCTGTATTGCAGATGCTCGTAAGGTCAGGTGGCTTCTCATTTACGGTACTCTGCAGTACCTGGTCTCAGCCCTCCGCGCTCCTAGCGAGGTCCGTGATACCGAAGGCCCCAAGTACCACCTTAACTGTCTTGTTTCGGAGCCTGCACAATGGCAAATTGTAACAACTCCTACACCTGTTTCGGTTACCTACTCGGCTGCTAGGCCCATTGACAAATATATCGCTGAACTGAACGGGACACATTTAGAGGTTGATTCCTCTCTGACAAGGCACACGGCAATTCAGCCTGACTGCCAGAATTACGACTACTTCCAACACACCAACACGGATCCTGATAGCAGACGAGTCTCGGTGGAGGTCCCCGCTCCCTTGAAGATCTCGCAATCTTCCCGAACCTCTACTGTTCGTTCGCGCAGGCGCCTCTCGTTACCTTCGCGAGGGTCTAGTCGGAACAGTATCAGCCTCAAACCGCAAATGCACTGCGAAATCCACGTTCAAGGATATGGCAATGGTTTAAATGACGCGTTTGTTGACGCGCCTCCGGATGTGCCGTCGCAAGTGCCGTCACGAACACCAACTGTCAATGTTAGCCTCAGGAAGCGTTCATCACAAACTACGATAGGACCTGACACCTACTGGCTGATGACGACCACACCAGAGACAATGTCCCATCATTGCAACCAGCGCCCACGTGCGATCGGGCCATGTTGTGTTGCCACCATGGACCCACTACGGTCACCCCAAGACGAAACCATTGAGTGGGATCGTAAGTTGCAGCATCCTCTCTTGATAGATGATTCCCCCAACTCGATCCCACCGCACACACCTCCGACGACACATTCACCCGATAGCATCTTGTCTCAGTGGTGGAGCGATGGTGCAAGCTCCGCATCATCGATGTCCAGCACGTATGATGAACAGCTGGAGGCCAAGATCAAACCCGCCGAGGAAAGTGGACTGCTGGGTGGGCTCGTATCTATTGCCAGCTCGACCTCGGCCTCTTCGCCGGTCGTGCCTGTCAGACGCAGCTCGCTGCCCTTCAGCATCAACAGACGACGCTCATCAGCCGGGACACTACCTGCAGGAATGAGTGATCCCGACCCAGGTATCGGTGTTGCTATCACCGATCTCAGTACTCCATGGCAGAGTGATTTTTCTACACCGATCGCCTTGACGACCTCAAGCAGCTCTCCCGCAGACACAAAGCTCATCACACGAATCAGCACCTCAATCTGTCGACGTTCGCCGTCGTTCAGGCGGATGATGGGTCCAACCATATCGTCCTTGTCGACGTTCGAAAAATCATCAACCTCGTCTGACCAGGGTGAGTGGCCCATAAGAGGATCGACCAACAAAGCCGATCCGCCCTTCATTACGAAGATCAACAAAGAGAACAGATTGAGTTTGTGGAAGCGTTGATTCATTTTCTCTTTATTGTATTTGTAGATGTCCAGACCAGCCTACTGTTCTTGTTCCGTAGTGAATGAATGAATGAATGAATGGATGAATGACCAAAACGTTTGCGACGCGATGTATATCTACATACTCCCCGTTGGTGTGTTGTGCAATATCATCCAGCACTACCTACACAGTGGCCGGCAACAAATCCCGTAACTCTCATAATAGTCCCTTGTACGTTAACATGCACGATAGCATATTGATTTGTAGTTTTACAGATGTATTGTAGACTGAGTTACTACAGGATCAGGTGCGCGCTGAACTTCCAGGTTTGTATGACAGCTACTGTGCTAGATTAGATACAAGTATTGCACTGTTAGCTCGAACACGAGATATACTGTATAATTTGTGTTCTATCCTGTGTCCTGTATTCGCCGGTACTCACAGCACACAGAGACTCTCATAGGAGAATAAAGACTGGATATACGCTAAGGCCTCTACTAATAGATATAGAATAGTTAATTTTAGAGTAACTTAGGCTACTATACAAGTTTATAATCTTAACCTAATACTATATCGCCGGTGTTCACCTTCCCGTGAGAGGGAGATCAGCAAGTCACGTTGAGATAGCGTGCCCGGGCTGTCTCTGGAGCTATGAGGATTAGCGCCGGATTTATCGGTGGACACAGCGCAGCATCCCGCCCATGTATGATGCGCTCGACCTGATAGCTCGACTTCAACATCACCTCATCGCTCAATCGCTCCCGAAAATGAGTTCGTCCCAAGATCCGCGAGATACTCCGAGCGAGCAAGACGACCCGCGAACCATCGTCTACGACCCCACCGATCCGTTTTGGCAAGATACCGAGGACGACAATGACGACATGGATTACTTCCCCGCCGAGGGAGGCAGTGGGGAGGATGAGAGTGAGGATATAGACGCGCACTTTCACGGTACATATCGGGCGACTTGGAGCTTGCAAGGCTGGCACGACTAACACTGATCTCTTAGATGCGGCAGAGAACCTCGGCGGGTTCGAGATAGAAGTCGAAATCACCAGGGATGAAGGCGAGGAAGACGACGAAGAGGGTGATGAAGATGAAGAAGAAGACGAAGATAATGATGATGAAGGGGAGAGCGCAACCGGCACGAATGCTGCGCGACCGATATACAGTACGGCGACATCTCAAATGGATGCCTTGATATGCTGACCAATGCAGTATCCCGCGATCAGATACTCCAGCTGCTCGGCCATTCGGGACTTCGACAACTCTTCGCTACTGGCGGCTTCGCCACAACTGGCGCACGATTCCGAACGCGACGATTAGTAGACGATGATGATGACGAGGAAGACGATGACGAAGATGATGATGGCAGTGACCATACTGATAACGGCGAACGAGCTACTGGCTACGACCCGGTTGGGCCCCGGAGAAGGAGGAGGGATAGAGGTCGAGCCGCCTTTGAAAAGGTTCCAAGCGACACAGGCAAAGAATTGATGGATACTGGCACGTTTGGCGCAAATCCTCGGACCGAAGACAGCATTAAGAGGAAGAAGAGGCTAGCTTACAAGGTTATGCAAAGGGAATTGGGCTTAGGCGGCAACGGAAGACAAAAGAACGCCAACAGACTTATAAGACAAGACATGATTCCGGAGGGGGTAGCTGATACCATCATCCACTATAACGCGCGGTGCTACTCTGGGCAATTCTCGGACGACGGCAACTTCTTCTTTTCCTGCGCTCAGGATTTCCGTGTGCGGATGTACGATACTTCGAATCCGTACGATTGGAAATACTACAAAACAGTGGTGTACCCCTACGGCCAGTGGACGATCACCGATGCCTCTCTCAGCCCGGACAACCGCTTTTTAGCTTATAGCTCCATCCGGAGTATTGTCTGCCTTGCACCCACGGATCCCAACAACGAGTCCGAACCGCACCTGCTTGACTTTGCTAACACCGGGACGCTCCACCCCCACGGTATCCATACGTACTTTGGCATCTGGTCTATTCGGTTCTCTGGCGACGGGCGCGAAATCGTTGCTGGGACAGGCGACAACTCAGTCTACGTATACGATATAGAACGGCGCCAGTCCATATTGAGGATTCCTGGGCACGAAGACGATGTGAATGCAGTCTGCTTTGGCGATTCACAGTCGCCACACATCTTGTATTCCGGGTCCGACGATACCACAATCAAGGTTTGGGACAGACGGAGTATGGGTGATGGAAGGGAAGCTGGTGTCTTCCTTGGCCACACCGAGGGTCTGACCTACGTAGACAGCAAGGGCGATGGCCGCTATGTCCTCAGCAACGGCAAGGACCAGACGGCGAAACTCTGGGACCTGAGAAAAATGATGAGTAAAGACAAGGCGGACCGCGTCGATCTCAATGCGTACACGACGCGGTTTGAATACCGGAGCAACGGCTACGACGACAGCGATTATAGACCCCATCCCCACGATTGTTCACTGGTGACGTTCCGCGGGCACAAAGTCTTGAAGACGCTAATTCGATGCCACTTCTCGCCTCCTGGCAGCACGGATTCACGATATGTGTATTCTGGAAGTTACGATGGTTCGGTCTATGTTTGGAATCTCGATGCAACGCTGGCTGGCAAGATTGACGTACTCAAGGCGACCAAGAACTCCAGACCGCGAGATCCAGACTTCATGGCCGAGACATACGACTTCCCTCGACGGAATGGAGGCAGGTGGAGCACGTGCGTGCGCGATGCAAGTTGGCATCCAACCGCTCCCGTGGTGGCAGGTATGTTTTCGCATGAATACAACGCAAACTCCAGCTAATTGACGTGCAGCGACTTCTTGGAACGGGTGGGGGAATACGTCCGGTACTTGCACAGTGCACACATGGAACGATGGAATGGAGGAGGATGAGGCCGAGCCTCAGTTAGGCAGACGAGTGAACGCACAGCTACAGCACGACGAGCGGCTCTATAAGAGCATTGCGACAGGGAGTCGAAGGTATTGGTACGAGGACTAGTCTTTGTTGTTGGAGGTTCTAGTTTTACAGTACTAGACCAGAAGTTCGAGTACTGTATTGCTCCTCCGGGAATAGCACAGTGTACTCAGACTTATGTCGAGGCATTGTAGCCCATTGGCAATGGAAAGGAAGATTGCCACCAGACTGGCCATGCATGACGAAGGGGTAACCCATGAGGAATCAAAATGGATATATTGAAGCCCAAAGTCCGTGACCCTCCGGAGGTGGGTATTATACAACGTGTAACCGTGTCGAAATGCGCCAATGCAACCAGCGTGCACACTCTCAGCGCCCGTTGCGCCTGCCTCTGCTGACGAGCGTCGTCCTCTGTTGTGCCCTCATAGCCCCTAATACAATGTCTAGCCGTCCTGCAATCGAGTGCGAGAGTAGTCTATGAGCCGCCGACGAGGATGTTGTTCACGGGGACTGCGTGTTGGTTAGAAGACCGTGTCCAGGGTTGCCCAGGGTGTTGCGTACTGTGGATGAGCTTGACGACGTAGCCGATGACGCCCATGATCAGGAAGCCGACTCCGACTGCTTGCGAGATCTTGATGAACTCCCGCTTGTCAGGCTTGGTGCAGCGGTTGACAAACTGCAGGCCGTCCTTGACGAACTCCTGCGGCACGCTGCGAAGCACATTGTTAGCGCGGGCTGTGGCATGGGATGCGGGCAGCGTACTCGGCGAGCTCCTTGACCTGGTCCATTGTTGTGTGAGAGGTGTTTGTTGGGTTGAGGGTTGTGTGTCGCGAGGCAGATTATTATGCGGAGGGCGAGGTAACGGGGCAATTGGACACCCGTGGACGCTCTGGACTGGGGGGACAGATTGCGGGCGGGTGGCCGTCCAAAGCAGTTAGCCGCCGTGCCAAGGCCCAAGCTCCGCGCGCCGAAGCTCAGAGATGCGAGAGCGCGCAGCGAGTTCACGTCCATTCGAGACAACCTTGCATCTCCACACACGTCTCGCAGCATACTCGCGCTGTCGCATTCCTTTCGTTGCTGCTGCCGCCTTCTAGTCGCCTCCCACCCCCGTCTGACGCGTCCACAGCACAAGGCTGAAGCGCGCCTGACGTCTTCTGTCTCCCCGTTTCTCCCCTCGAATCGTCTTCTTGACTGCGGCCCTTTCTACCACACAATAAGTAATTGGCATTCTGTGCGAGAAGACTGTGTGGAAGGAAACGGCTAGGCCTGGTTCAATACGCAGGCGTTGGAGCTAGACATCCAGCTTTCATCTCTCACATACCTTTTGTACCTCTGTACCTTCACTCATCCGCATCTGCCACAGAGGCGGTCGGACTACTGTGTCTTGCGTTGGGCATCCTTTTCTGGATTCTGTATAAGCCCGCCGAGCAGTCCTGTACGTATTTCCTCTGTTCTGCGCGGTCTTCGCGCCCTGTTTTGCCGTCTCTACCCCAAGACCTGTTATAGCCTTCCACCATCATGTCAAATAGTCCACTGATGAACCGCGCGCATACAGACCTGCATGTACGTCAGCTGTTAACTTGCCGGATCAGAATCCAGAGCCAAATCAATACCTTGCTCTTCACTTTCACCCTTCCTCGGCCCAGCCTGACCTGATCCACACCTCCAGGCTGCGACTTTCCTCTACTGACTTCTAGCACTATGGCTGACGACGACAACTTCGACATTGACATCTACGGCGATGAGTCCGGTCCCACCTTCCAGGATGCCGCCGTATCGCAACCCCCCAAACAATCCAACGCCGCTGCCCACGAGGATTCGCTCGAGCCGGCCATGGAAACAACGGAGAAGCCAACGGATCCTGACGCAGCAAACAAACGCGATAGCTCCGTCACGGGAACAAACGGGACCGCACAATACGACAATGGTACGCAGCAGATCTCGAGTACCGGCGCGTCAGCGAACAACCAGACATTCCTAAAGCAGGCTCCTCAGCAGCAGGGTGTGAAGCGTAAGCAAGGTGAGGACGACGACCGGCCAATGGATCCAGGCGCTACCGCGGCGCTCATGATCAATGACCTAAACTGGTGGATCAGTGAGGAGGACATTCGCGGCTGGGCCAACCAAGGTGGCTGTGAAGATGAGCTCAACGAGGTTACTTTCAACGAGCACAAAGTGAATGGTAAAAGCAAAGGGTACGTCATGTTGCTATGCTTGTCCAGCTTTTGCTGACACCTCGCAGCCAGGTTTACGTACAATTACAGAGTCCCCAAGCTGCCACGGCGCTTAAACACCAGATAGAAGCCCTGTACAAGGACCAGACCCACACCAAAAAGCCCACGGCCATCTTCAACCCGCCTCACGTGAACCCGTTCAAGACCCTCCCGAAAGATGTACCCCAGCGCGACAAAAATCGCGGCGACCGGTCATCTTCTGGCAACTTTGGCAACCAAGGTGGACAGGGAGGCAATTTCAATCGCTTCAATAACCAAAGAGGCAATTTCAACAACCGAGGGGGGAACAACGTGGGCTTTCAAAGGGGTGGCTTCAATGGTCCAGCTGGCAACATGGGCGGCAACATGGGTGGTTTCGGTGGGCCCGGTCCTATGAACAACTTTGGCGGTGGCCCAATGGGCGGAATGAACAACTTCGGTGGAGGCAACTTCAACCGTGGCGGCATGATGGGTGGTGGCATGCGCGGTGGCATGAACAATCGCGGCCGTGGGGGTATGGGCATGAACAACATGGGCGGTATGGCCATGCCCATGGGAAACAACATGATGGGCATGGGCGGTGGAATGGGCATGATGGGTGGCAACATGGGGGGTATGATGGGTGGAGGCATGGGTACGTCAAACATTCAGCATCTCTTCCACAGTGGCATGTCCCTGCATTGTTTTACCCCTAGCTGTAGTCAAGCGCTAACACCATATTTCACAAGTAGGTGCAGGCCCTGGCGGCTTCGGTGGCAATCAAAACCAGTTCAACCCGGGTTTCTTCCAACAGGGCCAAGGTGCCGGAGACGGGAACTGGAACCCGCATGGAGCCAAAAGACCGCGTCCGGAATAAGAACTCCGATCAGTCAGAAGAGACAGCAACTCGACAAGGATCTCACCTTCTCACAACCTTCGGCGTTGCCACTCCCACTCCACGGTCGTAGGAACAGCCTTGTCTTGCGCCAAATAGGGCCACCTTCGAAACCCACACATAATCCGGACGATTACAGGCGCAATTTGGGGCTCATGGCGTACGACTTGACACGTCATTTTGATGTCGTTGTGGGAATAAAGGGCATTTTCTTTGAATCTCAACAATATTTTCAAAGCTCTCTCGCATCGAATTGCGATGCATATGTATATTATCTGCTTGCAGTGACGACCCTGCGCTTTCCTCATATTGTCGTTACATACTTATCACGTTTCTACGGCGTTTATAGCTACATCTTGTCGTATGAAGCTTTTTGAATCACTTGCCGCTGGCCATGGGAAGTCGAAATCCTCAGATGCGGTTTCCTTGTTCGATAAAATATTAAAGGCGAACACCCCACTTCAGTCTGGCGCTAGTCAAGGGGTGGGATGTTGTGTCCCATAGTCCAGCATCGTTTCCGTCATATTTGGTCCCTGGCACAGCCGCCTGGATCACCTTATACCACTTCGGCCCGTCAAAGCTGGACGTGACGCGAATTATCCTCGGTGTACTTGGCGGAAAATTATAAGGTTGTTTGTTCATTTGGCTATAGGGCCGACGGGACCTGCAATATGGTACCGCACAGAGCCAAGGAGGCGAGCCACCACGCAGCCAATCCCGGCCCCTGTCCGCCTGTGCAGCCTGCCCTACTTCCTGGATCGGTGTAGCACCCCAGGGTCCGGGGCTACCTTGCATTGGAAAGCTGCGCTGGAATCCGGGCAAACGTACCTAGTGTGGAGAATCTTGGGGAAGACATTCATCTACAGGTGCCCCTGTTCATTGGAGGAAATGGAGATGTGGGCCGGCATGATGATCATTTCAGAGGGCATCGCGTCAGTGGTTTTGCGAGCGGGAAGATATAAGGAGGGAGATGGCCAGGTCCTGGAACAGGTGTGCTGCGCTGATCGATTCTGGCCGTTGGTTACATTGTGGGATCATCGAACGGCAATATGGTTGCTAGGCTTGGGTTGATGCTTTTCGGAGCCCTTGTTCAAGGCGCGATTGCTGCGAATGGGCCGTACGATAAATGTGAGTATTCGATGATGTACGGTACATGGCCAAAGGTTTGAATACGCTTGTGTTGCCCCAAGAGGAGCAATACAATACTCAAACTTTTGACCCGCCACTGTCAGGATTGCAGTGAGTAGAGCTTACTGACCCATATAGGTGGTGGCACGGGCTACACTGGTGATACGTCGTGTCCATCCGGGTACACATGCCAGGCTCAGAATGAATGTAAGCCATCCAGATCTGAGAATTGGAATGAATTGAAATAATAACGTGTACAAAGGGTACCACCAATGTGTTCCCGGGACAGCAGCCACCAGCTCGGCAGTCTCCTCTGCACGAACAAGCTCAGGCTCCGGAGCTACCACCAAGTCCTCGGCGACTACATTGGTGACATCTCCAACGAAATCAGCATCGGCATCGGCCTCCACGTCCGCCTCTGCATCTGCAAGTGCGTCCGCCACCTCTGGAGCTGGAGTAAAGTGCACGGGGACCTTCACACCAGTGTCTGCTAGCGCCTTCGTCAAGAACATGAATCCTGGGTGGAACTTGGGAAACACACTCGATGCGATTGAAGACGAGGGCGATTGGAACAACCCGAAAGTGACAGCAGGCACATTTGACGGTTAGTACATCTGTGAAGATATACAAGGTCGACACTAATTTCAATGCCATCCAACAGATGTCAAGGCTGCCGGCTTCAAGAGTGTTCGCCTACCCGTGACATGGGCTTACCATTTCACCACCGGATCGCCAAGCTGGGATGTAGATGCTGCTTGGCTGCAGCGTGTCTCCGATGTAGTCGACTTGATCACTGCCAGAGGCTTCTACACCATTGTTAATGTTCATCACGACAGTTGGGTCTGGGCCGACGTCACTGCCTCTGGAGCAAACCTTACCTTGATTGAAGAGAAGTTCTACAGACTCTGGTACCAGATCGGAACAAAGCTTGCGTGCACGGGTAGCCAAGTTGCCTTTGAGTCAATCAACGAACCTCCGGGCACTACTGCAGAGCACGGTGCTGAAATCAACAAACTCAACAACATTTTCCTCCAAGCTATCAACGACGCTGGCGGTTTCAATGCGCAGAGAGTTGTGAATCTCGTTGGGGCTACTCAGGATTCCGTCAAGACAAGCCAGTGGTTTAAACGGCCAGATGCGAAATTCAAGAATCCGTGGGCTATACAATACCACTACTACAGTCCCTACGAATACATCTTCTCTGCGTGGGGCAGGACAACCTGGGGCTCGGACGCCGACAAGGTAAGATTTCATCTCCAACACGACTTTCCTGCTGTACCTCGTCAAGAGTTGGAGTTCACTGTCTTACCCCAGGAGGGGCAAAGCAGTACTCACGCTTTGAATTCAGCACAGTAACCTTCCTCAAGCCTGTCACTGACTTGTACCTCGAACTTCTAGGCCGCTCTCGATACTGAGCTCGCTGCTATCCGTAATAACTTTACTGATGTACCTCTTATTATTGGCGAATGGGATGCCAGTTCCGTGAATACGGAGACGGCATCGCGCTGGAAGTACTTCGACTTCTTCATCCGCACAGCCAACAAGTACAACACTGCAACTGTGATATGGGACAATGGCGTGGACCACCTCGATAGACTGAGTCACGTCTGGCGGGATGCCACTGCTCTCAGTATCTTGAACAACGCCGTAGCGGGCAAAACAAACAGCTTGCCAGATAGCACGACCGACGGGTCCGCGACGACGCAACAATCCTCCGCTTACGCTTACCACAAGGCTGGAGATGCAGTCACAGACGTAACGCTGCCTTACTTGTTCAACGGCAACACTCTATCTAGCATTAAGAACGCTAAAACAGGAGCTGTTCTGACTAAGGGAACCGACTACTCAAGCACTTCGTCCGCGATAGTCCTGACCTCCGCGTTCCTCAAAACAGTATTCACCTCGAGCACTGCAACTGGCTCGCTCGCAAACCTCACAGTTACTTTCTCCTCCGGTGCCCCAACAAACATTGACGTCTTGCAATACGCCACGCCGGTGCTCGGATCTACCACTGCAAAACTTCCCGCTACATCGACGGACCTCTTCATCCCGATCACTTGGAAGGGCCAGAACCGTCCTGCCACTGTCAAAGCCATCAAGAGTGATGGAGGGATCCTGATCGACGACTGGACGCAGTACCTAGGACCGTTGCAGCAAGGTCGCTTGACGTATTCAGGGCAGTGGGATTGGGATGCGAACAATGTTATTTTGAAGGCAGCTGTGTTGGATGCGGTGAGAAGCGCAGGAAAGACGACCACGTTCACCTGGGAGTTCTACCCGCGCGAGCCGACGAATGTGGCCAATTTCACGTTGACGGTATGAGGTTGGCTATGATGCTGGATGTCGCTCACAAATGCGGTTGGGGGTGTTGTAACTCTTCTTTGCATGTCAATTACAGTTTAGACAAGCGCCAGACATAACTCGATGGATTTGAACACTTCGTCTTTACTCTAACCCGTCGTAGATTGCTTTCTCCACTCCAACCCATGCCTGTATGACCTTTGCATCGCCGAAAGGAAGGACTTGGCCCGCTGCGTGAAGTCAGTAAACGAAATGTTACGCTACCAGGTAGAAAGTGTGGGTACTGCATTGCTCCTCCTCAAGTAGCACAGTGTACCCAAACTCTTGAGGAAGCACTATAAAGACATGGAGCATCTGCACTTACATAGCATCCCAGCAACACCCTTCTCCCTGTCGACCCACCAGAACATATTCGCGAGGCCGCACCACCACCCGGTGTTGGCGCCACGTCCGGTATCTCCTGGTGAAAGCGTGAGGAACATACTCAACCCCCAACCTTGCGGCGGGTTCCTAGACTGCGGATACATCTCCGGAGGGCTGTTCGTCAGCACCGGATCCGCTGCGGGTGGACCTCCACGCGCAAAGTTTGGCTGGTTCGGAATCTGGTTCTCCCACATCGAGTCCACCGTCTCCTTCTTCAGGATGCGGTTCCCCGTCGTGGGGCTAACGCCCCCGTTCAGCAGTGCTGTGAAAATCTTGACGTACTCTTTCGGCTTCGCGAACAGGCCGCCGCCGGCGGAGTGGAAGAAGCTCTGCTGCTTCTCTTTCGTGGTCTGCGAGAACGGGCGGCGGTAGAGGTGGTCGCGCTCGGCTAGGGCGCCCGTTGCTGGGTCGCGCTGGTGCATGTAGGCGAGGTTGGACTTCATCTCGTCGGTGGGGAACATGGTGACGTCGGAGATGCCCAGGGGCTGGAAGATGTGCTCTTGCATGTAGTCGTTTAGCTTCTGCCCGGTGTGGCGCTCGAGGATGATGCCGGCCCAGTCGATGTTCACGCCGTACTCCCACATGCTTCCTGCGGGTTTCGCGTCTAGTCAGCCTACCGACAATAGCAGCCTTTTTGGCTCGACGTACCTGGCTGGTTCACCATGGGTGAGTTGAGGATGACTTCTTCTTCACCGTCGAACTCTGAATGCGACTTGGTCAGAAGTGCACGGTGCAGACTCGTCTACAGCAAAAGCAGAACGAACCTGCGATCCCGACGGGCCTTCCGCGCATGTTAATCCTGACATCGAGGAAGGAATACCCGAAGCCGGCCGTGTGGTTGAGCAGCATCCTCATGGTGACGCTACCCTGTTGATCAGCGCCATTGACGCCATCAGCGTACACCTTCTTCGCGCCAATTTCCGGTGCCATCTTCTTGATAAACTCCGGATCGTCGAGCGGAATGCTTCCCTGCTCGACAAGCTGCAAGACTGCAATGGTGGCGGCAATCTTAGTACAGGACGCAATCCCTGTAGTAATCACATCAGACCATAGCGTACAGAAACAGGAACTTGGTAGCGTTTACAGAAGGTTGTGTCCATGTTCATGGGCTCTTGCGAATTGACGCCACGCGTGCCAGAGGCATGTTCGATGAGGGTCTTGCCGTCCTTGTCGACGGCCACAAATGTGAGACCATTCACGCCCGTGGGTCCCTCCTTGGTAGCGGCATCGAGAACGGATTTGATTGTCTGGGTGCTCTGGGCTGAGAGAGGCATTGTCGTGGAGGCACAAACCAAAGAAGTGTGGCTCTCTTACTGTTGCGGCCGAGCGGGAAGGAAGACTTTCAAGGTCATAGATTGGGGGACGACATAACATTTATACTGGGACCAAGCCGCTTGCTAACTCGAGTCGCACGAAGCATGTCGGTGGCTGCCGAAAACAGCTTCGATGGTCAGCGACATGGTTTGGTAGTGCAAGTTGGTTTTCGCTAACAACGTCTGGAATCTGGATATCTGGGGTTTCCTGATGAGCACCGGACGAACCCCGCCCCCGCTCTCAATCGTCCACGGAAGGCCACCAATAGAAATGCAGGTGTACTGTACAACGCAACGTAAGCTCTTGTGCCTCCTTCGTAAACGCTGTGATCCCACAGGATGGTTGCTGATCCTCCTCCGCATCGAGCTTCTACAGCGCCAGGTCCAAAGTTTTAGTACATTGGCTTACCTGGAATAGGAAATACATAGGCCGATTGGAGTCAGACTTTTGTCTTAGCATTGTAGCTAGGTATCTACACTAGGTAGTGTATGGTCCACTCCTCCACTCCTCCACCATCCTAACACTTCAGCTTAGTGGTCTGATTCCATGCTTATTGAGACACTATTCTCAGCACTTCTTCACCCTCGCGCTGACCTAATACTCTTTCGTCGACCATCTGTTCCAGCACTTGCCTCACTTCTGCGCGTTGTTCCTTCCAACCGGGCTTAGCAGCAACGGCACCATCCCCCTGTTCAAGGACCTGCTTCAGCACCTCAGCGACGACCGCCTTGGCACCAGCCGTCTTCGCTTGCTCTACATCTCCCGCTTTGTCGCCGTAACTCTTCGCCCCACGGTAGAACACTCCTGCATTAGAAACCAGTACGTTTCTACTCGACCTCCACGCGGGTTTGGCTTCATCCCGAAACGAGAGACCGAAGCGGGTAAGATCTATGTCCGCTCGCGTGTCGAATATGTCTGCGAGGCGAGATGGGGAGAGGAGAGCGTTGTGTGGGGGCTTGACCAATGGTGTCAGGAGCTTCTGCGCTTCGGACAATGCATTCCATTGAGTCTCCATATCGGATGCTGCAGCTGACGATGCTTCAGCCACGCCTACCAGCGCGTCGGCGTAGGCGGACTGCTGTGCCACTTGCTGCTCTGGCGACTGCGAAGTCTGCACCAAGCTGGTGAACAGTGCGGAGACTGCGCTGGCATATTGTGGTGCTGTAATGTTTCCGTTGCGGTAGGATGCTTCGGCGATGGCGACCTGGAATATAGCGGCCGCAAGGAGGGCGTCGTCTTTGGGGGTCAAGGCGTGCTCCTTTTTGGCGCTAGGCGACGATATGGACAGAGTCGGACCGGCAACTTCGTCTTCGGTTGGAGGCCGTGGCGCGTTGTCCACCAGCGAGATTAGTGTTGAA
The DNA here is from genome assembly GCA_010093485.1 of Karstenula rhodostoma CBS 690.94. Taxonomy (NCBI): domain Eukaryota; kingdom Fungi; phylum Ascomycota; class Dothideomycetes; order Pleosporales; family Didymosphaeriaceae; genus Karstenula; species Karstenula rhodostoma. Next base: position 1,445,274 of record MU001507.1, on the reverse strand, counting down.
ATGCTGCTGTTCACTGTGGAAAGGCCCTCCTGAACTCGTTTTTCGAGGTTCGACAGCTCAGCGGTGTCGTACAAGCCCAGGAGTGTCGTCAAAGCACCAAGCTGAGCAGTGCAAGTTTCCAGAATGACCTCTGGGGAGAGCGCCTCCTCGACTGTGGCCCATTCTCCAGCGACCGAAGAACCTTCTGAGGCAGCATCGGCATTCTTCTCTGCATCCGTCCCGGTATCAACCTTCAATCTCACACCTCCATCGTTGGGAGGCGAGTCGCCTTGCTCGTTCTGCATGTTTTTCCACTGCAGAGCCATCTGCTCATACTCACGCTGCTGTACGGCAAGGACGTTGGCGAAAAGATCGGCGGCCTCTTCAAGCACCACACGAGCGGAGACCTTCCCTTCCATCTCGGCCTCGTTCTCTAATAGGACTTCTGCCAGCGAGCTGAGAACTTGTCCAGTATTGAACTGGATGTCCAGATTGTCGCGATTCAGCACAAAGGCCGCACGGTGAGACGCCAAAGTCTCCTGCAGCAGGGCGACCTTGCTGCCCAGGTGAGGCGCTACGCGTTCATCTTCGCAAGCCTGGTATTCAAGATGTGCCCTTGACAAGTTTAGCGACTGCAGAAACCAAATGAAAATCAACATACTTGTTGTATGCTAGATCGAAACTTTGCGGGAACTTTGCCAGCCCCTCATCATACACCTGGATTGCACGCTGGAAGAATCTCGCTGACTTGGCCGCATCTCCAGCTCGCCATTTTCCCTAGATGTGAAACTTAGTGACATGCCTAACATTGATATACGTGATCTGGACAACAAGCAGCGGCTGCTAAAGATGAGAAAAGTAAGAACTATGTTATCCATGCTAGGGTAGCACAATGGACCATAAACCATCCATTACACAAGATGCTAGTTGAGCGACTTGAAAATAAAATGGCAGAACTTACTCCAGCCTGTTCAAATTCGTCTGCCGCGTCCAAGTACTCAACTTCAGACTGTGGATTTGAAGGTTTCGATTTGGCCTTAGCCTTGAAGTCCCTGTTTTTGGGTGGCATCCTTCTGAGCGGCAGTTTGCTCGAAATAACTGGTTAAAGGACAACGAAAAAAGGTAGTGGTGTTAGAGAGCTTGCGAGGTGGACCAAGAGACGAAATACGGCTGTAGTGACGTCTTGGCGTGCCCAAAAAATTGCGGGGCCTTAACCAACAGAACGAGCACCGGCGGTCTAAAAAGACTTTTACCAGCGCATTCGTCTCTGAGTCACTCTAGGATGGTAAATATACGTATTTTGTTACAATGATCACTGAACGTTGGCGCCGTATGCACGGACACTTGACCTTGCACTCTGAGTGGTGACATTGAAAGCCAGTCTCGTGACTGCGCGTCACCCGAGGCAAAGCATATAACGCGTGCAACACCCCAAATATAAGATCAAAATCTATAACACACGGAACCTTGCAAAGAAAGTCTTCACCACAATGCAAGCAAAGACGCTACCTGCAGGCAACGTCACAGTGTTCCAGACGCGCGTGTATACCCTTTTGCTGCAGGTCTGTCGGCCGCGCCTTCGAATTATGCGAAAGCCACTTACCAGTGGATAGATTCCCGAGGGTAAGGTGTCTACATATGCTGCACTTGCCAAGGCCCTGCAAAGCAGCCCCCGAGCTGTGGGTGGGGCGCTGCGCAACAATCCTTTTGCACCAGAGTAAGCGTTAGCATCCTGGGTAGCGAATCCGGTCTCATACTGATATGGCCAGGGTTCCTTGCCATCGGGTGTTAGCAAGCACGGGCGTAAGCTACATGTATATTAGGTATGGATCGTATCTGAGACTGACGCGCTTGCAGTTCATTGGCGGCTTCAAGGGAGATTGGGAGAAGGTGCCTAGCGGACAAAATCAGACATCGAAGAGGGAGCTTCTCGCCGCTGAGGGTGTGCAGCTTGACGAGAAAGGTTATTTGGTTGACAAGTCATGTTGGTGGGACGGGTTTGACGTCTTATAGTGGGCGAAGGATGGCGAAAGTACGAGAAGGTTCTTGTTGCATTACACTCCGGATACCGGATACCCCACAACGACTAATATACCATGGCATTGGAAAGAACATGGCTCACAACTATACCAAAGGACGTTGCATGTGTCCTTTTGCAAGTTGACCAACTTACAGTGTTAAATTCTACAGTGTTAGATTGAAAGTTTGGATACTGCTTTGCTCCTCCGATTGCAACACAGAGTGCTCGGACTCATGCGCACTGGACAATGTTGCAACAACATTAAGAGTGTGATCCGCCCAATCTGCGAAAGCAATATCCAGTTTTAGTGCTTCCCAGTCGCTCTCGTTCTTGATTACTACGCGGCCCGCTGATCGCATTGCTTCGAGACGATAGGGATGCACGCCCTCAGAATGCCTCTCTTGAGGCAATCTTGCATCCACATGAATCAGTTCAGGTCTGATGGTTCTTGATGTCGCTTCAGGCATCGGTGTAGCACAGGCACGTTGCGAATTATCTGTGCCGGATATAGGTCTGTCCGGAGCGTATGCTACAACGTTGCTTGGTCGCGAGGATGTTTCCAATGAGGTACCCTCGTTGCTCGGATCACTGGCCTGAACGTTGTTGGCAGCGACAGCAAGCCCACGAAGAGTATCAGGGCCGATATCGAGCAGTGGGTCTTGTGTTGTACGGTTGCATTGTCCCATTAAATGACCAATGCAGTTCAGAAGTTCGGGCCAGGATAACGAAACCAGAGGTGCGTCGGCTGTATGGTGAAATCGAACCGAGCCTATGATGCGCATCTCCCTTTTCAAGAAAACGTTGAGGTGTTCTATGTGAGGTGCTTGGCTAATATTCTGTGGTGAAGCGCTATGGTCACTGGATAAGAGGTCGACAATGGAGTAGGAAAACGGCAACGAGGACGTTACGCCCGTGTTCGTCGTGTTTGAGCCTTTGGGTGAAGGAGGCAGCTTCGTGAAGCTGGTTGGAACTTGTTGCCTCGCTGGCACGGCTTTCTCAATGGCTTCCAGACTACCCTCTTTGCCCCTTGATCCTGCCTTTCGCGTCTCAATGGCATAAATGCGTTGTCTTTCATTTGTAACCATGCGACGAAGCAGGGGTGTGACAAGACTCACGAGCTTGTTTCCATCTCCCGGCCATATAAGGTCGTTGTCCGCGTGTACTTCGTCTTCCCCCAACGCTCTAGCAGCTTCCCGTGGGTCTCTCTCACGTTGTCTCTTGCTGGCCGAGGTTTCCCCAAAGAATCGTTCCCCAGCACCTCCGTCCAGAAATTCCCGCACACAGTTGAATAATCGCAGTTTGACCATATCAGTATCGCCTTTCCCTCTGTTTCCCACGCAACTTTGCCGCTCCGGATGTGCAGGATCAAGCATATATGATTTGGCCTCGGATTGAAGATGCAGAAAGCTCTCGGGCGAAAGCTGCAGCGACATGAACAGTTTCGACATTGACAAGCGTGTGTGTTTGCGCGGATTCCTTTCTGATGGTCGTCGAAAAAGTGCTGCTGCCGAATGGATTCCTGGACTATCTGTCGCGGACGGAGCCGTATCATGTGTTGGCTTCTCGAGGCCTGGGTCAACTTGGGGCAAGTTGCTACGGGCAATATGCGGTGTTGTTTGCACCCGAGCGTGTTTGAACCCTGATGTTGTATCATCCTCGCATATCCCCGGAGACTGTAAACTCCTTTTCCTCTTGCCCTTTTGTGTAGTCATAGCGCGAGCAGTATCGTGACCCGCCAATGACCGCGCCTTTTCGGCAGTAGTGGTTGCAGCTTCGAGCAACTCTACGAAGTTGTGGTTTTCTTGTAATGCGCCGGCAGGTAATTCAGAAATTTGACAGGACGTGTACACATCATCGTCCTTCGTCGAAGCGGATCGAGAGCGGACATGGTCGCCGGGTTCTGGTGCCAACGCGACGTTTGCGGGTGTCAAGTGGTCCTTGAAATATGGCGCGTTTGCTGCCATATTGACAAACACCATCCGATCGCAAGGTAGTTCAGCGAGCCTTGCTGCTATTCAACGGCGCTCTCAAGGCTGAGGAGAGTTAGTATACATCATATGCGACGCATCGCCTGCGTAGGCCAGGACCGTCCAGACCCACTGCTCACTGCGCCCCGCAAAGAAGGAAGGCTTCGAGAATATCTCATGATGCCTCCAACTGAAGCGCTCGGCAGTGAGGCGTGTCGCCGTCGGTTGTGTAACGGAATAACTACCTGCAGAGCGCTGCTTGTTGAGGAGCAGCGGGTTCTAGTGTTTGTTGTTTGCGATGTTTGCATCTGCGCTGTGCGGGCGTCTGGCTGTGTGATTGGCGGTACAGCTCTCCTCCGAGAACATTAAAACAGCAAAACACGGACAACACGGGAGCATGCGTTCTTAATGTAATCCGCAATCGCGGTCTCTCGCGATAGCATGAACACCGGCGATAAAGTATCCACGTCCAGTTTCTAGATATTTATAGTAGACTAAGTGACCTCAGAGTCAACTGTTAAGAATCCGAATGGCAAGACGGCTGACATCCGGCCTTCACGTTCACACGAGAGCGCGGTGCACAGTGGGCACATCGATGACCAAATGTTTGGCCCGCAGACTTTGAACGGATGTGAAATTGCTCCCGTTCTGTATAACCTACCCATACCTAAGGGGGCAGATGCACAAAGGCGCACAAGCATCTACAGTCAAAATCCGTCTCCTTCATGCCACTCTCGACCAGCTTCCTTAGCCCTGTTCCTGGGGTCTTTCCCCCTCTCCCAAGCGGCTGCCTTCAACCCGTCGACAATAGGCCGCAGCTGCTGGATATCTTTCCTCAATGAGACGTCTTTGCCAGGTTCTGGCCGCTCCATCTTCTCAGCATCTGCAAACCTGAGCTCGTTTGTTGCTTCCTGTATGGCTCTTGCTTTCTCCTTCCACTCGTTCAGCTCCTTGTCGCGATCTTCCAGTTCATGCTTCTTTTTCAAGAACTCGTCGAATTCGTTCTCGCCTCCGAAGCAACTGCCATATTGGTCGCAGAAGCAGACGTGCTCTTTGGGACAATATACATTGTTCCCTGTAAAGACAAATTGCCAAACGTACTCCCAAATACGACCGGACATGGAGTCGTGCAATTTCGTGGAGAAGAGCCAATTGCGGTACCAGAGATATTGTGCGAATGGTTTAGCTTGGATGCGTTCGCGGGAAAGGGCGAATTGGGCGCAGCACGGCTGTGCAAGCACAGACGGCACCGGGTCCAGTGGAAATAGCTCACTCCACGACTTGGCGAGTAGGATTTCTTCTTGCTTGAAGGCGTTTGTCTCTGTCTCGCCGGGATGCATCCAGTCGGGGCAACCGGGGTACCAATTGCAGCGCATGTTGACAAACCCTTCTCTCCACACGCGGGGGCGGCTCAGTCTCTTGATCATGTCGGCGGCATTGTGCCCCAGAAGGTCGTCGTTGTGCCAAGTATACTGGTGCGCATGCATGAATATGGCGACGTCAGGTAGGTTGTCGTAATTGTCGATGATCCACGACAGATAGACCATGACCTCGTGGCCCTTGTTCTTGGGCGGGTGCAGCGGCGCGGTAGGGTCGTCGGCCACATAAATCGCCTTCTGTTGGTCGGCGAGCTCGCCCTCCATCCACCGTATGTCCTCCCGCTTGGTTTTGGCAATTACCAAGACCGAAGTGTAGTTGTGGCCAGGCGGCAGGGGCGATCCGGCCTTGAAGTTCGGCTTTGGGTTCCAATTGACGAAATCGGGTTCTGCGTGCTCTGTGCCGACATGGTCGCCGAAGTGCAGGTGCTGGGGCAAATGTTGCCAGGACTCGCGCGCTGTGCGGCTGGAATATATGAAGAGGCACAAGAGAGCAACGCCGAGGGCGAAGAATGGAAGCTTCCGAAGCGTCATGATACGCGAGCCGGGAAGGAGCTCGGGGGATTTGCGTGGGGTCCGCAATCGCAAGCTGGTCGTTTGTGCGCAGCTCACACTGACAACAATGCTCGTCGCGGCATGAGCGCGGGCGCGGTGGCAGAGGCAATTTACGTAGCAAACGCGAGAGGTGGCAAAGAACACAGTGGCCGTCTTTGATGAGAGAGCTAACAGTCTTGTGCGAATCTGGCCGTCACATCCCTTTCGCAGCGTCGCACTGCGCCGCGCAAGCCTGAGACCGAGCGCTGTCAAGTTACCCCCACACCTTACTCTACCTAACGCCCTTTGCACAAGCCCTATCTCTACCCGTACTAGCTTTCTGGCCTTCTTCTGTTTTTACAAGAATCCGACATAGATCGTGCAGTTTGTGGCACAGTGGACGCTGGGCAGTGGCTATATCACATTGTGGACTCAAGTCACAGTTGTACGCGGATGTGCACTGAAATGCTCTTTTGTATTGGAAGATGCCCACCAGGCCCACCGGCAAGAAGCTTGATAGCCACAACCATCAGCCAGTCAGTAACATACGACTACACGATCATTCTACATGCGTGGCTTCGGGTGCAAGTTCAGGTCGTCAGAGCCTTCATTGAACTCTGACCAGAACCATCGCCCAATCGTTGTTGGTAATCACGCTGTTACGCCTGAGGTTTACTGGTGCAGCCGTGATCAAAGGACGCTTCACACTGTGTGCAGGGTAAACTCGGACATCTTTACTACCAACATTACCAAAGCGTCCGGGTTTTCCTTGCGCTCACTGTGCTTCTGCGTCCCTCGCCAGGAATGCTCATATGAGCCTGTAAGCTTGCGCGAAAATTTCGCAGGAACCATGTGGCGAGACGCAAGGTCGAAGATACGCCAAGAGGGATTTGACAAGAATGGAAGGAAAATCAACGCACCTCTGTTTAGAGTCCGCAACGCTGGTACGACCAAGAACAGATCGAGAATCGCCGGGTCTTTTATGGAAGAATGGACCATCACTTGCTCTCGGGATTCAGGTGATGCGGCGACGCGTGAAGGGAAGGCGAAAGACGTGGCAGGCATTGTAGCGGATGTTGATTGCTAGCGCACGTATTGATGAGTGCGGGCGATAACAGTTGCTGCTGGCGTGGAGCCAGATATGATATTGAAGTATTTAGACAGTGCTGAGGGCGCGAAAGTGGTGACGACTGATAGCTCTGACGTCCTGGACGCATCGAATGGGGGACATATAGAAGTACAATTTGGTGTCGACGCAGACGAAGACGCATTGCGCACCCAAGGCCAAGTCTGTGGCGTTGGGAGCCTTTACCGAAATGTTGATACCGTTTCTCCTAAGGAAATCCACCGAGTGCCGAGAACCGTGACGAGATGCTGAGGCTACAAGGTGGCAAACTATCGAGCATGCTACTTGCGCCGTGAACCTTATTGAAGAACTTTTGTCGACCAAATCCCCGAACTGTGACGTGATGCCGTATTATACCGAACCGCAAGAAGTGTATAGGAGTACATGAGAGAAGAGTCGAGAATGGTCGCCCAGACTGTTGTGCTCCGCAACTCAGAACTATTTCGGTTCTGATGGGGTCAGCGAGGCGTCTAGCGGGAATAGCGTTCATCACCACCACGATCCTCGTAAGGTCGACCACCACCACTGCCGCCGCCACCACCACCACCACCACCACCACTGTACGCATCCTGACGAGGAGGAGGAGCGTCTCCATAGCCACCAGCACCACCTGCAGGTGGGGGAGGGCGCTCGTTGTAGTATCCTCCACCTCCGCCACGGCGCTCCTCTCGGCCGCCATAGCGGTCGTCGCGGGAGGCATAGCGATCGACACCACGAGAGCCGTAGTCATCTCGGTCACGGCGATAGGGACGGTCTTCATAACGAGATCCTCGGTAGCCGTAGCCGCCGCCATAGTCGTCACGACGGCCGCCTCCATATCCGCTTCCGCCTCCGCCTCCGCTAGAGTAGCCACCACCGCCGCGGCGGTCATCGTAGCGGTCACCGTAGCGGGGAGGGCCTCCACGGCCTCCACGACCACCACCGCTGCCGCCAAATTCTGATGGACATTAGCTTAGCTCTTGCTCTTAATACTCAATCGGGATACTCACCACGCTTGGGCGGGCCGTAGTACTTGCCCGGGGTTGGGGTGCGGGGACGGGCGCGACGGGCCTTCTCGATGCTCAGCGTCCTGCCCTGGTGAACTTCACCCTGGAGGCCCTCCTTGGCAGCGTCGGCCTGGTCCGAGGTGACCATGTTGACGAAGCCAAAGCCGCGCGACTCCTTGGTGTGAGGGTCACGCATGATGTTGCACTTCTCGACCTCGCCATACTTCTCGAAGAGACGGGTGACCTCTTCCTCGGTCAAGCTCGGGTGGATGCCAGTCACGAAGAGATTGGAGCCAGAGTTGCGGCTGTTGTCGTCCTCGTCGCGCGAGTCTGGGGGCGGGCCGCTGTGTGCTGTTAGTACAGCCGCATCGAGGCCGGGGTGGTGAGTGCAATTACCGGCTATCGCGATTGATGGGCGAGGCGCTGCGGACGCGGGAATCGTCTAGGTCGCGACGGTCGGCGCGCGGAGACCTGCTACGCTCGCGGTCGTAGCCACGGGGCTCGTCTGCGCGTCGTGTCAGTAAGCTGGAAGGCGGACGGCAAAGCGCAGGCGCAGGACATACCATCGTAGCCGCGTTGCTCGGACTCGTACTCCATCGAAGCCATGTTGGTGGATGATGGTTAGGTGTGGGTTGATGCTAGTCGCTTGGGCAGCGGAGTGGAATTTTTGGTGACTGATCGACGCTACGCAGCCGGTCGCAAGGGGTACCCCAAGGCTTGCGCTAGGCTGCCGTAAAAGGAAGAGGCGCGGTGGCTAAGGGCTGGTGGGTAAGAGGCGAGTGGAGAACAGGTCGCGGCAGGCGGAGCGCGGCGGTATTTATGGCTGCAGGCGAGAGAGCAGCGTTTTGGTGAAGAAACAAAGACGGCAGCCACGCGAGCTGAAGTGAGGCAGCAGCAACAGGGGTCACGGGCTCTTCACCCGTCACCGTGTCAGCAGGCTGGCTGCGCTGCGCACCTTCCGCGTCCACGCCTCACCTTCGACTCTCGTCATTACTCTTACTCTTACTGTCGCTGCGGCAGCCCTTCACCTGCACTGCGACACGGGCTGCGTGTTAGACATGCATCGTTGCTCTTGCATTCAGAGGAACATCTTCGGTTGATTGTACATAAACATAATGCATCCGCGCTAATAATACTGTGCAACCCTTGCAGCAAAACGAAACACGTCCACACTGGCGCAAAACCCTCCAAGCACCGCAGACCCAGAACCAGGTATAACAGAAAAACCCCATCGTGTACACGTAGAATCGCCCACAGTATTACACGCCCCGCTCGCGTCAAATCGTGAACCTACATCAAGTCCCGCCCTGGCTTCGCTACGTGTGCTACCGAAGGCCACGGTTTCTGCTGCGCTTGTTTCGCGCTACTTCTTGTTGATCCTCCGAAACCACTGTTTCCGGAATCACGGCTTCGGAGTCGGCAAGGCCATTCAGCTCCTCGTCGTCCAACTCGCTCAGTTCTTCGCTCATGTCCCGCAGTACGTCTCTACCCCGCCAGCGCTCTTCGTAGACGGTTGTCCCTTCGGGATCGAACTCCTTCATGTACCAGGGTATGCCACCATGATGAATTGGGCCAAGCAGATCTTGATCCGATCCCGGGGGGGTGGGCGGTGCCGCAGTTGTGTTGTTTGCCCGAACCCCATCAATATCCATGGCATCCGCATCAGCTACCACCTGCATCGTGTCCTGGCCGAGTTGAGCAGCGATAGCAGCTTCATCGGCAGCCTCATCCCGTGCAGAACGGTGAACTTCGGAAAATTCTTCAGGCGTGGGTGCATGCGCGATGGCTTCATCGCTCTTTGTTGCCACCCCATCCGTCATCGTCTTTGTGGCTTGGACAGCACCACCAGAGGCCCCGTTTTCAATACTCGCATGTACTCCATTAGCACCAGTGGCAGTAGGCGGTCGCGTACGTAATTTCTGGTCAAGTATCGCCTCTAGGTTCGGGACATCTCTTTCGAATGGTCTGCCAGCCAAATCGGACTCTTTGTGCATCGCATCATCGAACAAAGGTTGAATGCCCTTGATGATACGCTTGGCCAACTTCTTCTTTTCTTTTTGCTCGGCAGTTAGAAGGCTGTGAGCAACGCCGCTAAGCTGTTGATCAGCATCGCTGACGTCTGGAATGGCAGCAAAGCCAATGACCGAGCTGAACACGGCCACTATATCTTCGCTGAAGGCTTGTACAGACGTATAAAACTTCTCTGCAAGCCTAGTCTGTAATTCCAAAAAGCCCCCTTTGAAAACGTCTTTGTTATCATACCTACAATAAAAAATCAGCAATGCAATCAACGTGATGCGAGGAAGCACAACTCACATTGCAGCTCGCTCAAGGATCGGTTCGAGTAACGGCGCAATCGGGAAATACACGGCATCGAGCATACTTCTTAAGATCATGACCTCCTTGAGCTTCTCGGCCTCGCGTTTCTTAACCGATTCGCACAGAAGGAGAATCGACTCCATGTCATCCTCAAGACGCTCCGCAAACTGAATGCGGCGGTGAAGTCTGGGCCGGCCAACCGCGCCCATTCCGGCAAAGTTGCGACGAGTGATCTCCATCGATGAAAATGCATCTAATTGGAGTTGTAGGCGTTTGATCAGGGCCGCGCCGCGCCGCGCTTCTCGTTTCAGTGTCCAGTATTTGCAAGCCTCCTGAACAAACTCCTTGCGTTTACGAACGTTGAATCGTATAAGCGAGTTTTCCACGTTGTGGTACACGGCGTGGGGTACGACTGGAGCTCCAGATGGAAGTCGCCAAGATTTCACAGGCGGTCCTGTACGTCTGTGTCGATTGCCAGACCCGTCGTCTTCGTCGGGGCCTTCCACGGATGGGAGAGGATGCGCAGAGCCAATGGACAAAGCATATGCTTGGCTGTCGCCCCAACGAACATGTCGCATCGTCTGCCGATAAAAATACTTGGCTTCAGCTAACGCACCTTCTACATCGTTCTCCCGGCGCCAGTCGCTCGGCGAATGTCTGTCACAATAGGCTTTTAGTACGCTAGCGTCATGTGGGTTTTGAGATGAGGAAGATTTCATCTTCAAACACAATCGAGCCTTGCGCGCGCATGTCACATGAAACGCTTCGAAGCAGGATTTGTGGCCACATTGAATGCATGCGCCCATCTTCTGCTTGCAGATATAGCACGTCTAAATTCCAGATTAGCAACATCCGAAAGCGTCACCATAAGAGTCTTACCAGCTTCCATCGCGTCTTTGGCACTTTTTCCACGTCTTGCACGGGCTCTTGGAAGGTCGTGTTCGCTAATGAGACTTCAGGTATCCACATGGCGCAGAGGAGATGCGCCCATTTCATGGCAGTAGTCTGTTTGAAAGCACCGTCTATGTTTGGACAGAAGATGCAACCCTGTAATAGTTAGCGCAACGTACATACAAATTGCGAAGAATACAACGTACCGGCTGTTCACTAACGGGGGTTCCACGCCCCACTAACTGGCACCGTCTGCATAACCACTGTCCTTCCGGTATGAATGGTACGCCATAGCATTCTTGGTGCACTGCCAAGTCGCAGCCATCGCAAAACACTATAGCATTGGTGTTCTCGCAGTCACCGTCATCGCAAACAGCGCACTTTGTGTCCTGCTCGTCGCCTTGGCCGGCAGGCTCTCCATTTACTGCAGCTGCTGAGCTTGATCGTGGACGATGGGTTTGAGGAGGTTTCGGATTTGGTTTAGGTATACCTGGACTCGAATTAGCCACTTGCGACGCTAAGTGACGCAAGATCTTACGTTTCTCGAGAGCATGCCACTCTTTCTCGATTTGTGTAATGGTGACCTCGAATATTGCCGGCTTGATAGCCTCTACACCTTCATCTCGCCGCTGTGCATTGACAGTCTCCAGCCACTGATCGTCTTGTTCGTCCATGTCATACTCCACGCGCCCAACGCCGACCGCGCTCGAGCCATCGCCTTCTGATTGCAACGTCAAGTCCAAGTCTTCTTCGATCGAACCCTCAGGCACACGAATCAAAGCCTTCTCCGGCTTCGCGAAGATCTCGCTTTCCTGATAACCAATGCTCGCCATTGTCCGGTCAACGTAATTGATTTTGACAGCTTCACTCTCTTCATATGCCTTGAAAGTTTCCACTTGGCGGGTAGAGGGTTTAGGCAGGTTTAACTTCTCCTTTGGATTCATAGTCGGCAAAGGATTGATGCGCGGTCGTGGCGGCGAGCCTAGGCCGCTCAGCATGGAGTCGGTTTTGCGAGGCGGTCGTCCTGGGCCCCGTTTCCTGGGGGTTAGCTGGAGGCCATTTGGGGTGGAGGCATCTTGCGAAGCCTGCTGGGCGCGGATACCCTCAAAGTGGGCAGATACGCCGCTATCGATGGCGTACTGGCCGGTCGAAAAGCCAGTCACGGGCGTGCCGGGCGCGGAGTCGGGGGGGCTTATCCCATCGACCTGGTCCGCGCTGAATATGGGCAGCTCAAGGTCGATGTCCAACGTCTGGTGAAATTCTTCCCACCCGCGCTCCTCGCGCGGTTTGTACCCGTCGTTTTGCGCCACTGCGGCGGCGACTGCGGCGGCCGAACTGGAGCGTGGCCCAGCCGGCGGCCTTTCGCGTCGAGGGCGAGAGTATGAAGGCGAGGGCGCGGTGAGAGGCAGGCCCTGTCGCTCAGCGTTCATGCGGCCGATGCGGCCACGGGGTCCGATGTATGCGTAGCCGCCAGGTCCTGTGCCGCCTACCGGTGTCTCGAGGCCGTCTTCGTCGACGTACCTACCGCCTCCTCCAGGCCCGCCGGGTATGTACTTTCGTTTCTTGAGCGGAGGCGCAGAATCGGAGATGGTTCGCTTGAGCGGTCGCCCGGAGCTCCTCACGCGTGGTCTGGGAGTGCCGGGCAGCGGCGCCATTGGAAGAATGTGGGTCCAGCCGAAGGTCGACGAAGGGCGCGCTCTCCTGGATGCGAGACGAGGGGCTCAACGCGTGGAGGCTTCGCGAGCGCGGTGGGGGGTGGTTTTTGCGTGTTGGTGCGGTGCAGCGCAACAGCAGCACGTTCGTCGGCCGTGCGGCAGGAGCGACAACAGGCGTGTGGATGCGCGTCTGCGATGGGGAATCCACGGTTGCTCCTGCTGAGGTTGGCCGTGCCCGCTCGGGCTAGGTGGCGCTAGCGCAGGAGGGGCCTAGACCGGCCGCCCAAGCGTGGAGGTGCAGAAAGCTTGTCAGTAGCCGTGAAAGGCGCGCGTCGACTGGTATTTTCGCACGACTCATGCCCTGGCGCTTTCTGGCAGACGAGGTCCATGTTGCCCATCTTAACGTACGTACCGTGTTCTTCACTGTTACGCTGTGAGAGAAGAGAAGGGGGAGCGAAGGGGGAGACCTATCACCTGCAATCAACGTCATAGTCCGCCTGCGCGCCTGGTACATGTGTTCGGACCGTCCCAGTGCTCCAGAAGACTGCAGCGAAACCCAGAAACGCTATACACAGCACCATGTAGAGTTGTTTGGACGTGCATCGTCAAGCGGACCTTATCAACTGAGGCCCACATATGGTTGGCAATGCGGGTCAACATGTCAAGACAGGATGTCGCTGATCGCGTTGCGTTTTGGAAGAACTCTTTCTACACATAGACTATTTTATGAAGTAGTGCGTTGACACGGGCTCGTGTCCAAGCGATCCAGCAGCTGTCAAGCTTGGATAGAAGGAAGATAGCACAGGTGGGATTCTTAGACCTCACGAAGCACATGAATTGTTAGATTATCCAAACTACCATATGAATCTTTCGTCCAGCTCCGTACCGTAGAAATTGGATGCTCCCGGTTAACTAGGGGGAGGAGGGAGCTAGCCCTCTAAGGTATCGCGTCGCCCACTTTTTAAATATTAAATATCTTAACTTTTCCCTTAATACCTATAACTTTATAACTATACTATAAAATTTAATACTTTTTAGATAAGATAATTATATATATTAAGTTCTATATATATAATTAAGGTAACGACTTTTTGGCAACCCATTTTAGATATTCGGCAATATATTTGGATTTTCAGCAACCCACGCTAAGACTAAGGAATATTAGTAATCTAAAATATTAGTTTAATAGCGCTAGATTTATAGTCTATTTTATAATTTTAAATTTTATTATAATACCTTATAGTTTAGTAGTTATTAATAGTTTAAATAGTAGCTTTTATTAATAGACCTATTTATATTTAAGTAATATAAATAGATATATAAAAATATTTCTAAAGTAATAATTAGTTACTATATATCTAAATATAATAAGTTTAAGAGTTATATTTATAGTAGTTTATATTAGTAGATATTACTATTTTTAGATAATATTTCTATATTTAGATTCTATATTATATATTAGATATATAATAAAACTAAAATATTACTATTTTTCTCTATATTATTCTCCCTATTATAGGCTCTTAAAGTAAATAAGTATATTAACTATAGGTATAGTTATACTAAAAGTAAAATATTAGTTAAAACCTATTAATCTATTTATATCTCTATAACTATACTAGCTATATAAAAGATAAAAAAGGTATAATATACTAGATTTAATTTACTATTACTTTAATATTTTAGATTAACTAAATTTAATACCTTCTAATCTTTACCTTTCTATTCTAGACTAGTGGGTTACCGAATATCTAAATAGGTTACTAAATATCTAAAATAGGTTACTAAAAAGTTAGTACTATAATTAATTTCTTATAAATTAAATATATTTTAGTAGTTATATTACTTAGTCTTAAAATTTTTAAATATTAATTCTTTATTACTAATATCCTCTATATTAATATTAGTACTTTTATTAAGATTTTTATATATTATAAAGTAAAATTATAAAATCTATATATAAAATATCTATATAAAGTTTTTATAATATTATAGTAATTATAATATTAGCTAGAATTAAGAGGTATATATTATTATTATAGTAGAACTAGACTAGAAAAAAAAAAATTATAGATAAAATATTAGTAATAAAAATAAAACTAATAGATATTTATATATAAACCTATAAAATAGTTTATATTATAAATTATATAATTATAATTCTACTAAAAGTATAAAATTTTAAAAATACTAAATTTTAATAGAAGTAGAGTAAATACTCCTACTAAGAGAATAGAATCTATAAAAGTAAATTAAAGAATTATAAAATAGTAAAAATTAAAATAACTAATATATAATTTAAGAGAATCTCTATATAGGTTTTATTTTTAGTAGTTAATTTAAAATATTATTTAGAAGTAGTTTACTTTTATATTTAAATTAAAGTTATTTATAAATATATATAAATACTTAGTTTTCTTTTAATATTATTATATTATATTCTATTATAGTATAAAATTATTATTTAATTTTATATTTACCTTTATTATATTTTATTTTTTAAATAATTCTTAAGATATAATTTTAGATTAGGAATATAGAAAACTTTTTATAATACTTTAATTATTTAAAAGTTTAAATTAATATAATATTATTAAATATATTATTATAAGGGATTTCCTATATATCTAACTAAGGTCTATACCTTAAGGATTATTTAAGAAATAAAATATAATAAAAACTATATAAAGAAATAGGTAAATATTTTATATTATAATAATATATAATATAATAATATTAAGAAAAGACTAAGTATTTATATAAATATAAAATACTTTAATTTAGATATAAAAGTAAATTACTTCTAAATAATATTTTAAATTAACTATAAAAAATAGAAATTATATAATTTCTTTTTTAGATTATATACTAGTTTTCTAATCCTTTAATATCTTAATATTTTATTATAGTCTCTAGACTTTTTATAGTCTCTAGAACTTTTTTATAGTATAGAACTTCTTTATTATTTTACTAAGGCCCTAATATTCCTAGGATTTCTTATATATATAAAACTTTATTATATAATATTAATTCTTAGTAATTCTAAAGAGTAATACTTTATTTTTTATTATTAGTATTATTCCTTATTATACTATCTTTTACTAATATTCTTTATATATATTTATATTTATAATATTACCCTTCTATTTAGAGTTATTATTTTAATATTTTATAGTAATTCCTATAGTATAGTTTTTATATAGTAGTATTATCCCTATTTTAGACTAGTATATAAAGGTATAGTAGAATAATAGAAAGAAAAAGTATACTTTAAAGTTAATAGTTTAAAACTATTATATCTCTATAGATATTAGCCCTAAAAGATTAGTATTTTAAGAATTCTTTAGAGAAAATATATATCTATTTTACTTATATTCTATTTTTAGATTCTTAGCTCTAATAGATTTTTTTATTAAGCCTAAAGTTTTTTTTTTTTTTTTTTTAATATAAAGCTACTATTATAACTATCTAGTAATAAGAAAATATCTAGAGGTACTATATAAATCTATTAAAAGGCTCTAAAAAATAATACTATTTATAATAAAAAAGAAAAGTCTAAAGTTAGAAATATTTTAATTCCTAACTTCTAGTATACTATATATTTTAATTCGTATATAAAAACTTTTTTTATAATTCTCTATATATACTTCTAAGTTAAATTAAACTATAGAAAAAAAAATTAAACTATATTTCTTACCTAACTATAAAGTTATACTAGTTTTAAAATTCTAGAGTAATATTTTTATTTATAGATATAATTTTAGGTATTTTAAAGATAATTAATAGTAAGAAACTAAATTTTTTATAGAAATACTATATTCTATAATAGAAAGAATATAAGAAAAATATTATATTAATATAGTAGAAATATATTTATAAAGAGAAAGGTAATAAAATATTTAAATATTTAATTTTATATATCTTTATAACTAAAATAGATATAGAAATACTTTTTTTAATTCTATATACTATAAATTATACCTTACTATCTAGATTAAAAAATAAAACTATAAATTCTATATTTAATATATAGTATTTTAGTAGTTTTTTTTTCTTTAGTTTATATATAAATATAATAAATTTTTATCTAATATTAGATTAATTTTACTAGTAAATAAAAAAATATAAATATTAAAAAAAGATATTAGATTTTTTAGAACTAGATAGGTAAAAAGATCTATTTTTAATAAAATACTAAATTAAATAGAATTTTAAAAGAAAACCTAATCTAAAAAAATTATATAATTAATACTTTATAGAATACTATATATTATTAATAGCTTTCGTTTTATTCTAATAAGTACTATAAATATTATTTAGTAATTTAAAATAAAGAGTTTATTTCTATTACTAATAATTATTTTTAGAATTCTATAATATTTAATTAATTAATTTAGAATAAATAATACTAGTTTTTTTATATTTATTATTTTTAAATAGAATATAAGTTCTATATACTTAATTAGTTAATAGACTATTACTAGTATAATATTATAGGTAACTTCTATTACTAGATTTTTAGATTTTAGAATTTCTATAATAAAGTCTATTATAATATTTTTTTATAGTACTATTAGTATTTATATTACTTATATTTCTCTAAACTTAAGATATATTATATACTTATTTTATTAGTATTTTATATATTTTTAAATATATATTATTACTATTTCCTTAATTCCTTTAAAGCTATAGTTCTATTAGATAAGTTTTAATATTTTCTTAATACCTAGATATCTATATATAGGATTATTATAATATTATTAAATAATTTTAGTTTATAGTTTCTTAGATACTTCTCTAGAAATAACTAGAAGTTAGTTAAATTTTACTATAGATTCTAGAGATCTATTTTTAATTTAATAAAAAATTATAGAAAAAATCTTTTTTTTTTTTTTTTTTACTAGATTACTTTATTAGCTAAGAGTATTAGTTCTTTTATTTTCTTTTTCTACTATATAGATAACTTTAAACTTATATTATTCTATAGTCTATAACTATTATTATTATTATAGTATAAGTTTCTTAATTATTATAAACTATAATAGGTTTTTATAATCTATATAGACTTTTAGTAATAAGTAATTAAGAATATAGATTCTCTAGTACTTTAATACTTTAATAATTATATAGAGTTTTTTATTATATATATTATATTATATTTCTATATTATTAAATTTATATAAATAGTAGATAATTAGATACTATTTACTATTTCTTTTTTATTTAGTATATATACCTAATACTAAATTACTTATATTTATTTTAAATTATAGTAGTTCTTTATCTTTAAAATATATAAAAACTAGTTCTATAATATATACTATTTTAAAAAGTTAAAATAATATTCTATACTCTATTATTTACTTAAAGGGTATATCCTTTTTTATAAAATTTATTAAGGGTATTATAATTTTTATATAGTTTTTAATAAATTATTAGTTTAATCTATAGAATTTTAAGAATTCTTAGATATTCTTAGCTATTTTAGGTATAGACTAAGTCTTAATATATTTAATTTTACTTAGTATTATCTTAATTTCTTTTATAGTAATAATATATTCTAGAAATTTAAGGTATTTAATATACTATAAGTACTTCTTTAGTTTAATTTATAACTATATTTTATCTAGGGCCTTAAGTACTATTTATATATATAAAATATAGTTAGATTTATTTTTAGAAAAAATAAAAAGATTATATATATATATAATAATAAAAATATCTAGATAGTTTTATAAAATATTATTAATTAGTACTTAAAAAAATACTAGTACGTTTATAAATTTAAAAAGTATTACTATATATTTAAATAGTTTATATTATATTTAGAATATTATTTTCTATTCTTTATTTTTTTTTATTCTAATAAGGTAGTATCTATTTTATAGGTCTATTATAGTAAAAACTTTAGCTTATAAAAGTCTATTTTTAAGTTCTAAAATATTAGATAATAGATATTAGTTTTTAATTATAATATTATTAAGTTTTTTATAGTTTATATAGGGCTATAGTTCTCTATCTTTCTTTAGTATAAATATAAAAGGGCTAGTTATTAATAACTTTAAAAGTCTAATATATTCTTTCTTAATATTACTTTTAATAAACTCTTTTTTTTACTAGAGTTCCTTTCTAGATTTACTATATAATAGTCTAAAAGGTAGTATCTTTTTTTTTTCTAAATTAATTATATAATTTTAAAGTTAATACTATAGAAGATTTATTTCTTTTTCTCTTTTTTTAAATATATATATCTATACTTTATATTATTTAGATATAATAAAATTTATACTAGTATTCTTCTTTTTATACTTTATAACCTAGTAGTTTCTACTAGTATTTACTAAGGGTAATTTCTATTTTTTAACTTTCTATTATAGTATTATATTATTAATAATTTTTTTATTTACTATTATATTTTTTTATTTACTATTATATTTTTTTATTATATAGACTTTACTTATAATATATAATTATAGCGCTTAAAAAATATCTTTTTTAAACTCTAGTTAATATATAGGTTATATATCTTTAATTAAAATAATTCTAATATAATTTTATAGGTTAATTTTTTTAATATATTAAGGGTAATTTTCTTCTAGTATTTTTAAATATTAAGTATTATCTTAACCTTATAGATAATATAAGGTATTTTAGGTATTATAGTTCTATTTATAATATAGAGGGTATAAGGTTTCTTTTTATTTAGTATAATAAATCTAGTTTTCTATACTATTTAGTATAATATAAAGTTCCTCCCTACTCTAGAATTTATAAAAGTTTTTATCTATATTTCTTTAAGTTATACTAGTAGTTTAATTAATTTTATACTTTTTATAGTATTTATTTCTTTAAAGGTAGATTTTTAAGGTATATATTTAAAAAAGATATCTCTTTACTATTATATATTTTAGATTTAAAATATATATTTTTATAATAGTTATACCTTATCTTTTTCTCTTAATAGTATTTATAGTATTTTTTATTAGTTTCTTCTCTTTCTAATATAGTACTACTTATATTATAGAAAACTTTACTATTTTTCTTTTTTAATATAGGTTTAAATCTAATTATTATAGATTTAGGGTTTAAATTACTATTAAATCTATTTACTTTTTTAAACTCCTTATACTTTTTATAGTAAGGGTATAAATAAGTATACTAAAAAAATTATATATATTCTTTATTAATAAATATTAAATATACTTAGTTTATAGTATTATTAAAGTTTAGAAAGTACTTAGTTTCGTGTTTATTCTATAAGTATTTATTATATTATTTAATAGGATAGTTAAACTATTACTATTAGTAATATTAAATTTTTTATAATTAGTAGTTTATTTTTTCTTTTATTTAATAATATATACTATATATATCCTCTCTATAGTATTACTATTTAAGGGATATATATATAGGGTTATAGTAGTTTAGATTATACTATAATATATATATTAAATTTTTATTTAGATAGACTTTATTTTTTTTTTAATTCTAGTAAGTATAATTAGTCTATTCCCTTACTTTTTTAAATATAAAATTAATTTACTTAGATTTATAAATAATTAGAATAATTTTATTATTTCTATAGGCTATTACTCTATATATAAAATCTCTATCTTTTAGTTAATATTATTATAAAAAATTCTATATATATTAGTTATTAGTATATAGTATATAGTCTAGTAATATTAGATTATCTTTTTATTATCTAGTCTATAAATATAGTATAGAAAATAATAAAACTATTTTCTTTTTATATATATTTAATTTTTTTTTAGTATTTTTATAAAGTTAAAAGTCTAGTAAGTCTAATTATTCTAAACTTTTTTTTTTAATTTTAAGCTAGTTAATAGAGATTACTATCTATTATTTTTTATTAATAGTTATTACTTTTTTAATAGATAGTATATTTAATTATTTAATAATTTTATTTTTATATTTATAGTTTCTAGTTATATAGCCTAGTTTACTATATTTAAAATAGAGGTATATTTTAGTTTCTAGTTATTAGGTTCTATTAGAAATACGCTTATTTATATTATTTTTTAATAAATTTATTTAGTTAAATATTCTAGTTACTTTTTCCTTTCTCTTATTTAAATAGTTAAACTAGACTCCTTCTATTAGCTAATATTTATATAAATTATATAACTAGTATTAAAATACCTTAAATAGTATTTAGTAGATTACTAGTACTAATTATTTAAAGCTTATTACCTTAGAGTTCTATTATAATTTTTTATTTAGTATAAATTATTCTTTATTAATTCTAATTATTTCTTTATATAGGTTCTTAAAAATATTAATCTTAAATCTACTATAAAATAATTCTTTTTATATAAATTATTTAAGGCTTTATTTATATATTATTTTTAGAAATTTATATTTACGAGATTTAACTATATACTTAGTTATAGATTAGTATTATTTAATAGTTTAGATAGCTTATTTAGTAATAAATATCTTATTAGTAATTCTAAAAAATTATTTAAGGTATTTTTTAAAGGTTTTATAGTCTTTAATAATATTAACTATATTAGTATTATTATTAATATATTCTTTATTGTTATTATTATAGTCTATATTTAGATACTTAACTATATAGGGTTAGATCTATTCTTTAGCTTATTTATATATATAAAATACTATAAATAAAACTTTATTTTTATTTTTAAATATTATAAATAATTTATAAAAGTATATATCTATTTCTCCTCCTAAATAAAAGGGGTTATTTAAACTACTCTATTATATATTTTTAGTAATTTATATTACTTTATTTTATTTCTATATATACTATATTTTTATCTAAACTTTCTCTAATTACTAATAATAATACTAGTTTTAATTAGAATTATAAATTTAGTTAGTTATATTTTTCTATCTAATTCTACTTATACCTATAAGCTATAATATACTATTATAATAATAATAATAATATTTATAATAGTTACTAATATTAAAATATATATATATCTAGTCTATATACCTTATAATAAAGAAATATTATATACCCTATTAGATATTACTACTACCTATAAGAGAAAAGAAAACTATATACTATTATTTATATATATTACTAGCCTTAATATAATATCTATCCCTAGAGTTAGTAATATACTTAATAATAATAAGGTATAGAATTTATTTAGTACTTATTTTTCTTACTTATACTTTTACTTATCCTATATTTTATATATATACTTAAATAAATTCTATAACTCTATAGTTTATTTTTAGTAGTAGTAAAAAAAACCTTTTATAAATAAAAGATTTACTAAACTTAAATTACCTTTTTCTTTAATAATATAGTTTTATATATTTTTAGTCTTATTAGCTATAGCTCTATATTCTAGAGTAATTAGGCTTTTAAAAAGGAATTAGAAGAAAACTAGTATAATAAATTCTAAAAGGCTACCTTTTATTAGTAACTAATATTTTAAAACTTTAAAATAATTATTTATAATCTAAATATAAATAGCTAAATAGTTTTCTAATAGATACTTAACTATTTTAACTTTTATAAAATTATTATATATTTAATTATTAATAATAGACTAAGCTAGAGACACTATAGTAATAAATATAGTAAAAAAAAATAAAAATATTTAATACTTAATAAGGCCTAATAAATATAGTATATAGTATAGAGATAATAAAAGTAGTAAATAATAAATAATTATATTATATAATACTATATAGAGGATAGTATAACTTCTTATCTATTATTCTATTATTAAGGTAACTAATTAACTAATAATAGTATTAATATTTAATATTAGTAACTAATTAATTTATTCTAAATTATAAATACCCTTATTAGAATCTAGAATTCTATATAAAATAGAACTCTAGATTTTATATTCTAGATAGTATTTATATATAAAAGTACCCTTATTCTTACTAATTACTCTAGTGCTTAAATATAAATTATATAATTACTTACTAGAGAGTATTTACTAGAGAGTACTCTAGAAAGAGTACTCTAAAGAGAATATTTATTAAAGAGTAGTTTAAGAACTTATATATAGAAATATAAAAATAAATTCTTTATACTTATATTTAATTTAAGTTTTAATCTATTATTTAAATTTATTTAAACTCCTATTATTAATTTATTATACTTTATAAAATACTATTAATACTAATAATACTCTCTCCCCTTTTTCTAAGTACTTTTATTTAAGAACTAATCTTAACCCTATAGAACTAACTATTCTATAGAATTTAATATTTTAAATATTTTAATATAAGTATTAATAGAATACCCCCTTTTATAACTTTAGATAGTACTAGTATTATATCTCTAGTAAATACTAAAAATAAAATATATAAATCTAATTTATATAATAATAATTATAATTAACTTAATATATAGTTCCTCTAAATAGATATATACTTTTATAGATTATCTATAATATTTAAAAATAAAAATAAAGTCTTATTCGCGGTATTTTATATATATAGATAGACTAAAGAATAGATCTAATTCTATATAATTAAATATCTAGATATAGACTATAATAATAATAATAATAAAGAATATATTAATAATAATACTAATATAGTTAATATTATTAAGAACTATAAGAATTTTAAGAAATATCTTAAATAATTCTTTAGAATTACTAATAAGATATCTATTACTAAATAAACTATTTAAACTATTAAATAATACTAATCTATAGCTAAGTATATAGCTAAATTTTATAAGTATACTATATAACTCGACTAGGAAGATAAATCCCTAAAAATAATATATAAATAAGGCCTTAAATAATTTATATAAAAAGAACTACTTTATAGTAAATTTAAAATTAATACTCTTAAAAACCTATATAAAGAAAAAATTAGGATTAATAAAAAATAGTTTATACTAAATAAAAAATTATAATAAAATCCTAAGATAATAAACTTTAGATAATTAGTATTAGTAGTCTACTAAATACTATCTAAAGTATTTTAATACTAATTATATAATTTATATAGATATTAGCTAATAGAAGGAGTCTAGTTTAATTACTTAAATAAGGGAAAGGAAAAAGTAATTAGAATATTTAACTAAATAAATCTATTAAAAAATAATCTAAATAAGTATATCTCTAATAAAATCTAATAACTAGGAATTAAGATATATCTTTATTTTAGATATAGTAAACTAGACTATATAGCTAGAAACTATAAATTTAAAAATAAAATTATTAAATAATTAAATATACTATTTATTAAGAAAATAATAGCTACTAATAAAAAATAATAAATAGTAACCTCTATTAACTAGTTTAAAATTAAAAAAAAGAGTTTAGAATAATTTAACTTAATAGACTCTTAACTCTATAAAGACCCTAAAAAAGGATTAAATATATATAAAGGGGAATTAGTTCTATAATCTCCTATACTATATCTATAAACTAGATAATAAAAAAAATATCTAATATTACTAGACTATATACCTTATACTAATAACTAATATATATAGAATTTTTTATAATAATATTAATTTAAAGATAGAGATTTTATATATAGAGTAATAGTCTATAGAAATAATAAATTTATTTTAATTATTTATAAATCTAAGTAGATTAATTTTATATTTAAGGAAAGAAATAAATAGACTAATTATACTTACTAGAATTAGAAGAAAAATAAAGTTTACTTAAATAAAGATCTAATATATATACTATAATATAATCTAAACTATTATAACCCTATATATATATCTCTTAAATAGTAATATTATAGAGAGGATATATATAATATATATTACTAAGTAAAAGAAAAAGTAAACTATTAACTATAAAAGATATAATATTACTAATAGTAATAGTTTAACTACTCTATTATATAATATAATAAATACCTATAAAATAAATATAAAACTAAGTACTTTCTAAATTTTAATAATACTATAAAC
Organism: Karstenula rhodostoma CBS 690.94; assembly: GCA_010093485.1. NCBI lineage: Eukaryota > Fungi > Ascomycota > Dothideomycetes > Pleosporales > Didymosphaeriaceae > Karstenula > Karstenula rhodostoma. Next base: position 1,420,507 of record MU001507.1, on the reverse strand, counting down.
TAAGTATATTTAATACTTATTAATAGAGAATATATATAATCTTTTTAGTATACTTACTTATACCCTTAATATAAAAGGTATAAGGAACTTAAGAAAGTAAATAAATTTAATAGTAGTCTAGACCCTAGATCTATAATATTTAAATTTAAATCTATACTAAAAAAGGAAAATAGTAAAGCCTTTTATAATATAAATAGTATTATATTAAAAAGAAAAAAAACTAATAAAGAATACTATAGGTATTATTAAAAGAGAAAAGTAAGGTATAATTATTATAAAAATATATATTTTAAAACTAAAGTATATAATAGTAAGGAGATATCTTTTTTAAATATATATCTTAAAAACCTATTTTTAAAAAAATAAATACTATAGAAAGTATAGGATTAATTAAGTTATTAGTATAGTTTAAAGGAATATAAATAAAAGTTCTTATAGACTCTAGAATAAAAAGAAACTTTATATTATACTAAATAGTATAGAAAGCTAGACTTATTATACTAGATAAAAAAGAACTATATATTCTCTATATTATAAATAAAACTATAATATCTAAAATATTTTAAATTATTTATAAAGTTAGTATAATACTTAATATCTAAAAATACTAGAAGGAAATTACCCTTAATATATTAAAAGGATTAATCTATAAAATTATATTAGGATTATTTTAGTTAAAGATATATAATCTATATATTAACTAGAATTTAAAAAGGATATTTTTTAAGCGCTATAATTATATATTATAAGTAAAGTCTATATATTAAAAGGATATAATAGTAGATAAGGGAGTTATTAATAATATAATATTATAATAAAAAGTTAAAAAATAGAAATTACCTTTAGTAGATACTAGTAGAAACTACTAGATTATAAAATATAAAAAGAAGGATAATAGTATAAACCTTATAATATCTAAATAATTATAAGACTAGAATATAGCTAAATAGGGTAAATACTTTTAGAATTAAATAAATAAAAGAAACTATATAAATTAAAACTAAACTTAAAATACTAAGATAGAGAGAATTCTAGAAAGAGACTCTCTATATACTAAATATTTAAAATCTACTAACTAATCTATATATAGGCTATTAGATAAGGTCTAAGCTTAAAGATAGATAAATATTTTATAAAGGGATTTAATTTTAGGTTAAATTAACCCTTATACTACTCTTCTCTAAGCGCGATCTAGGGTCTTAATAGTTTTTAAGGACTATAAGAATACCTATATCTATAAAAAAAAAGAAAAGAATAAATTAGTCTAAAGAGAAAAAAATAAAAATAAAGAAAAATATCCTCTATACTTTTAAAAAATTTCCTATTAAACTTATATAGTTATAGACTAGATTAGAGTATTCTATTTTAGTATAATTATATAGGGCTCTATAATTTCTTATATAAAAATACCTTTATTTAAAATTTTTCTAAGTAGTTAGCTACGCGCTATTATATATATATTATATAGGGTTCCCTAATCCTATAAAGAGAGGTTAAAATCTAGTTTAAAATCTTAAATTTCTTATTATAGTTAAAGGCTTAAAGTATTTAATATATAAAGCTTAATCCTTTATAATACTAAAAAGTATAAGGTAAGTATACTTTATAAATACTAAATAGATTATTTAAATTAAATTACTATACTAACTAGCCTATTTTTAGATAACCTTTTATTAACTACCTACCTTAATAGGTATATTATCTTTAGGATTATTATCTAAGAATATTTTATTAAAGATAGCTTTCTTCTAAGTATCTAGATACTTAGGGGGTCTAGTTACCTAAGAATTAGTATTATAAAAGTTATCTACTAGCTTTAGGGTATTTTTAAAATTAGATATTAGATACTATATATTATCTAAGTTATAGCCTTATTATACTACTTAGTACTAGAGTTTTCCCTAACTTAGTTAGTTATTATAAATAAGTAATACTTTTTATTTAAAAATACTATTAACTTTAGTTAATAGTTCTTATAATTAGTATTATCTAGGAAGTAGGTTATTAGGTACTTTCTAAAAATAATCTATATAAAATACTAAGTAAACTTTTATATATAATAGTAATTTAAACTTATAAAATAATCTTTTTATTTCTATAATATAGTATAGATTATATATTTATTTATTAAGCTTAATAGAGGAATATAATATTAAAAAGCCTTTTAGAATAATATAAATAAAGTTACTAATAATAAAATTAAATAGTTAGTAGTATTTATTAGCTTATTTTACTATTAAGTTTTATACTATAATAAGGTTCTAATAGGCCTAGTTATAGACCTAAATAATAACTTTAAAGTAAATAGTAATAAACTTATAGGCTTACTTAGAGCTAATATTATTAGGGGAGTTTTTAGATAACCTAACTTTATCTCTTTAGTTTTAAAAGACTTTAATTTTATAGCTAAACTTAATTTTATATAGAAAGAAACTAGTAGATTTATTAGATAAAGAGGCTTATACCTAGTCTATTAAATAGAGTAAATCTAACTAATTATTCTAAAATTTATTAATAAATAGGTAGAGATACTAGTTAATATACTTATTATATATCTTAGTTTAGCTATCTATTTAGGTATAATTTATAGATATAAATTTCTATTATATATCTATAAAGTAATATAATTTACTAGTAAAATTAGAAATAAATTATAGCCCTTAATCTAATATAATAGATTTAGGGATACTAAAAATCCTCTAGATATACTAGTAGTAAAGAGAAGTAGCCTATTCTATAGTAATTATCTTATAATATAGTAGTAAAAAGGTATATTTACTTAGATAATATATATAGACTATAATATTATTAAAGCCTTTTTAGTTTAGTAGAAAATTTTTAAAGTCTATAGAAATATCTTACTATATAGCCTTTAGAATAGATAGTAGTTAGAGTAGGCCTAGCTTTTTATTATAAGGGGGTTTAGTTTAGTAGTAGATTTTATAATTTTATATAAACTATTTAATATCTATATATATATAGTTCTAATAGTATAATTTCTAGATAAGTTTATAGGTTTTTTTAGTACTAGGATATATAGTTATCTAGTAGAAGTAAACTATATTAATAAGGATTATTTAAAACTAACTAGTTTTAGAGATAACTAGGTAGTTTTAGTATAAAAAAAGTTTAGAAAGTATTCTATTATACTTATTATTTAGTTTAGAGATAGCCTCTTAAAGTAGTTCTAAAATTAGGTTAGTATAATTTATTTTAAGTAGGTAATCTACTAGTATAATAGGAGAGTTTTATAATTTAGTCTTTCTACTCTACTAGTTTAGTTTAGTAGTAGTAACTAATACTACTATTTTATAGTCCTTATTATTAGTATTATTATTAGTAATATTCTATTATTAGGGGAAGAAGTATATTATATAGGTTAACTTAGCTTTTATCTTCTATATAACTAGTTCTTTCTATTTCTATAATAGTATATTAGCTATAATATTTATAGATTTAGGGTAAAATATAATTATATAGTTATACTAGAATAATATTTCTAACTAATAAGTCTAGTAGAGTATAAGTTCTTACTTTATAAAGAAGTATTTAAGTATATAATAGTTTATAATAATAGTAAATAGCTCTTCTAACTATAGACTAATAAGCTAGATATACTATATATATAATCTACCTATAATAATAAGTATTTTCTTATTATAAATATTATAATTTATCTCTACTAGTTTTATTTTATATAAGTAGAAATTAAAAGGTTTCTAGATTCTATTATTTTATATTTATAAAATAGCTCCTATAATAATACTATTACTAGTATTAGTCTTTATCTATATTTTATAGTAGGGGGAATACTATATAATAAAATTATCTAAGTAGAAAAGGTCCTTTATAGCTTAAAAAGTAGTATATTTTTTATTTTTAAACTTATACTAGATACCTTTTTTAGTTAGCTTAGTAAGGGGTTAAATAATATATCTATAGTTTTTAAAATAGATCTAGTAGTAATTATAGAATTCTAAAAAGGATTAGAGGGTATAGAAACTAATAGGTTTTTTTTAATTCTATATTATAGTTTCCTTCTTAGGGTCCTTATAGATCCTATTAATAGTAATAATAAAGTCTAGAAATTTAATTTCTTAAATAGTAAATTCGCTTTTCTTAATATTATAATAGAGGTAGTACTCTTTTAGCTATTTAATAACTTTAGATATATAAGCCTTATACTCTAGGGGGTTCTTAAAGTAAATAAGGATATTATTAATATAAATTATATAAATTAAATTAATTATATTAGCTAGGATTATATTAATAAAGTATTAGAATAATACTAGTCTATTAGTTATACTAAAAGAAAAAATATTATACTTAAAATTATTATATTAAATTTAAAATATAGAGAGGTTAGAAATATATTTAGTAAGTTATATATAGTAAAAGGCTTATTATAGGTCTAGTTTAGTAAATATATATACCCTAGATAGGTATATAAGAGTTTCCTTTAATAGTAGTATAAAAATAATATTTTTTTTAGTAATACTATTAAGCCTCCTATAATTAATATAAAGATACTACCCCCCTTTAGGCTTCTTTATATATAAAATAGGGGAGGCGAAGCTAGTATTACTAAGGGAGATAAATTCTTTCTTTACTATATTCTAAATATATAGGTATAGTAATTCTAGCTTATTAAAGGATATAGGATATAGTAGGGAGGTTTTTAAAATACTAATATTCTTAGTAAGGATAATATTATAGTTAATACCTTTCTATTATAGGGGTAAGGTATTTATTTTTTATTTATTAAAGTAAAAAATATTTATCCCTACCTATCTATAGTAGGGAAGCTTAGCTTTAAGTTCTATTAGTAGCTATTTTTAAAACTTTTCTAGAGAGTTAGCTATAGCTTTCTTCTTATAATACTTAGCTTTTATAAGTTTAAATAACTTATATTAATTAATAGAGCTAATCTCTATATTTTATATATTAACTATAAATACTATAATAGAGATAATTAAAATATTAATATTAACCTTAAAGAGCTATTCCCTTATTAGTATTTAATACTTAGGGGGTTCCTTTAAGGATAGTAGCCCTAGATTAAATAGTATTTTATTTATTTTATATAAATCTTCCTTATATTAAAGCTACTCTATAGGGTAGAAAATAGTAATAACTTAGTCCTTTAGATAGTTTTTTAATTTAATCCTTAGCTCTTATAAGAGTTTCTTAGTAGTTTATTTACTAGGGTCTTTAGTAGAATTAGGCTTAATAGAGGTAGTTAATTCCTTTAGTAATAATTTATTATTATATAGTAACTTATTACTATATCTATATACTAGGGTATTATTCTTAATACTAGACTTAGCTAATTACTAATTTTTATTTCTAGACTTTAATAGTTTAGCTTTATTACTATTCTTATCTAAAGATATATAGTATATTATAATAAAGTCCTTATTTAAAATAGATTTTACTAAAGGTAGTTAATAATTACTATAGTTCTAGGGGGTAGCCTATACTAAAGAGATAGATAATATTATAGGCTCTATAGGGATTTTAAACTCCTTTATAGGGGAGTATTCCCTATAAAGTAATTATACTTATTAAAGTTAAATATCTTTCTTTTTAAAGTTAGTATCCTATTAGTTAGTATTAAACTAGTATTTTTTATTAACTAGTAGAAGTAGGTAGTATAGTACTATAAGTAGAGTAATAACCTATAATAATATATTATCTAGCTATATTAAGTACTAATTATAATAATTAATTAGTAACTTAATATCCTTAAAAAAATTTTATTCTATAATAAGGTTATAGTCTCCTATTTTATATAGGATAAACTATATAGTTATAGAATATCTATTAATATTAAGTACTACTTAAAAATAGTAATTAACTAAGGTAGCCTTTTTACTAGTAAAACTCTTAAGAGGGATTAAGTATTTAAGCTATATTAACTTAATATTAAGTTAATACCTTAGTACTTTCTTTAGCTATAAGGCGACGAGATTATATATAAATATACTAGAATTAATAAAACTATATATATAAATTTTATATCTATTATTTTAGAATATTATAGAAAGTATAAAAGGTATTCCCCTAAATAAGTTAGGGATTTAAATATTTTTAGAGTTAGTATAATACTTTTTAGAGTAGAATACTAGTTTCTATAGGTTAATTAGTTTTATATCTACTACTCCTATTAGGGGTACTAGTCTAGAGTTAACTAGTACCTCTAGTTTTCTAATTTAAAGTCTAACTTAGAGTCTTTATTAGAGGTATATTTATTACTAGATTCTAAGAAGAAATAAGTCTTATTCTCTTTTTAAACTTTTATAATAATAGTAATAGTATACCTATTATAGGGTTTAATAGGGTAATTATAGTAGATATAGTCCTTAAAAAGGTAGTTATAATATATCTAATTTTTATAATACTACTCCTTAGAGTATTTATATCTAGGGTTAGTAGATTAGTATTTTAGAACTAATTTTACTATAATATCTTTAGGTAGTCCTATAGTATAATAAGGGGCTAAAGTAACTATTTATAATAAAAACTCCTTATAATAGTATAGAGTAAAGGGAGTAAGTTAATTATAATTAGTCTAATAGTTATATTTAAAGGCTTTATATAGTTTATAGATAATAATATAAAATTTATTATAGTCTATAGTAGGATTAATAGTATTTTAGATAAACTAGTTAGTAAATTTTATATAGAGTTTCTTATAGAGTATCTCTTTAGAATTATTAGGATAAAACCTAGTCTAATTTATAAATATATTATACTATATAATAAATAAGTTTATATCTCCTCTAGATAGAAGTATTATTTTTTAGAGATTAGTATAGATATTAATATTCTAGTTTAATAGTATAAATATAGCTTAGAGGTAGTTATATAGACCTATAAAAGATATAATTAATTACTACTATTTCTAGATATTAAAAATTTTAAAAATATAATCTTCTAGCTATATATTAATATAATTAGTAATAGCTATAGTATATTTTTTAGAAGTATTTTACTAAAAGTAGTCTATATTAGACTTAATCTTAACCTCTAATAAATAGAACTATAGCTTAAACTAAGTTTTATTACTATTAAACTTATTAGGGTCTAGAATCTTAAGGGATAGATATTTACTCTAGTAAGCTTAGTATTTTATATAATAAAAGTTTAGTATTTTATAAAAAAGTTTACTAGGGGTATTTACTTTTAGAATATATTAATCTATAGTAGAATAGCCTATACCTTACTAACTATCTATCTTTAAAATAACTAGTTTAGTATTATATTTAATAGTAGATACTAGCTTAGTAGGGGAAGTATTAAACTAGTAGGGTAACTTAAAGCTATTATTATTATTTAAGTTACTAATTATTACCTATATTAGTTAATTCTTAGCCTTAGTAGTTTTTTTTAGTTTTATAATTTTAGTTTATAGATAACTATTTTTCTTTTAAGTCTATATTTAGGAGTTTATTATAATATTAATTTTATTATTTAGATTAGTATTTTACTAGACTAGCTTTTATTACTAGTCCTATATTTTATATATATAATAAAATAAGGTTATAAGCTATAGTTTTATAGTAAATAGAACTATATTAGCCTTAATATAGTCTATATATATATTAGAAGTAATAGTAAACTCTAGGTCTTAGTAGTTTAAAGTCTTTAGGTACTTTCTATTTAAAGTAATTAGGTCTAGAATAATTATATTAATATTAGTAAAAACTATATATAGTTTAGATATTTCTTCTAGCTTTTATAGTCTAGCTATTTATAAACTAGCCTTAAAATTATCTTTTTCTTCTTTATAATTTCTAGTTCTAGGATTCTAATAGAGGTCTAATTCCTTCTTAACCTTACTAATATTAACTAGATATTCTTTAATACCTTTAAGTAGCTAGATACCTAGTTCTAGTAGAAAAAGTTTAATCTAGAAGGGTAGGTTTTTTAGTTTATAGAAAAGTTATATACTAGAGGTTTTAATTACTAGTACCTATTCTTATATTAGAATAGATAAGTAACTTTAGGGTAGTATATATAGTATCTTATCTATAGTTATACTATAATAAGGGTTATTTATTTTTAAAATATTATTAAAATTTTCTTTATTAAAATTAAAAGCTACTATTACTTTAGTAGTATAGCTTATAGAATAAGTCCTAATATAGCTCTAAGGGAAAGATATTAAGTTTCTATTAATAAATTATTTAAGTACTAAAAGTTTTATCTTTATATACTTAGTTATAGATAGTAATATAGTAGGTATAGAGTTATTTAGAGATAAAGTAGATAGGAAAAGAGGGCTATCTAAAATAAAGATATTATATAAATTAATATTTATTATAAAGGTAAAAAATAGATTTAGGTAGGTAAGATATAAGTAATAAGTAGGTAGTTAGTTATATTTTAAGTCTATTTACTAAGAGTATATATATTATTTTTAATATACCTATAATAGGTATATACTTTTATCTAAAAGGGATTTAATCTTTATAGTAGTTAATTCTACTAAAGATACCTAATATTAGTAGATCTTTAAGAGAGTTTAAAAAATCTAAGAGGATATTCTAGTACCTTAATAGCTAGTCTTTAATAAGAACTTTAGAGAATATTCTAGTATCTTAATAGCTAGCCTTTAATAAGGACTTTAGAGGATATTCTAGTACTTTAATAACTAGTTTTTAATAAGGACTTTAAAGAATATTCTAGTACCTTAATAGTTAATTTAAAAAAAAATTTTAGAATTTTAATAGATCTTTCTATATTTAAAGAGCTAAAGGTAGATATTATAATCGCTAATTTCTAGCTAAAAGAAGGGGTCTTAAATTTAATATAAGGCTAGAATATAGCTAAATAGAATAAATACTCTTAGAATTAAATAGATAAAAGAAACTATATAAATTAAAACTAAACTTAAAATACTAAAATAGAGAGGATTTTAGGGAGGGACTCTCTATATACTAGATATTTAAGATCTACTAACTAATCTATATATAGGCCACTAGATAAGATCTAAACTTAAAGGTAGGTAAATATTCTATAAGGGGATTTAATCTTAGATTAAATTAATCCTTATAATAATATAAAATATAGATATATATATTTAAAAAAAGAAAAGAAAAAGTAAACCTTCTATAGTATTAATTCTAGAATTATATAATTAACTTAGAAGAGGGAAAGATACTACCCTTTAGACTATTATATAGTAAATCTAGAAAGGAACTCTAGTAAGAAAAAGAGTTTATTAAAAGTAATATTAAAAAAGGATATATTAGACCTTTAAAATTATTAATAACTAATTTTTTTATATTTATACTAAAGAAAGATAGAGAACTATAGCCCTATATAAACTATAGAAAATTTAATAATATTATAATTAAAAACTAATATCTATTATCTAATATTTTAGAATTTAGAGATAAACTTTTATAAACTAAGGTTTTTACTATAATAGACCTATAAGATAGATACTACCTTATTAGAATAAAAAAAAATAAAGAATAGAAAATAATATTTTAAATATAATATAAACTATTTAAATATATAGTAATACCTTTTAGACTTATAAATATACTAGTAACCTTTTAAATACTAATTAATAATATTTTATAAAACTATCTAGATATCTTTATTATTATATATATAGATAATATTCTTATTTTTTCTAAAAATAAATCTAACTATATTTTATATATATAAATAGTACTTAAGGCCTTAAATAAAGTATAGTTATAAGTTAAGCTAAAGAAATACTTATAGTATATTAAATATTTTAAATTTCTAGAATATATTATTACTATAGAAGAAATTAAGATAGTACTAAATAAAATTAAATATATTAAAACTTAGTCTATACTAAAAATAGCTAAGAATATTTAAGAATTCTTAGAATTCTATAAATTTAATTAATAATTTATTAAGGACTATATAAAGATTATAATATTTTTAATAAACCTTATAAAAAAGAATATATTCTTTAAATAAATAGTAGAGTATAGAATATTATTCTAACTCTTTAAAATATTATATATTATAGAACTAGTTCTTATATATTTTAAAGATAAAGAATTACTATAATTTAAAATAGATATAAGTAATCTAGTATTAGATATATATACTAAATAAGAAAGAAATAGTAAATAATATCTAATTACCTACTATTTATATAAATTTAATAATATAGAAATATAATATAATATATATAATAAAGAACTCTATATAATTATTAAAATACTAAAGTACTAGAGAATCTATACTCTTAGTTACTTATTACTAGAAATTTATATAGATTATAAAAACCTATTATAGTTTATAATAACTAAGAAACTTATACTATAATAATAATAATAGTTATAGACTTTAGAATAATATAAATTTAAAATTATCTATATAGTAAAAAAAGAAAATAGAAGAGCTAATACTCTTAGCTAATAAAATAATCTAGTAAAAGAAAAAATAAAGATTTTTTCTATAATTTTTTATTAAATTAAAAATAGATTTCTAGAATCTATAGTAAAATTTAACTAACTTCTAGTTATTTCTAGAGAAGTATCTAAGAAACTATAAACTAAAATTATCTAATAATATTATAATAATCCTATATATAAATATTTAGATATTAAGAAAATATTAGAACTTATCTAATAGAACTATAACTTTAAAGGAATTAAGGAAATAGTAATAATATATATTTTAAAAATATATAAAATACTAATAAAATAAGTATATAATATATCTTAAGTATAGAGAAATATAAGTAATATAAATACTAATAATATTATAAAAAGATATTATAATAGACTTTATTATAGAAATTCTAAAATCTAAAAACCTAGTAATAGAAATTATCTATAATATTATATTAGTAATAGTTTATTAACTAACTAAGTATATAGAACTTATATTCTATTTAAAAATAATAAATATAAAAAAACTAGTATTATTTATTCTAAATTAATTAATTAAATATTATAGAATTCTAAAAATAATTATTAGTAATAGAAATAAACTCTTTATTTTAAATTATTAAATAACGCTTATAGTACTTATTAGAATAAAATAAAAGCTATTAATAGCTTATTATCTATAAATAAATAAATAAATAGAATATATAAATTAGACTATAGAAACGTATCTATATATTTACTATAATAACTAGAAAATAAATTAAATTTTATTATTACTAATAGTATAACTTATATATAATAATAAAGTATTAATAGTATTAGAATATATATTATTCTATATAAACTATAAAAGATATCTATATCTCTTTAATTAAATATTTTCTATAAAAATTAAAGTATAAGAAGCTATTAAACTAGTAGAAAATATAAAGAAAATATATAAATAACTCTAAAAAAATCTTATAAAAGCTTAATAATAATTAATTTCCTATATTAACTAAAAATAAAAAACGGTACTTTAGTTAAAAAATAGGAATAAAGTATACCTACTTATAAAGAATCTTTAAACTTAAAAGAAGAAATATAAGAAACTAGACTATATTAAGATTAGACTATTTTTTTTTCTAAATAAATATTACTAGTAAACTATAAATTAGAATTACCGCCTAATATAAAAATATATCTAGTATTCTATATAGACTATTTAGAACTAATAAATTCTAAAATAACTATCGAAATAACCTTCTACTATAAAGCTAAGGAAGAAAAAAAATTTAAAATTAAAATAATTCTAAATTATAATAATTAGTAATAGATATATCTTATTAAATAGAAAGGATACCTATATAGTAAAGATATATAGGAATCTATTAAATATCTAAATAACTATTAGTAAAAAATTAAAGAATATTAATAATAAAATATATTTAAAAGGAAGGCTAGAATATAAATACTATTCTATCTACTATATTTAAAGTTAACTATATTATAGCTAAATATTCTACTAGTATATTTATAGTAGAATAATTAAAAATCTCTATATTTATATTTTCTTCTTTTATAGCTATTTCTATAATAAGATATAGAGTCTTTTTATAAATATACTTTTTTATTTAAACTAATATTTTCTTATTCTATAATATATATATAATTATAATTATTAACTTTTTTTTATTTTTATTAATTTTTATATAATATTTCTTTTAAATTTTATTTAAAAATACCTAACTTATATTTATATATAGGTAACCTATATAAATATATTTAGTATATTTTAAACTAGTATCTAGTATAATATAATATATATAGTTCTCTAGACTATAATTAATATAAGGATTTTTAGTAATAGTATTAGTATTAAGGATTTCTTAATAGAGGTAGTATTTCTAGATAGTAGAGTTAGCTAGTATAATACTAACTATTAACTTTATAAAAAATAGAATAAGTAGTAGCTTATATAAAATAAATAATAATTAGTTATATAATTTAAGAATAAATTTTAGAGAGAGGAAAGGTAATATTAAAATCTAAAATTCTATATAGAATAGGGCTCTAGGTTTTATATTCTAGATAGTATTTATATATAAAAATATTCTTATTCTTACTAATTATTCTAGTACTTAAATATAAGTTATATAACTACTTACTAAAAAATACTTACTAGAAAATACTTTAGAGAGAGTATTCTAGAGAGAATACTTATTAAAAAGTAGTTTAAAAGCTTATATATAGGAATATAAGGATAGACTCTCTATATTTATATTTAATTTAAATTTTAATCTATTATTTAGATTTACTTAAATCCCTATTATTAACTTATTATACTTTATAAAATACTATTAATACTAATAATATTTTCTCTCCTTCTTCTAAGTACTTTTATTTAAGAACTAATTCTAACCCTATAGAACTAATTACCCTATAGAATTTAATAACCCTATAACTACTTAATATATATCTAATTTAGATCTAATTATAAGAGATATATATATCTAGTCTAGTTTTTATATAAATAAAAGTCTACTAGAAAAGAATAATTTATAACTATTAAACTATTTAAAATATTTATATTTTAGTATTTTACTAAGTTTCTTTATTAAGTTTTATTATAGCTTATCTAAGCTCGCGAAGTATTATATTTAGTATATACCTATTTAGAAAAGCTATATATTAAATTAATTATAATTACTATTATATAAATTAGGTTTATATATTTTATTCTTAGTATTTACTAGAAATATAATACTAGTACTATCTAAAGCTATAGAAGGGGGTATTCTAGTAATACTTATATTAAAGTATTTAAAATATTAAATTTTATAAAATAGCTAGTTTTATAAAGTTAAGATTAGTTTTTAGATAGAAGTATTTAGAAGAAGGGGAGAGAGTATTATTAATATTAATAGTATTTTATAAAATATAATAAGTTAATAATAGGGGCCTAAGTAAATCTAAATAATAAATTAAAATTTAAATTAAATATAAGTATAGAAAGTCTATTCTTATATTTCTATATATATTTCTATTCTATATAATTCTATAGTTTTATAAAATTCTATATATAGAATATATAAAATTCTATAGTATATTATATAATTCTTTATTATATAATTCTAGTATTCTATAGCTTTACTTTATAAAATACTATAGAATATTATATAATTCTTTAGTAGGGTTTTAGCTAGTATTTTATTATAAGTAGCTTTTTACTTTTATTAAATTTCTAAATTCTAATAGATATATACTCTTTTACTACTATTAAAAATAATTTCTAATATTTATTTATTAGTATATAAGTAATATTAATAGTCTTTTTTTTTTTTTTTTTTTTTAATATAAAGTTACTATTATAACTACCTAGTAATAAGGAAATATCTAGAGGTATTATATAGTTCTATTAAATAGCTCTATAGAATAGTACTATTTATAATAAAAGAGAAAGAAGAATATCTATAGTATTAGACTTAATTAATTAAATATTAATCTATCTATATATATTATATAATATAGCGATACTATAATACTATAATACTATATAATACTAGTAGAATAGTATACTTCTTATTTACTAATATCTAATATACTAAAATATAATTATTAGTAATATATAAGCTATATATAATATAGGGAACTTACCCCTACTAATTATAAAGAAGTCGCGAAATATTAAAAATATTATAAAACGTTAATAATATTATAATTTAAAAAAAAATATAAAAAAGAGATTATTTACTAGTAGTAAATAACTTATAGTATTATATATAAAGGCTAGCTTTTATAGAAAGAAACCTATATTATATCTCTATTAAAATAGCTAATAATAATAAATAACTAATCCTTAGTAATAAATATAATATAGTATATACTAGTAGTAAATCTATTAGTAATCTAGATATATTTAACTATATATATTATAAAATCTAATATATTATCTAGTAAATTAACTTCTATTAGTATAATAATTAACTTAATATATAAATACTATAAGTTATAGCTATAAATTATATAATTATAGAGTCTATTAATAAGTTTTTTATATATATATATATATATATAGTATTACTAATCTAAAATAGAATTACCTCTATAGTAGTTATTCTCTATTATTAGATTTCTTATATATTAATAGATATATATTAAGCCCATTTTAACTAGTTTAATACTATATTCTTTTTAGTTAGCCTATATATAGACGTTAGATAAATCTTAGCTACTTTTTTAGTCTTTCTTTATTTATATATTAGTAAAGTATAATATACCTTTTTATTCCCTTTATTTTATTAATTTACCTATCCTTATAGTAATTATATATAATATATATAGTAGTTAACTAGAAATAAAAACTTTATTAGTAAGTAGTAAAAGTTAATTATAATAGTTTTTAAGGATTAAAAGGAGCTAGACTTTATAGTAAAAGTAATCGCGATTAAGTTAAAGTAACCTATATAGTTAATAAATATAGAGTAAATAGTAATAGTTTTATAAAATATATAAAAAAGTAGTAGATAATATTAATAATAATAATAGGTAGATAATATTAATAGTAATAATAGGTAGATATTATTAATAGTAATAGTAATAGTAATAGGGTAATATACTAAATTATAAATTATAAGCTATAAATAAAAGTTAAAAATATTAGTAAATATAGATAAAAAGAATTAGAATTAAATAACTATTAGTTAGTATTATACTAATAATTAAAAAAGTATAAAAATATATAAAATAAATATTAAAAAAAAATAAAAAGCTCTCTTCTATTATAAGTATACTATATAGTTCTATAGGTCTAGATTAGAATCTAGACTAATTAATAGTCTATTATTTAAATAAAATTCTAGAATTACTAATTTTTAAACTAGTTTCTATTTAATTATTTTATTTTATAGTATAAATAGTATATTTTTATAACTCTATTTAAATAATTTTAAATTAGTCCTCTTATTAAAATTAAAACTAAATTATTATATTTATAGCTTAGATACCTTTATAGTAGAGATACTAATAAACCTTTTAAACTAAGGTTTTCTTTATATCTAGATTATTAATAACCCTTTAAATTACTAAATTTAAAGTTAATTTTTTAAATAATAGCTTTACTTTTATAAAAAAGTCTTAGGTTTTTTTTATTTATAGAAGATAATCTTTTTTTATAATTAATCTATTAGACTACTTTCTAAATAATAGAAATCTAGCTATTTTTTTAAACTTTTCTAAAAAGTTATTATAAAGAATCTAGGTTTTTAATAGAGTAAAGTTTAATTTATTATTATACTTTTCTATTATATAGTCTATAAAAGAATCTAGATCTTTTTCTAGTTTTTTTAAAACTATTTATTTTTATTATAAGTACCTTAATAATCTATTAGTAATTATATTATATTTTATAGATCTATAAATAGATTTAAAGTTCTAGAGTAAAATAGTTTCTAGCTAGTAGTTTATAACTAATCTAGAAAGGTTTATAGAAAACTAATTAAGTTATAAAATTAAAGTAATAATATTTATTTTAATAATAAATTAGGTTCTATATAGATATAATATAAATTTTTTAAATATCTATACTACTATTTTATATTCTAACTTAGTTAAATACTATTTTAATTTAGTTTTAAACTATAGGGTACTTTTAAATTAAATAAGATAGTATTTTATATTCTCTTTTATCTATTTAATATATATACCTTTTTTCTATATATTTATATCTATATAGAGAAAGATTTAGTACTCTAATTTATAATCTAGAATTATTAAAACTAAAGTAGTAGTAATATTTTCTTTTAGAATTTTTATTAATTATTTTTTAGTATATTTTTATATCTATTTCTAGTCCTTTCTTATTAGTCTATATAATAGCCTTATTTTAATAAAAAAATAAAAAATCTATTACTAATAATAAGTATAGATTCTAATAAACTATTATATTTTATTTATATTACTATATTATTTTTAGACTAAGATTTTTTCTACTTTTTTTTTTTATAGTAACCGCCTATTAGGGGAGACCTTATAACTAATAATTTCTATTTAATTTATTTTCTAGAATAATTTTATTTTTAATATTATAGTATAGGCTCTTTCTAGATTTACTAATACCCTATTAAATTAAATAATATACTTAAAAATAAATTACTAGACCCTAGATAAAATCTCTTTATTATTATAGGTTAATTTTAATCTAGCTAATATAATATTATAAATAAAAAGTAATATATTAGAAAAGTACCTCTAATAAATTATTAATATAGACCTCTAAAAGACTTCTAGTAGATTAGTTACTTTTATAAATAAAGTATAATATCTTACTAAACTAATAGATATTTAAAAAATAGTTATATCTTTTAAAACTATATATAGGAGATTTAGTTAAACCCTAAAAATAAATTAAATAGTAAATAAATTACTTTACTTCTAATTCTTTTTAAAAATTTATTAGTTAAAAATAGTAGATTTATATCTTACTCTAAAACCTTATTATATAGCTAGATATTATTTATTAACTAATATCCTTTATTCTTTTTTAATATAAGAAACTAAAAAATTTAATAGTAACTATTATATATTTTAAAAACCTATTAGTTAATTTAATTCTTAATTATTTTATATATTATAGGGAAGAGTTTTTTAAATAGTTAAATCCTTTTACCTACTAGGCTTTATATAGTAGGGTTTAAATCTAATAGAAAAATATAATATTCTTACTAATTATAATTATTTTTTAAAATTTCTAGATAAAAACTACCTTTTAATAGAATATTAGCTTATATATTAATATAATTTTACTAGATAAAAACTAATTTTCTATATTTTTTTTTTTTAGTTATTCTAGAGTTAATTACTATTCTTTTAAAAAATTTATATACCTAGACTTAAAAACTTCTAAATATATATTTTACTATAGTTTCTAAAGGTTTATTACTACTAGCTATTATTTAATAGCTTTTTCTTTTTAGTCTAGCCTTTTAATTTCTAAAGGTTAATTATTTTTTAGTTAGTTTACTAGCCTTATCTTATTTACTATCCTTTTATATATTATAAAAGAGACCTCTAATTCTTTATTAATTACTTTTTAATATTTTTTTATTTATTATTTTAGTAGTTTTTATTTATTTACTTTTTATTTATTTTTTTTATTTTCTACTTTTTTATTACTAATATATATAGTATTAGGATTTACCTCTATTAAATATATTTACTAGATATTTTTTAAATCTTTATTCCTTTATTTATAATTTAATAATAAGGGTATATTTAATTTAAGAAATAAGATTTTTTTTTTATCTACTAAAATAACTTTATAAAGATAATACCCTATTAGAGTAAATTCTATTACTAATTAAAGTATTATTATAAAAGGGGTATCTAGAATAATAGGCCTTTAGATATTCTATATAATTTTAAAGTAAATAAAAATAAATATTAATTTAATTTAAAATAAAATATTATAAATAGTTTTTATATACTTATCTAAGTCTCTATTTACTTCTACTATTTCTAATTATTTTTTAATAGATAAATAACTCTAATTTTAGTTTTAAATTATAATATTTAATATTCTAATAGTAGTATATTATATAATATTTAACTCTAATTTAGAATTAGATAATATCTTATAATAGCTTTTTAGAATTATAATAAAGTAAATAGATAACTTAGTTAAAATACTCTAAATATCTATTTATCTTTTTAGCTTAGTTTTATTCTTAAAATCTATTATTATAATTATAATAGAACTAGGCTAGAAGGAAGAAAAGAATTATATATAAGTCTATAGAATAGCTTATATTATAAGTTATATAACTATAATTCTACTAAGAGTATAAGATTTTAAGAGTACTAGATTTTAGTAGGAGTAGAATAGATACTTCTACTAAGAAGGTAGAATCTATAAGAGTAGACTAGGAAATTCTAGAATAGTAAGAATTAGAATAACTAGTATATAATTTAGGAGAATTTCTATATAGTTCTTATTTTTTATAGTTAACTTTTATACTTAAATTAAAGTATTTTATTTATATATAAATACTTAGTCTTTTTTTAGTATTATTATATTATATTTTATTATAATATAGAATTATTAACTAACTTAGTATTTACCTCTATTATATTTTATTCCTTAAATAATCTTTAAAGTATAGACTAAGATTAGATATATAGAAAACCCCTTATAATATTTTAACTATCTAAGGGTTTAAGTTAATATAGTATTACTAAATATACCTATTAGTATAGAAGGTTTAAGTAGAAACTTAGTTTTAGATCTAGCTAGTAGTCTAGCTACTTTTTTAGTTATATAAGCTAAGAAGATAGAGTAGTTTAAAACCTAGCTAGCTACTATTTTAGAGTAGGTATAGACTCTAGTAGTAATAGCTAATCTAATATAAGTTAACTTTAAGATTCTAGAAAATTATAATAGAAAAGTTAAGAGTAATTTTAAGACCTTTTTTATAAATATAGAATTATACTATAGGTATAATAGTAATATATTTAGAAATAACTAAACTAAGGTTCTAGTAGCCACGATATATATAATAGGAAGGGTAGTAAAATAAATATACCCTATTATTAAAGACTTTCTAGTATATAAAATAGAGCTAGACTAATAGAATAAAGAAATTATAAAAGTATTTAAGTCTTAGAAAGAATTTAAAAAATAAATTAAGATTATATTTAGTAAGGTAAATAAGAAAATAATAGGCTAAATAATTTATTTAATATATTAAATAAATAGAATTAGCTAGTAAATACTCTACTATATTCTAATAGCTATAGGCTAAAATTAATTAGAATAATACCCTACTATAGGTAGCCTACTATAATAGTTTAAAGGAACTAGTTAAGAATAAACTACTCTATTATAAAAAGCCTAATAGCCTAGAAGCCCTAATTAAACTAGTAGTATAAATTAACTATTAATTATATAAATAATAACTAAAAAAGAAAGAATCTACTAAACTAGTATTTAATCTAAGGGCTAATATATAGAAGTTATATTATAAATAAAGGGATTATAATAAAGATATAATTATAGAAGATAAAGTCTATAAGAAAAAGAAATAAACCTTATAATAGAAAAAATAAAATAATATCTAATAATAATACTTTAAGGATAGGGCTTATTTAAACTATAGAGAGAAGGGATACTTTAAAGCTAAATATCCTTTTAGAAAGTTCTAGGGTAAATAAGTCTAGGTAATAAGAGTAGCTATAATAATATTAAGGCCTAGGACTTCTATACCACTATAAGAGGATAATATAGAAAATAACTCTAATTTCTTAGAATTACTAGAGGAAGTCTAAGAAATAACTAATAAAAAGAATATTATAAACTAAATTCTATAAAACCTATACTAAGTATATAGAAATAATAAATATTTTATACTAGTCTATAACTATAAAATTAGAATTATAGATATAGATACTAATAAGATATACTATTAAATAAAAGAATAATAAAGAAATATCCTAGTACCTATATAGTAAATCTAAATTAATAATAATTATTTAAAGATTAAATAGTAGTACTATAACTATAATAGCTATAAATACTATAAGGAAGAGAAAACTAGTATAGCTAAGGCCCCTAGATAACTAGACTATAAAAAGCTTTTAAAGAAAGACTATTTAGAAGTATAATACTATATCTACTAATTAGAGTAATAGTTATATAACTATAATATACTAGAATAGTAATAATACTATATAAAAAGCTATTCTAAATATTAGAAATAAAAGTATACTATATATTACTAGCTAATAGGAAAAAATTTAAGGGATATAAAAGTATTCTATAAGTATAAGGAAACTATTTATCTATAGTAGAGAAAAGGAACTCGAATATCCCTTTATTTAGGGAGTAAATTAATTAGATTACTATATAAGAAAAGATTACTAGAAAGGCTAATTATATACTATATTTATTCTAAATTAGTTTAGTACTTAGATTAAGGTACCCCTTATTATAGCTAATTAGAGCTCTATAAATTCTAATATTACTAAATATCTTTTATATTTTTAATATACCCCCTAGGTAAATAGTACTTATTATTTATTTACTAGTAAAATTTAATTATTTAGATTAGCTTCCCTTTAGAAATATATAGCTTAGACTATAATTTTCTATTTATATTATACTATTATTAGTATTATAATACTAATTAGTTAGAGTAAAAGTCTTTTAGTACTTAGTATAATACTTATAAATAGTAGTAGCCTTATAACTAGGTATAGTAAATAATAGTAAATAAGATAAGTAATTATTATATAGTATAAACTAGTAGAGGTAGGTAAAATAAAAAGGTATTTTTTATACCTTTTAAACTTTTCTTTTTTATCCCTATTATTTTATTTTATAATATATTCTTACCTTTTACTTTTTAATACTCTACTTATACCTTTTAAATAGCTAATAATACTACTAAAGCTTATACTACTAAAGTATATAAATAAAAAAAGAGACTTAAAGCTAAATAAATAGTTACTACTAAAAAATTTACTATAACTCTTTAAATAACTTATTAATCTAATTACTCTTTTATTTAGTCTATTTTCTATATTTTTAGCTAAGCTCCTCTAATAGTATTATATACTCCCCTAGCTATAAAAGAAGAGTATATTAGGGCTATCTAGCTAATAAACTACTTTAACTACTTAATAAGTACTTTAAGTAGTAGGTTAGATAGCCTTTACTATAATATTATAAACTAGTAGATAGGGTACTACTTTTACTATTATATATACTTATATAAATTAATATAAGTTAGATTTTCTACTTATCTAGTTAAGTTTTACTAATTATTATAGTTTACTATTTCTAGTTATATATATAATATACTTTATTCTATTCTATAATAATTTAAACTCTAGTATAAACTTCTCTTATTTTTCTTATTACTTAGATTTTTACTAACTATATATAGGCTTATAAGGTTAATTATTTATAATAGTATATTTAAGCTATACTAAAGAATTAAAATAAAGGTTAAAAGACCTTTCTTATATCTTTATAAAATCTTTACTTAATAACTAGTTTTTTTCCTACTCCCTTTACTTTTATTTCTACTCTACCTATTTCTATTTTATTTTTACCTACTTCTATCCCTATTTCTATTTCTATTTCTTTTATTTCTATTTTTACTTTTACTACTTTTATCCTTACTCTATTTACCTTTTAGTAGGTCTATTTTATAGATAATTAAGAGGTAGACTTATAAAAGGCTATATATACTCCTAAATATAGTATATCTACTCTTTATAAGTATTATACTTTATAGTAGCTCTATAAGGTAGGCCTAAATATTAATTATTATAGTATAGATTAGTAGTAACTTAACTTTAATTACTTTAAGAAGTATTTATATAGTTATAATAGGTTTTTTAAAACTAAAAAATCTTTTATTTATAGTTAGGGTAGCTTTAAATATAGGTATTTTAGATACTCTAATATATTAGAAGTATAGTAGTATACTTAGCTTTATAAGCTCTTTAATTAAATATTTAATATATTTAAATACTTAATATATTTAAATAAAATAGATTTCTTTTATTTTTCTTTTATTTTTCTTTTATTTTCTAGTTAAAAAGTATTTTTTATAATTAAATCTAATAAATTTTTACTTACTTTACTTTTTTTATATCTATAATTATAAAACTTATATCTTAAAGATTAAGTAGTTATATAAATCTAGTAAACTACTACTTTAATAGTACTTTTATTAAACTATCTATAAGTATTTTACTTATTTTAAAATATAAAATCTTAAATAATCCCTTTATATACTCTTATTATAGCTATATATTCTAGATATTAATATAGTAAAGATATATAGTAATTTTTTTATTTTTTCTAATTACTAGTCTAATTATCTACTAGTTATTATAGTAGATTTACTAGAGTAATCCTAAGTCTAGTATAAATTTAGTAAAGAAGTATTTTAAAGTTATTACTTCTTTATTAATATACTCTAGAGTAAGAAGTTTTATTTCTATAGTTAAAGTTATAATTATACTTTAGTAAGCTATTTTCTATAAAATAGTGCTACTAAATAGTAAAGTAATATACCTATAGAATAATTATTTTATTAGTAGATTATCTATAAAAGATATATCTCTATAGATAAGTAGATCTAAACTATTATATCTACTAAACTAAATTACTTTCTAGCGCGTTCTATAAAGGTATAGAATTACTTAATTAACTACTACTTTATACTTTATATTTAGGTTAGTAAGGAAGAAGAATAGCTTTAAAATAGTAAATATAATATCTAGTTATAATATAATTATTATATATAATATTAATCTAACCTTTTCTTAATAACTTTTAATCTACTATAGTAATACTTCGTCTTTACTCTTTTTAAGCTTATTAATTAAGAGAGGAGTAGGTAGGAAGCTACTAGCTTTATAAAGCTTAAATTTTTTTATAATCTTATTAATATATATATTATATATAAGTATAATTATCTAATTACTTTAGTCTCTAATTACTTATACTCTAAAAAACTACTTAACTAGTTTCTTATCTTTAATCTTATATTTATTTATAACCTTATTCTATAGTATTTAAGCTTACTCTCTATAGTTATTATAATATAGAAGTAGTATATTATCTATATAGAATAGTACTAAGATTTTCTAATCTCTAGAAATAAATAAATAAGACTCTTCCTTTAAAACTTTAAGCCCTTTAGCTCTAAGCGAGTAGGAAAACTCTTTATACTAGAGAAGTAGTAAGTCTCTTAAACTATAGAAAGCTTAATTTAATCTTATATATATTTCTAGTATTTTAAACCTATTTAGAAGTTTATAGGTTATAGGATTATCTACTATAATTATAGTATTTAGGAATACTCCTATAATATTATATTATTTAATTTTAAAATTAAACTTTATAGTAATTATTATTACTACTTAGAATAACTTTACTATAAGTATAGTAGTATAGGTTAAATATAAAATATTCTTTAATTAAAGGTCCCCTCTAACTATAATATAAGCTTTATAGTTTTTAAATTAACTATTCTAATTAAGCTTATATATAAATACCTATTTTAATAGAAGTAGATATTCTATTACTTATAATTAGGGTAGTTTTATTTAAGTTTCTTTCTACTATAGAGTAGTAATCTCTTTAATTATAGTCTATTTAAATAGTTTTCTTAAAGGATAGAAAAGTAGATATTTCTAGAGTATTAGTTTTAGTAGTAGCTTATCTCTATATAAATAAGCTAGTAATATTACTAGTTTTAGTTTCTTAAGTATAACTATTATAACTACTATATTTAGTATTTTATAGCCTTTATACTTATTTTAGATTTTATCTACTTCTAGTATAAATATATATATAAAGTTAATCTAGAAACTATCTTTTAAAAATAGATCTACTATTAGTATATATATACTAAAATTTAATTTACTTTCTAGCTAATTATTATAATTTATATCTTATTATCTTAATTTTTAAACTAGTAAATATCTACTTATTAGTTAGTTAATTTTAGATACCTTTTCTTAAAGTTATCTACTTATTCTACTTACTATAGGGAAAATATACTATTACCTTTAACTTACTAGTAGATTTTCTATTTTATCTAGTAGTATAGAGTTAGTTATACTAGATTAAAAGGTAGTAGTAGGGTTTTAAAGCTCCTATTCTAGAAAAGTATTATTCTAAAACTCTAGTTTACTAGCTCTTTTAGTTAAATTCTAATTCTAGTAGTTTCTAGTATTCTTATAATTATATTAATTAGTTCCTATAATATCTAGCTATAGTATTATATCTAGAGTTATAAGTTCTATATTTAAATTTTAGCCTATATAAATTTCTAGCTACTAGCTAGCTATACCTATAGTTTATATAGTAGTTAATATTATTATTTTCTAATTCCTTAGCTAGCTATCCTTAGAATCTATCTATTCTAATTCTTTATTTCTAAATAATTACTTAGTATTCTTAATTCTTATAGTACTTATATACTTATTTAAGTTAGAAGTAAAATTAATTATATTAAATATATCTTCTAGATTATTAACCTTATCTTTATAAATACTTTCTATAATTTTTAGAGTTTTTATTTTTAAGAGTTTAACTTTATATACTCTCTAGTAGAAGGTTATCTTATTAAATATAATATTCTTAGTTATAATTACTTAATTAAGTATAGGAACCTATATTCTATA
>MU001507.1:1384661-1395433 GCA_010093485.1 Karstenula rhodostoma CBS 690.94 | reverse complement strand
TTATATATATAACTATATAATACTTATATTCTTATTATTATATTTCTTTAATTAATATACTATATATACTAGAAACTAAAGCTTATAAAGCCTTTTTCCTAAAGTATTCTAATTACTTATACTATAGTTCTTTACTATTTAAGTAGGAGATATTCTCTCTTAATAGCTTAGATAGTTAAATTATATTTATAATAGTAGAATAAAAGTATATAGACTTATATTTAAAAAAAGTAAGGTTATATTTATACTATAGATCTACTATTATAATACTTTATTTAATTATTCTAATCCTTAGGGTATTATCTAAGCTAAGATACTAAATATTAACTTTCTTAAGTTAAACTTCTAAAATAATATTTATATAAAAGTTCTTAACTACCTTTATATCTTTAAGTAGTAGATTCTCTAATTATTTCCTATTCTTATTATAAAGAATATTTTTAATTAGACGATTTTCTATTTCTAAAATAGATAGAGCTTAAGTTCCTATTTTAACTTAATCTTCTATAGTTACTTTCTTAAAAGAACTAGTAACTAGAAGGTTCTAATTATTAATAAAATAAATAGTAATTATACTATCTAGAATTATACTCTTAAAAAGTAGATAAGAATTCTATATTATATTATAGATTCTATTTTTAGAGACTTTACTTAAAAGGTTAATTAGATTAATAAAAGCTACTATAATATTACTAGAATAGTTAATAGTAAGCTACTTTTTATTATTTATTTTCTAATTAGTACTATTAATCTTAGTCTATAGTTTTAACTATTATAAAAGCTTTAAATAGTTTAAGATTTTATTTTACTCTTTATTAGAAAGGTTAAATACTTAGAATTTATTAATTAGAATACTAGCGATAGCTATCTATAAGTATTAGTATTTAATTAGTTACTATTTATATTAGATATTCTTATAGGGGTAGTTAAAATAATTATTATTCTATATATTATTAGATAATTCCCTACTAGACTTAGTAGTCTAACTATTAAATATTATATAGATACTAGTCCTTTTATAATTAGGGTAGAGTAATTATTTCTAGATTAGTACTAAAAATACCTTTCTAATCTTAGAAAGTATTATTATAGGCCTTCTAAGTGTTTTATTAAGTAGGATTTATTACTTAATTAAGTAGGACTACTTAGGGGTAATCTTCTTACCTAAAGCTTTAAGAAAATTATAGATTATAAGTACTCCTTTAGTTTTTTTAACTAAATATATAATTACTTTATAGTAGAAGAGCTATTATTCTTTAAACTAGGTCTCTAGGTTTTACTATCTACTCTTTACTTTATTAAGATAAGTATAATACTATACTTAAATAAAGTTTTTAGTTATTCTTTAAATAGGTACTAAATTATTTTTTAGTATATAAAGTAGATATTATAAGGTAGATTTATTATCTTTAACTATATTAATTATTACTAAAGTAAGGAGATCTTAGGAGATAGTAGTATAAATCTAATTCTAGAGATTTTATAGCTTAGAATAATATATTTACTAGTTAGAGACTATAGTATAATATTCTATAATCCTTAGAATATAGCTTTCCTTATTTTTTTTATATAATTTAAGCTCCTACTTATAATCTTTAAGGTTATCTAAAGTAACTAGTTAGTATAATTCCTTTAGAATAACTAGTTAAATAGGGTAATTATCCTTAATTAAGGGGACTATTAGACTATTTAGATTAATTTTAAACTAGATACCTTTAAAGTTTACTTAGAAATATAAACTTATAAATTAATAAGGCTAGCTTATTTAATTAATAAGCTAGGTCTAAGTAACTAGAATAGTTAAATTACTTATAGCTTTATTAAATAAAGAAGGCTTTTAGTATAATAGGAGAGCCTAAAAGGGTATATTTAAGTAGTAAAGTATATAGGGAGAATTATTCTATATTCTAAGTACTAGGCTTATAACTATAATAGAGAAAAGGAACTTAAATATCCCTTTATTTAGGGAGTAAATTAATTAGATTACTATATAAGAAAAGATTACTAGAAAGACTAGTTATATACTATATTTATTCTAAATTAGTTTAATACTTAGGTTAAGGTACCCCTTATTATAGCTAATTAGAGCTCTATAAATTCTAATATTACTAAGTATCTTTTATATTCTTAATATTATCTAATTAAAAATAAAATATAATATATATATAAAGTTAAATAGTACTACTATAACTACCTAGAATAGTATCTAGAGTACTTAAATAAGAAGGAAGCTACTATATATAACTAAAATAATAAGAATTATAAAAAAATAAATTTTTTTAAATATATAATTACTAGATACTTAAAGTACTAAGATAAGGTTAATAAAGGGGAAATTATAAAAATAATAAGGGTAGAAAAATACTAAAGGTATATAATCTAGGACTATTCTAAGAATCTCTAAGCTTATTTAAAGCTAATAAGGAGGCACGCTATAAAACTATACTATACTAATTACCCCCTCTATAATAACTATAGGTATCTAGGAAAACTATAGGTTAAGATATAAATAATATTAAAAAACTAGAATACTATTAAATAATAAGCTAAGTTAGTAAAAGTATTCTAAAGGCTTAATAGGTATTTAAAAATAATAGGGCTATAGAACTTTAAATAAAAAAGTAGATTATAATTAGAGAATTCTAAATAAAAGTACTAATAGACCTTAGTACTACTAGATATCTAATCTTATCCTAAGTAATAGAGAAATATAACTTACTATATTAGAATAAAATAGAACCTATTTAATTAGAAATAGTAGATAGAATATTTTTCTAAAAATATAGTAAAGGCTAGTTATACTTTAAAATACTACTATTACTAGTAGGTATTAAAAAATTTAAGAGCTAATATAGTTTTACTATAATAGATATAGAAAGTCTAGAAGCTATTATAGACTATAACTAGTTATTAAAAAATAATCTAGATATTAACTAGAAAAGTTAAATAATATATAGCTAAGAATTAATATTATAGATTACTAGTATAAAGTACTTATAGAAAGTAAAGCTAAAGGCCCTAAATACTCTAATAGAGTAGACTATATAATAATAGACTAAAGAGATTTTAACTACTAAAATTACTAGAATTCTAAAAGAAAATCTAGGATAAGTATAAATTATCTAGGTATAATACTTAGATTTCTAGATTATAAAGAAACTATTAATAATTTTACTAGAATATAAAAAATATATAGAACTTTTTAAAGAAATTAAAAGGGAAGAACTACTAGATTACTAAGAATAGGATTATAAGATACCTCTAGAAAAGGGTATAAAACTATAACTAGAATAGCTAAGGCTAATATTAGTAAACTAAGAAAAAAAAGTATAGGAGTACTTATAAAAGAACCTAGAATAGAAGTATATCTAGAAAAGTTATAGTTCTATAACCTTTCTAATTCTATAGATATCTAAAAAGAATAGTAAGCTATAATTCTATATAGATTATAGATAGCTAAATAATATTATAATTAAGAATTAATATCTATTACTCTTAATTATAGAGCTTATAAACTAACTTTAGAGAATTAAGTAGTTTATAAAATTTAATATATATAATAGATATTACTATATATAAATAGCTAAAGGGTATAAATAAAAGATAGTATTTAGAACTAGATATAGTTTCTATAAATATTAGATTATACTATTTAGATTAATAAATACCCCTATAATATTTTAGGTAGTTATTAATAAAGTACTATATAAATACTTAAATATATTCTATATAGTATACCTTAATAATATACTTATTTACTCTACTAGAATATTAGAGGAATATATTAGATATATAAAGAAAGTACTTAAAAAAATAAAAAAATATTAGTTACTTCTCTATCTAAATAAGTATAAGTTCTATATTACTAAAATAAAGTATTTAGAATTTATTATTTTAAGGGAAGGTATATTAATAGATTTAAAGAAGGTTACTACTATATAAGAATAGCTAGTTCCTAAGTTAGTAAAGGATATCTAGTTTTTTCTAGAATTTACTAACTTCTATTAGAAGTTTATAAAGAATTATTCTAAAACTACTATACTACTAATAGATTTTATAAAGAAAAATAATAATAAAGTTATATAGCTAATCTAAGGGAAACTATTAAAGATATTTAGAAAATTATAGGTAATATTTCTAATAGCCCTACTCCTATAGATATTTAACTTATAAAAACTAGTAAGGGTTAAAATAGATATATCTAACTATATATTAAGAGTAATTCTCTTATAACTAGATAAAAATAGAAAATAGAAACTAGTATTCTACTATTTATAAAAGTTTTTAGAAGTAAAACTTAATTATAATATTTATAATAAGAAACTACTAGTAATAGTAGATATTTTTAAATAATAGAAAGTATAGTTTATAGAAGCCTACTTTAAAGTAGAGATATAGATAGACTACTAGATCCTTACTAACTTTATATTAATAAAGAAGCTTAACTAATAATAAGTATAATAGATAGAATTCTTAATAAACTTTAATTTTATAATTTATTATTAACCTAGAACTCTTAATAATATAGTAAATACCTTAAGTAGATAATTAAACTTAACTAAGGATAAGGTTAAGCTATATAATATAGTACTATATAAACGCGAAAATAGTATATTTAAATATAACTAATTAAAGATTAGAGTATAGGTAGCTAGTCTAAGGTATATAGAACTAGAAGTATAAAACTTCTAGGGCTACTAGAAATTTAATTAAGGCTAGAAAGAGAAATATAACCTCTTTAAGTATAGTTTTAATAAAACTAGATAAAATTACTAATAGTAGATTATTATTAATAATAAATATATACCTATTCTAATTAAAAGACTATATAAATCTAGAGAATAGAGATATCTAGGTATTAAAGAAATAATATATTATATTATAAATAAATATACTATTTCTAAGTTTAAATAATTAATTATAATAGAGATAAGTAACTATTTAGCTTACTAGAAAAATAAGTCTAAGAGATATAAGCTTTATAGACTCCTATAATTATTATTAGTAGTAAAATAACTATAGTAAAGTATAATAATAGATTTTATTATAAAACTTCTAAAATTACTATAGCTAGAAATAAAGTATATATATAATACTATTATAGTAATAGTATATAGACTTATAAAGATAGCTAAGTTTAGGCCTATAGAAGAGTCTATAATAGTAGAAGAATTAGTTTATAAGGTAGATAATATACTATTCTCTAAGTATAGACTATTAGAAGAATTTATTATAGATAGAGATAAGCTCTTTACTTTAAAGTATTAGAATACTTTTACTATAGCTTTAGAAATAAACTAAAAGCTATTAATAAACTTCTACTCTAAAATAAATAGATAGATAAAATATATAAATTAGATACTTAAGTAGTATCTATAGTTCTATATTAATAAGTAATAGAATAATTAGGTAAAACTTCTACTAATTATATAATTAGTATATAATAGCTTAAGGTTATATATAATAAGATACTTACCCTATTATATAAATTATAGATATAAGCTAGTTATTTATTAAAATCTAAAGAATATAAAAAGTATTTCTACTAGAGCCTAAGATAAAGTTTAAAAGATAAAGAAACTTTATAAAGTCTTATAGGAAAAGATTACCTATGGAACCCTTATAGTATCTAAAAATATAAATAAGTAAAGGATTAAAGAACTAATCCTTAAAAAGGGGGATAAAGTTTTCCTATTATAGAAAAATCTAAAAATAAAATAATTAAGTAAGAAACTAGATTACCTATAGGTAGGACCCTTTAAAGTTTAAGAAATAAAGGGACTAGTTATAACTAAACTATTTCTACTAATAGGTATAAAGATATATTCTATTTTTTATAAATTACTTTTAAAACTAGTATTTCTAAATACTCTAATTAAAACCTAGCTAGAGCTAGAAGATAATAAGTATAAGGTTAAAGTAATTAAGGACCTATAAATAGTTAAGGATTAGTAAAAATACCTAATTAAGTAAAAAGGATAGTAAGAATAGTATAATATCTAGGAACTAAAAAGAAATTTTATAAATTATAAAGAACTACTAAAGGACTTCTACTAGTTAATAGTAAAGGACTAACTCTAAAAGGGTTAATTAATAAGAATACTAGTCTAAAATTAAAAAAAAAGTTAAAAAAGGTAAAAGAATTAATAATAGAAGAATTAGCCTATAACTAGTCTAGATTAGTTAAGGATCTATATAGTAATAATATAGAAGTAGTATTAGTATTTATACTTTTTAAAGCCCCCTCTTCTAGATAATCTAGTATATTAAGTATATAAATATTATAAGTTATAAGTAATTACTTCTATTTTTTTATTTCTATAATCTCTACTCTTAGGTAAGTAACCTTAGCCTTAGTATAGAAAAGGGTAAGATACTTTTTATACTTCTTAGATTAAATATATTCCTACTCTTTTTTAGGAATTTAAAAACTATACTCTATATAAATAGTAATATATATAGTATACTTTCTAGTTAAAATATTTATAAAATACTTTAGAACCTTCTTCTCTATATAATAAATATACTTTATTAGTATTACTAGACTATAATAATAAATCTTATTAGTATAGATATAATAATAATTAGTTAATAATTATTTTAGTACTTTAGATATAGTTAGGGAGGCTTAGGAAATCTAGAAGAGGATATAATACTATATCTAGAGGTATAAGAGAATAAATTTTTATACCCCTAAACTATACTATAATAGTAGGTTATAAGGTAATAATAGAATATTAGAATAATAATTCTAAAGAAGGGAATAATATTATAATTATAATAGAACTAGGCTAGAAGGAAGGAAAGAATTATATATAAGTCTATAGGGTAGCTTATATTATAAGTTATATAACTATAATCTTACTAAGAGTATAAAATTCTAGAAGTACTAGATCTTAGTAGGAGTAGAATAGATACTCTTACTAAGAAAATAGGATTTATAGGAGTAGACTAGGGGATTCTAAAATAGTAAGAATTAAAATAACTAGTATATAATCTAGAAGAATCTCTATATAGTTTCTATTCTTTATAATTAACTTTTATATTTAAATTAAAGTACTTTATCTATATATAAATACTTAGTTTTCTCTTAGTATTATTATATTATATTCTATTATAATATAGAATTATTAACTAATCTAGTATTTACCTCTATTATATTTTATTTCTTAAATAATCTTTAAGGTATAGACTAAAGTTAGGTATATAGAAAACCCCTTATAATATCTATTTTATTTACTATTTTTTAGTATTTATTTTCTATTTCTCTAATAGTATATTAGATAGTTTATATTATATTTTCTTATATAATTTAGTATAGACTAGAATATAACTTTTCTACTATTATTTTAAATAGAATTATAATTTTATATAGGTAATTCTAACTCTACTACCCTATTAGAGTTTTAATTAATATAAACTAATAAAGATATAACTAGAAAGGTTTTATTATAATAAATTATTAGGCTTTTTCTTCTTCTTTATAAGTAACTACTATATTTTCTAATAAAATTCTTTTTAAAAAAAAATTAATTTTACTAGAATTCCTTTTATCTTTTAGATAAGGGTAGCTATAAGAATAGAATTAGTATTTAAAATATTAGTAATAACTATAAATTTTTTATTTAATAGAAAAATAAAAACTATTTAGCTCTTTTTCTTCTTTCTAGTTACTTTTAATTCTAGTATATTTTAAATCTATTTTCCCTTTATTTCTATAGATTTAGAAATCTATTAGTTTACTTTTATAATAATAACTTATAGTACTAATTCCTTATTATCTATTTTAAATAGGGGAGACCTTAAATAAAACTCTTTAATTAGGAATTAAAAATTAATTCTAATCTATTTTTTCTAAAGGTTTTTTATTTAAACTATTATTATAAACTTACTTATTCTAGAATTAGTTATTTTTTTAAAAGCTAATTAGATAATTTATTTTTAGAGGCCTTTTTCTTATACTTTTATTCTAGTAGTATTTATTTTTTTAGTTAGGTTTATTTTTTTTTTTTAGTATAAGACCTCTAATAAAATTATATAGAATATTTTAGCCCTATATATTATATTAATTTATAGTTTTTAATTACCTTATTTACTATTTATTAATTTAAAATTTAATTAGTCTAATTTATATTTAAGGTTAATAGAAACTTTTTTACTTTTTAAGCTAGAAATCTAGCTAAAGTTCTTTTTTAAATTTTTATTATTAATATTAAAATATTATTTTATTTTATAGATAAGGTACTATAATTATATATCTCTCTAGAATTATAGTATAGACCCTTTAAATTATTTAAGCTAAAGGTATTTTAGACTATAGTAGAAGTTAAAAAACTAGATTTTAGTATTAAAAACTTTATAATACTAGCCTTTTTTAATAAGTTTTTACTATTAAGAATATTTTTTTATATTATA
This sequence comes from Karstenula rhodostoma CBS 690.94, assembly GCA_010093485.1. Lineage (NCBI taxonomy): Eukaryota > Fungi > Ascomycota > Dothideomycetes > Pleosporales > Didymosphaeriaceae > Karstenula > Karstenula rhodostoma. The sequence continues at coordinate 1,387,018 of MU001507.1, read as the reverse complement.
GATACTTTCTTTATAGATTTTATAATTCTAGACTTAATATTCCTAATTATAAATTACTTAGATACTAGTACTAGGGTTAATAATTAGATAATAAAAGCTTTTAAATAATTTATTATTCTATTCTATATAAAGGATTAGGTTTACTAGTTTATTAAAAATATATTAGTTATTAGCTAGCTTACTAAGAATTAAACTAGTAATAGTAAATATAAATACCTTTTACTATTAATATTTTTTTATTATTATAATAAGCCCTTTTATTTTTATAATAATTTTTTATACTTATATATCTATTTTTTTTTTTTCTTTTTTACTATTACTTAGAGCTTTTCTTTTTTCCTATCTCTTAAAGAACTTTTAGGGTAGTAGAATAATTAGAATTATAAGTAAAATAACTTTAAAATAAATTAAATTTATAGTTATTTATTATTTATTCTACTATATAGTCTAAATTATTTTATTCTAATCTTTTTATTATTATAAAAAGTTATATATTTTTTATACTTAATAGATATTTATATTTCTACCTTTTAGATAATTTTCTATTAGTATTTTATATATTACTATAGTTTTATTATTCTAGCTAAAATTTCTAAAGAAGAGGATTCCTACTTCTAGTTATATAATTTATAATTAGGTAAGGGAAGTTTAAATATAGCTAATAAACTTATAGAAGTAGTTATTTAGTAAAATAAATTATTAGTTTATTTTATTTAGCTAGCTCTCTAGATAGGCCCTAGTTAACTTTTAATACTTAGAATTTATTAATAAGTATTTAGAATAAAATACCTTTTAGAATTTATTTTAATATATACTAGAGTTTCTATATACTAATAGTTTTATAATATTCTTTTAATAAATTTTAAAATAGAAATAAAATAGTTTCTATTTCTTTAGTTTATTATTCTATTTAATATCTTTTATTTAGAAATTATAATTCTCTAGAAATATAGTAATATTAATACTACTAAAACTTAGTATATTACTATTATTTAAACTAAAAATAAACTAGACTATAGTTTTTTTTTTAGAAATATATTTTTTTTTTATTTTTTTTTTTATAAATTACTTCCTTTTTTCTATTCTATTTAAAAAGTAATTACTAATATTCTAGTTTATCTAGTTTATACTACTCTTAATAGGAGTAGATAGATTTACTAGAATATAGTAAAAGTTATATAAATCTATATTTTCTAATATAATTTTTAAATTAAAATTTTTTTTTTTTTTTGTATTTCTATTATTTAGTAATTCTACTTTAAGTAACTAAATTATAGTTTTTTATTTAAGTAAAAACTACTATTAATATTTTATTTTTTTATTTTCTTTTTTACTTTATTATTACTTAGGTTATAATTATTTAGAATTTATTATATTTTTTTTTTTTTAGAGTTTAATAGCTATTTATAGGTCTACTAGTCTATTACTTAAATATTCTAAATAGCTATTTAAAAGTTATTTATTTTATTATTCTTTCTAGATACTAGATAGTTATTTAAAAGTCTATTAGTCTATTATATTTTCTTTCTAGCTATTTAATAATTATTTAAAAGTCTATTAAATAGATTTTATTAGTTTTTTAAATTTTATTTACTTAACTTTTTTATATTCTTTTAAAGTAGTTTTATATTCCTTACTAAAAATTATAGTATTAGTATAGTATAAAAAGGAAAAAATATAAAAAAATAAAATAAAATTATTTTAATAAAAGTCTATTATATAAAATCTCTTTTATCTTTTTTATAATAAATTATTAGAATAAATATTATTTCTTTTTTTTCTACTAAGCTCCCTCTTTATAATAGTCTATTAGATTTACTATTTTTTTAATTTTATATTACTAGTTAATTCTTATACTATAATATATTTACTATACTATATAAAATCTTTTATATTTAGTAAATACTCGTTTTTTTTTTTTCTATTATAAACTTTTTATTTTTTTTAGTTACCTTTTTATTATAATAGGCTATAATTTCCTATAGGTTTTATTATATATATACTAGATATTACTATTATATTATTATTCTCTTTAATTCTATAATAACTAATTAAACTATATAATTTAGTTTAAATACTTTATTAATATTTATATATACTAGATTTTTATTAATTTTAACTTTATTATAAATTCTTTAGATATCCTTATTATTACTATTATACTAAAATTTAATTATAGAATAGATATATTTAAAGTATTACTAAGTATTTTAAATAGCCTTATTATTATTTAGAGGTATAGTAGGGAATATCTATATAATCTTATTATTATTATTATTATTATTATTATTATTATTATTATTATTATTATTATTATTATTATTATTATTATTATTATTATTATTATTATTATTATT
>MU001507.1:446843-681945 GCA_010093485.1 Karstenula rhodostoma CBS 690.94 | reverse complement strand
GCCGCCCGCCGCCTCGCCCGCCGCCTCCGCGCCCCCCGCCTCCGCGCGCCCCTCCACAAGCTCCGGGGGCACGTTCGTCACCGCGCGCACCTCCGCCTCCGCCGCCTCCGCCGCCGCCGCCACCAGCGCCCTTGGGGCCCCTGGCGAGGCCCGCCCGCGGCAGGTGTCCGGCCGCGAGTAAAGTTATCCACACATAATTAGCACTATATAGAATAATCAATACATTTCCTACTATAATACTCTTTCTGGGCTCACAATGTTTCGCTTTTCTCTTAGTCTTGTTCGACTCGACTCATACGGATCACGGATGACGCGGCTTGTTTTCAAGGCTCTCAATCCTCTGGCCAGATCCATGTACCCGTCACTGAGCGGCCAGCCGCACGTTCGTCCTGGTACTAACGACTCCTCCTGCAGTTCTTTTGAAGTACATAGCTCTTTTAATCCCTTCCTTTTTTGGAACGCTGGGACGTAATCTTCCAAAACGAGGCGCACCTCCTCTCTCAGCCTGAAGTTTTCAAGGAGCAAAGAATGCGATGCTATTGCGTCACCCAGGTCCGTCGTATGGGGCGATGTTTTCCAATGATCGAGCAGCGTGCTTTCTGGCCTACAGCAATCTTGACCACGCTTGAATCTGCCCAAGACTTCTAAAACGAAATCCAGGTTCATACGATATATTCGAACGGGATCTAACACCATCTTTTCCACAAGATATTTGTCCCTCGGATGGATCAAAAGCCAGCGGTTCCGGGCCATCTCCCTCTCGAGGTTTTGAACAAGAGCACATGTCTCTGCCACTAGTGTTCTACCTTCCTTGTCCCAAATTGAGGACGAATCAAATGCCATGATTGGAGCCCAGGCTGGATCAGTCTTCACCATGACCGTTTTGAGGCTTCCGACGTCTGTGCTGAAGGTGTCTGTGCTGAAGGTGGCTGCCACGATATCGACAAGAACCCAGTGAAACTTGGCGCCACGGATTGGGCCTACTTGTTTTGCGTATTTGGTTAGAACAGGGTAAGGATTGTTTCTGTCGGACAAAGCATCTTCGTTACGATCCTGTGAAGACCGTTCGGTATATTGAGGTGGTGGGGTGTTGGGAATCGGTTCTTCCTTGTTCTCTTGTACAGCCTCCTGAGATATATCCGAACTTGTTTTCTTTTGCTTTGATTCTTGCCATAATTGCTTCAACTTTTGAGGAAGAGTCATTGTTGGTCATTTCTTTTTTACCAGCTCTGGACTTGGTAACGGGCTATCAAGAATAGGCTGGAAGTCTGTCTTCGCGAGTAGAGGAGACTGACTCGGGTCGACACTGGTTCTTAAATAGGCGCTCCTTTTATTCTAGGTTTGGTACCGTGGAGATGTTGGGCTGGAATATGGGTCACCTTGATCAACTCGCCCCCGGGTCAGGCGTCTATTGGGCTAGGTAACCCGGGGAGCCGGCTCGTAATGGAGCGGCGCGATGTTGAAGTTTGGGTGATAATTGCGACGGCGCGTCGAATAGTGACTAGATGCTCGCGATCAAGTTGTTGGGCAGGCAGCAGCGCACGCACGAATGTTTCTTTGGGCCATGGAGTTTAGCAGTCTCTTCCTTCTCACTCACGGATCAAACCACAAGATGTGGTTCCAATAGTAGCTGGGGAGGCAGCTGTCTGGAAGCCACTTGCGTACGTCGTGCGTATAAGGAGGGTGATTATATAGAGATGTTATCCAAGAGTCGATTATTGGTGTGCTACTGTTGAGGGGTAAGTGAACCGTGGTTCTGGAAAATCGCTGCGCAGACCGAAGCTCAGCCGTGGCCGGATCAAATCAGCAACTGATAATGAATCGAACCAACGATGAGGAAACGTATGGCGTGATACCAATGGCACCGTTGCATACTTGTTAAATGCCAACCCCTGGAATACAGCTTATAGATACCCCCTAGCCTGTGCCTAGCCCCGTTGGTTCGATCAGACACTAAGCTTTTTGTTCAGGTGTGCGACCTTGCAAAAGTTGCGCATCTGAATTTCTTGATGCGCCTGCCGTTTTTCCCATAGCCGTCGCCGTACTATTGCTGAACTGGAAGAAGCATCCCTCCAAGGCTTCATGTGGAACGAGACTTCTGGCCTGCATTTCCTCTTTAACATGTGCCCTGAAGCCCTCGTCACATATACGCCCAGAATGTGTGCGTCCAATAAGACCAGAGCGGCTTTGGTGCCGAATGCAGCCTCAACTATGACAATATCGGTAGCGTGCATTTCCGCTCTCAGCAACTTGCAAGTCTTTGGAATAGCCTCTTTACTCCCTGATAGTTCAACATGCTGCCTAGCACTCCTGTTCCTTTCGTGTTGCTTAGGCTCCTAGATCACATCCACTGAACCTTCACTTCTCTTGAGAGCTCTTCCCGTTCTTCCCACCAATCCGCCTATCTCGTCGCAATCATGGCGGTGTGCAGCCTTTTTGCCGAAGTCTCGAAAAGTTCAATAAGTGACTTAGTGCTGTATTTTGACTAACCTCCGATGCTTGAGCCCCCCTAGAAATTGAATAAGGCTCTCGTTTTCTGTTTCGTGGTTTCGTTTGACGACTGCTTCCGCATCATAGAAATGGCTTCCGTCGTCAGGTCTACAGTCACAGTAGAACAATCGCTTACCAATGCCATCGTAGCTTAGAGTTGAGTTGTCAACAATTGCCCGGCGCTGTGGACAACACGGTGTGGTAGTACAATGAGCGGGGTGGTCAAGACGGCGTACGATATTGTAGACGAAGTAATATCTCGGAGCAATGTGTGGTAATGTAGTAAGCCGACGTATCCAGTCGCTGCGTTGTGAGCTCAACGAGCTCGAAGGTGTTGCGATGCACGCGGGGCGCTGTGCATAACACCTGGCGCCGTCAACAGGTGGTGCAATAATTATTAATCGCTGTAATAATAACTCATACCTTACTAATATAATTCTAGTAATTCTACTAGAGGAGAACAGGTCTCGCAGGGAAGAATTAGGGTGGCAAAGTATTAGTCATCATTACAGCGCTCAATAATTATTGCACCACCTGTTGTCGCAGCCAGTAACGCTGTTGGCCGTTTCGTTACGTAAGTATCCATCATTCACGCAGCAAGGGACAATACCACACGATCCCTGTAGTGTATGCTATGTACCAGCGATGCTGTGTAAAGACTCTGGAACTTATATTACCAAATATAAAAAAAGACCTCAGCTTCGTAGGAAGTCGAAAAAATGGACTTGCTGGGAATCGAACCCAGGACCTTTCCCACGCTTCCGCGATCGTGCAGACGATGCCAATGCTAAGGGAAAATTATACCACTAAACCACAAGCCCAAGTTGTGATTTGATGGAAGTTTGGACAATCGAAAACAATATATACAGGGTATATGCTATACCGGCGTGAGAATGCTTAGATAGGCTTGATCTCCAAGGGGCAAGTCATTTTTGTGGGTCATGGATCCGCTCGGAAGGTTTTGCTCAACGCGTGACCCACTGCCGAACGACAGGCTCTCACATATGCATACATACATAAAGATACCAAAAGCCTAGCCTCTTCATTAATAAGAAAACTGACTCTCGCTACAGTGTAGTCGGGTGTCATATTTTTGTGTATCACTTTACGGGACCACTTCGTGGTTCATGTCAGCAATCAGAGGATCATAATCGGGTAGTGGCACACGGGATCTGCGACGTAGTGCCCGCCCACCACCCGTAGCGTGAACATCAATGCAAATGGCTGTTCACGAAACAGCAGTTTATTGTTTCGTCGTCCATCTCCGTGCAACTTCTTTCTAGGGGAGCTTTGCACTTGTTAAGGCGCAACCTCTATTACTCCTAATCAAATCCCCGGTGGGCGTTGAATGGAGTGGCGTCAAAAGCGACGATGCGCTTTGCAAGTGCCGATGCCGCGGCCGATGAGGATTAGAAATGCAGGTCCCATTGCGGGTGTTTCGTCCGCTGCCCGTTGGTGCGCAAATGCTCCTTGGGCCGACCATCTAGACCGTATTACCGTGTGACGGCAAGCCCAGCACTGGCTTCACGGTGTGGGGAGGGGACGCAATACTTCGCTGTTTGTATCACCAGAGGTTCGCCTACTTCTTGCAAATTGTCGCCACTGGAGTCAGGTCGCTGATGAACTGGCGTCCGCGGAGGTGGCCGGGGATATTGTGACGCCGCGCATTTGTCTGCATCTTCCACCTGAGCCGCGGCTCTGGGATACGGTCCAATGAAGCCGGGACCTGCGCCTCGAGTCACGCCAAAACTTGGAACAGCTAAACAACTTGTACTCCATCAGACACCCGAAAGCAGTGCGAGATGCAATCGCCCCACAAGTATTGCATCCAGTAACATGATGGCGAACATTGGCGCATGCTTGAAACTAAAGGCTGGCCCTGTGGCGGAGGAAGAGCTGCGAAAGGGTACAGGCCCGCACCCATGTGGTGTGCCTGGGTTCCGTCGCTGATATTATAGAACCCGGTCATACAACCCCAAAAGAGGCTGGCCCTCGGATCTCTTAACGTACCCTTCGTTCTTGCTTTTGAGAAGCCGTCCCCCCTTCCCAGCGCCTGAGGGCAGGAACACTGGCAATCAACATTATGGCTTCTCCAATTCCTAACCGTGGCCCCGAGCTGTACGCCGTCAACATTGCGTTTCTCGTCGCGGCCGTCATCGCTTACGGTCTGCGATGCTATGTACGCATCCGAATGATAAAGTCGTTCGGCCGGGACGACTATCTGATGGCTGCGGCAACAGTAAGTTTTGCGTCCCGAGCAGAACATCGACTTTATTGACCCCAAAGGTTGCATTCATTGCCTACTGTAGTGCTTCGGTGCTTGGCATCCATTATGGCACTGGGCGACATCGGTGGCACCTTACTACCGAGAACTACGCAAAGGGGCGGCATTGCTGGTGGTTCTGCTATCTTTTCTATTGCTGCTCAATGATCACCTCAAAGCTGTCTATTGGGTTCTTGTAAGCTGCTGCCGCAAGCTGACAAGTCGTTGGTTAACTGAACCAGCCTTCTCCGTATCGCCGTCCGGAAGATCCATGTTTGGATTATTTACTTTGCCATGATGATATCCATCGTGGCAGGCCTGGCCTTCTTCTTTGTCACACTTTTCCAATGTTACCCTATATCCTTCTTTTGGAACGACTACTCGCAAAGCGGAACATGCGTCAACATTGAAATTATCATTGCCCTCGGCTACCTGTACAGCTGCTTCAGCATTATTTCCGACTTCACGTTTGCGATCCTACCAGCATTCTTGGTCATGGGGCTACAGCTTAAACGCAGGACCAAGCTTGCGTTGATTCCCCTTCTGGCTATGGGCTGCATGTGAGTTATCCCAATTTCATGTCCTTGGCTAGCCTCCGTTGCTAATCCACTCTCAGTGCAAGCGCTGCTGTGGTCGCCCGCGTTCCGTACATGAAGCAATTCCGATCGAAGGATTTCTTGTGGGAAACCACCGATATCGCAATCTGGTCGACCGTCGAGCAAGGCCTAGCTATCACGGCGGGCAGCCTCGCCGCAGTCCGCCCTCTCTTCCAGGCCGTGTTGACCAAACTCGGTCTCGTCTCCCAGCGCTCTACTATGCCTCTTACTCCGTACGGCTATGGCAACCGATCGGGCTCGCATGGCTTCCGGGAGCGACGCCCCTCCGCGGCCAAAAAACTCGACCAGTACACACTCTCCGCGGAAGCCGAGTCGGGGGCAGTCCGAGACAACAGCACCGACCTCGTCATCAACGACGCCGGAAAAGGACCCCCGAAGCCACCAAACTGGTACGAAACGCAGTTGGAGAAGATCAAGCGAAGTTCCAAATTAATGCCGGAGACCAAAGCGAACAGCGACAACGAGAGCGAGAAGAGTCTACGGATGAAAGAGACCACCAACAGCGAGCACGACTCCTCCCCTCCACAAACCTACTCGGACGAACGGTCGATGCAGATCATGGTGGAAAGGAGTTTCTTTGTTACGGATGCCGAGAGGAGAAGTTACGTAGACCAGCAGGATTACAAGCGATGACCCTGGGCGCACGGAACCCAGGCATTACATTCATTACTTTATACCCACCTACCTTGCCGGTATTGGGTCAACCTCTCGCACTTGCTCTCGCCATTTGCCAACCCCGCGGTTGGCACGGAGCGAAAAAGCACTTCGAGGGATGAGGTAGAGAGCTGCGGCATTGCGTCCGATGCACGTGGGGTCTTCGTTTCAAAGAGCCCCTACGGCAGGCCGAGAGCGCGGCGGCAGTGAAGGGGGAGAGTAAACTCGAGATATACCACGAGCACACGGCCGTCACCATTTTCTTTGTATACTTTTGTTAGCTGTATAGCTTTATAATAGAAGCTCTCCGCTTCGAGAAGGGCAAGAACCCTACATAGTATTCACATTCCACTACTGTCTACGAGTCATCGATTTGTGAGCAGCTACACTCGCGGTTTGCATCAGCGAGTGACACATTTCATACCAGTGTTTGAGGCTGGACGACTACCGTAGTATCATCTAAACACCAGCCAAACTATTGAGAAGCGATACAGCCGAGGAACAGTGACAAGTGCGAAAGTAGGTCAAGGAGAAGTGATGCTCCACGATGGTAGCGGCACCCCTAGTTCGCGCTACATCACTGCTCTCACGTATAGCATCAATCTTCTAGCGCACACACTTTCCATGCTTACGACATTTCCACGAACGGGTGCCCAAACGCGCGCGCAAAGAAGCTAAGATAGGACAGGCATTCGTCGTAGTCAGATCACCCACCAATCTCCCTGTCAAGATCGTCAAAACTTGCGTCCAATCCGCCAGCGTGTTGCCTTTCCCGGACAACACCTACTCAACCTTTCCCTACATCGCCGCATCTCCTCTCGACCCACACTCCCTCACGTAATCGCGATAGACCTGAGCTCCTCCATCCCAGCCACGAGGTCATCCCACCCCACACCATGCACATAGCAATCCCCCACCAACTCAAACACCCTCCTATCACCGCACACTCCCTCATCCCCATCCACACCCCTCAGCACAAACGGCGTATCCCCATGCACCAAGTACGCCACCTCATCGCCCTCTCTCGCCAACGGCGGAACAAGCACCACCAGCCCCCGCCGCGTAAACGCCATCTTCCTCCCCGCAGAGTGCCGCCCCATTGCCGCCATATAGCTCGTATTAGCCTCGAGCATATCCGTGCCGCGGAGTTCCTCGTAACGCTCCCCGTAGACGCGGAGGGACTCGGTGTGTTCGCCGGACGTTAAATACTCCGCCAATTTATTTTGGACGTCCGGCAGCGTCTGTGGCAGCGTCGACGGCGCGATCAGGTGATCAGGCGCGTCGGGCACGAGGTCGTGGAGGGAGGCGGCTTGTTTTTCGAGGAGCGACCAGCAGCGCGCGTTGTACGCGACGGTTTCTGGGTCCGTGGACGTCTCGCCGAGGAGCACGCGCCAGAGGACTTCATCCCTGGGTGTGCCGGTGGGATACGGCGTGGGGACGAACTGCGCGAATGCTTCGTGCATGGCTTTGAAGTCTTTGCCGACATCGAGCACCCGCTTGAGCGCGTCGGGTGGGAGTTCCAGCGCCACGGTTCCAGGTGCGTTTTGGATCATAGGATGGTCGATGGTGTGCACGATGGTGTCGTAGGAGACTGCATCGACGAAGAGGAGTTTCCCTGTGGGGTCAATATCGAAGGGGTTAGGCGTAAACTGGGGTAGGTCCAGGGTCGGAAACTGCGCTCTATGCGCTGATTTGCTCCAATTTGGCATCCACGAGGGTAACTCTTGATCTTCGAGGCTGCAGAAGCGCGACTGGATCGAACGGTCGCCGAATCCCCGTCCGGCTAACCTAAGAAACCATAGGGGGCGGTCGGACTCCAACATCTGGATGATGGTCACATTCAGAAAGAGATTCAAGACGCTCTGCTCGTAGTTTGGCTCTATCCCTGGGGCAATCTTGTCGCGAGCTAGTCCCTGGAAAGCAAAGATGTTGTCCCGCGGATCGGTGGCGCTGAACTGCCAGCCGAGGAAGAGGAGATCTTGCAGAGCGAGGCCACCTGCCCTGTATGCATCTCGGATATTGCTGATTTGCATGATCTTCATGATGTAGAGGAGCGGGATCGAGCCTCCACCGAATATGGTGCCCAGGACATCGAGTGCGCTGTTGTTATCTGGGTTATAGCAGGCTTTTGCGAAGCTGGATATCTCGTCCCATGGGAGTTCGTTGTCTCCATAGACGACGACAAGCTTTTCTGCCATGGCAATCTCTTGAACGACCCATGCGCGAGCCCAGTATTCCAGCCTGAATAGGCGTGAGAGTGCTTCCCATCCTAGGGATGCTCGATAGGTTCCCACCTTCTGGTGGTATGCGACCTGTTCGTCGACACTCCAGGTGGAGTGCTCAAGGTTGGCATTCAGCTTCTTGAGGTGGTGCGCAACGCGGTCGCTGTCGTCGTAGTCTACCGGCGTGACGGTGTTTAGTACGACTGAAATAGAGGTACAAAGTCAGTGGTAAAGTCAAAGATAGGAGGTTTAGGTAGAAGTAAGTGTCCAACCGCAGCCAACGTCTGGAATATTCAGACTTTAGCAGTAGCAGAAACACCCGTTTTGTACCCCAGAGTTGCTTACTAGTCACCTGGCTGGCTTTTGCGTAGATCAGTCTCATGCGCTTGACCTGGCTAGCGCGCTCGATCACGTCCTCTTGGTTGATACAGACGAAGTCCACCCATATATAGCGCTCGCCGTTCTCCGGCGTAAGATCGCGCACGACCTGGTAGGCGCTCTCCGTGACTTGCAATCGTCTGCCATCCACGCCAATAGCCTTTGGTCTCGCGGGATCCGGGCCCCAAGCATAGCTTACAGCAGTGTAGTCCGGTAACTCGGCATCAAGGTCGAATGCCACCAACTCACATTCGAACGGGATCATATCCCACGGCCTACTAACGCGTAGAAGTCGAAAGCAGCCCTCCTGTACTGAATCGTACTGATATACCGCTCTGAACGGCAAGTCCGCCGCTTGATCCACACGCACGGTTTGGAGAGTTCTTCGTTGCCACCTCCGCCTCCCCTCGATCAGGAAACCATCATGAATGTGCGTCAATCTTACCAGCACGCCAAATAGTGGACTTCGGACGAACCACTCCATGGCCGCCAGCAAGAGCACACCGCACCGGTCAAGCATACTCTTACACCACCCAGGCGCCTGATTCATCATCACAATCAACAGTATCCCGCCCGCAACGACATAATTGCTCGCACCATACGCCACCTCCATGATTGTCATCGGCGTCGAAAATAATCCTAGTTCAGGCACGTAGTTGTACACTACCCAAACCGCGATGCTCCACGGCGCGATACCCACCCAACCCCAGAACATCTCCCACACCGCCGTTCCCCATGGCAGCACATCATTCTTCGCCTCGATAACGACTTTGCACATGCGTGCCGTCCCCGGCATCGCCATGAGCCGAGAGAGAAACCATATCGTCATGAGTATGCTTCTCAACCACGAAGGCAGGATCCACCCGAGAACCCGGTAGATAATGCATGTGCTCCAGCTAAATGCGCACTGGACGCCCAGGTACACGGAGAGGGCGGTGCGTACGACGATGGCGGAGATCAAGCCGATTGTTTCGTACACTGCGGGGTCGAGAAGTGCGTGGGAGGGGGACGGCGTGACATGGTCTGGTGGAAGACTGGTTTCTGTGGTTTCCGTGTCCATGGCTGTTGTGGATGATCGCTGCGTCCGTAGTATTTCATAAGATGGTTATTACAGGCCTTGGTAAAGGAAGGTAACGGCACAGCCTGTGTCTTGTATGTTGCTTTTCCCACGTATGTCGAGTAGAATCAACAGCATGAGCTTAGGCAGTCTGCATAGCAGCCAGAACAAAAACAAAAGAGGACGCAAGAGCAGAGGAAATATTCCGTCTGCGGAGGTGTTGCCTCCATAACGCTACGAGATACGCATGCCGCCGTTGTATCGAGGAAACTTCGGGGCTGAGCGACCCGGATACGAGACAGTGCCACGCGGAGAACCTCATTGTTGCCTAGCGCCCGCGCTTGCCATGCCGATTGGTTCTTGGGTTCGCACGCAACACGGTCTCGGACGTCGTGTTGTCGAGCAAAGTAGGGACGAAGAGTGTTGGATTAATATGGCTAGGCACGTTTCTTACATAGAGCAGGCTAGTAACATAGCTCCTACCGTATGCCAGAGGGGGCACCTGCCGCCATCACTCATATGGAAATGCATAGAAATTTGACATTACGGGTATAGAACACATTCCCCCACTTAACGCAGATGAACGGGGATTCACAGAAGTTCAGACAGAAACCATATTGCACCCAGCTCATCCCCGCGTCTGACATAGCTGAATGCAAAACTCCCTGAAATCGCCCTTCGTCGCCGCCTCGATGTCTTCCTCCACCACCCGTCCGTACTTCTCGTCGTACTCCATCTTGACGCGCTGGAGGTGCATGCGATCCCAGTGCAGGCGCACCAACCGCGAGATGAGGAGCTCGTAGCGCTGCTGCCGCTCGTGCTTGCTGGTGGTCGGCAGTTTCGACGAGGAGCCGCGCGGGCCGTCGCGAGAAGGGGGCTCGATCAGGTCCGTGAGTGCGTGGTTGAGGAGCATGGCGTCGCGGGAGGGGCGGTTGATGACGCCGTTGAGGATGTGTGCAATGACTTCGCCCTGCAAGTTGTCAGTCTTGCTAAATCAGTCATGCTATGTACCTGGACAAACTTACAACGAGGTTGTTGCTCTTTCTCAGCGCATCGCGTGCGAAGTTGCCCTGGTACTTGCGCTCGTACGTCCGCAACACCTCCCGCAGATGGCTGTCACTTCTCATGACGACAACGCCTAGCATCGCCGACTCGCCCCCTTCTCTCGCCTTCAGTGCTCGGTACAGCGTGTCCACATCGCGGTTGCGGTATTCCGCCGGCCACACGTCGCTTTCTTCCTGCCTCTCTCCCTCCAGCGCCATCAACACAGCTTTCCTGAACTTGTCCGCTTTTAGCTCCTTGTCCATGCACTTGATAAGGCTGTCGCCATAACGCTTGTCCTTGAAGGCGTCCTTGATCTCTCGTATCTCGTAATTTTGCCGCCCCATGAGCGCCTCGATGAGGAGTTCTCGTCGTGCATTGCCAGACTGGTACCAGTAATTTGCCCAATAGCCCTCGCTCTCGTATTTTCCCAGCGCAGTCACGTATGCAATCTTTCCAAAGTTACCAGTCGTCTTGAGCTTGATGTGTTTCGCAATATTGATGCCGCGACCCTGCACTTTGCAGTGGTGCTTGTACTCGCTCCGCAATTCGAGCATCTGGTCGTGCGAGAGGACGGGGAGAATATCGATGATGGTGTCTGCGTCGATGTTTCGCTGTCCCAGTGCATCCACAAGCGCAAGCGCATCCTCTTCCGCGTCATATATCTTGACCCTCCTCTTTTCCTTCTCGCCCCTGCGATCGCGGCTGTGACCTCGGCTGCGATCTCGATCGTCGCCCGCATGCCCGTACGCCTTGTATGCCTCCAATGCCAATTTGTCCTTGGGTTTCGACTTTCGAGCTGGGCTCGGCGAGCGCTTGGATGATGAGTGTGCCCTTCGGTGTCCTCCGTGAAACGACGCACTAGATCCACGCGGGGACAAGCTATCCAGTGGTTGTAGATGGTCCAAATCATCATCCATCATCATAGCTTGCGGCATGGGCGATATGGACTGGTACGTTCCGTGGTATGCCTCTAATAAAGGACTCGGAGGAGGCATCCCACCTCCTCCCCCTGGGAACCCTCCAGGCACAATGGACTGGATATCCGGCCTGTTCCCGCTCACTGACAGCCTATCCATGCGCTGATTCAGCCCTCCTGGTGCTCCTCCACTCACCGACAAGCTGTGCGGTCGCATGCCTGGTGAAGGTGAGGATTTGCTTCCACCTGGTTTGACACCGCCTGGAACCATCTCCACCACCTGATGTCCACCATATGATGTTGTAGGCCCCGCGTGCGATGCCGATCTCTGGTGGCCCGGTTGCGGTGAATGCCGCCCCATGGGTGGAGGAGGCATCGGAGCAGTGGGATACGATGTTTGCTGCGCTGCGGAACTCGGGTGGGGAGCTTGGGGAGCTTGTGGCATCGCATATTGCCCGGGGTACGGTGGGCTCGCGGCTTGCGACGTATGTCTCACCGGTGGAGGAGGGTGGGTAGGCACCACCGGCTTCGTCGTGAATGTGACTTGTTGCGGCGCCGACGCGTACTGGAAGCCACTCGACTGCGACGGCGCCCGCACAGGTCCAGCCTGGCTCACGCTCGCAGGTGCTGCAGCATAGTTGTACTGTCCCGCCGCATACTGGACGTGTCCCTGCTGCGAGTACGAGACGTTAGGTCCGCCGAGCGATCGGGGATCTCCTCCTGGCGAGGCGCCGTGGTATTGCGCATGCTGCGCCTGTTGCGCATAGCCGGGGCGCTGCTCGGGTGGCAAATCTGCGTATCCGCCCATGGTGATGGGCTCGCTACCGGGTCTAGCAGCCATGTTTCAGTCTTGAGTGACCAGATACTTCTTTGCTCTTTGTTTGGAGTCGCGACAGAGTCAAAAGGTTTGGGGAAGCTCACTCTTGTAGCTGCCTGGGCTGCCTAAGCTCATAATCATACTGCTGCGGGGCTGAAGCTTGCCCATGCTCAGCTGAGTGGCCCCCAAAGTACCCCGGACCAGGCGACGGTGCTCGCGCATTGCTCCGTGACCGATCGCGTCTTCCTGGCGATTTTGAGCGCGAGCGTCCTTTACGATCGTCCGGTCGCAGCGACATGGTGATGAACTAGAGGCCTGTGGAACCGCAGTAATGTTGGAGGAGGAGCGTAGGGCGCGTAGCCTCACTTCAGGGGACAGTCAGAGATCAATTGAAAGCTCCAGACGCGTGCGCAACTGGCACGAGGTCAGCGACCAAACCTCGGAGACGAAGCTGCGGCTGAAAATGCGAAGGCGGGGAGCCTCCGGCGCGACGCTGTTTCGCGCTTCCCATCCGGCCGGTCCCCCATTGGCCGTTCGCTGTGGGCCCGGGGAAGGCTGGTGGGGGCCACATCTGATCAGGACAATGCGCGTACTTTGTGAGCGACATGTCGCAAGGAAGGGATTCCTCGGGTATCGTAGCCTGCAAGAGTGGACTTTGCAAAGACGCCCTAGTACCTAAGCCCAACTAAGACCCTGGCTGGTTACCTTCTATGCAGCCTCTTCAGCACAGTATCCGTATCTGGACCTATCTCGTCCTGGCTCGAAGCTATTCTCTTCAGCCTCGTGGTGGGTGCCGGAATTGTCGAGCCGCAACCGTGTCCATCCGTCATTCTTCGCTCAAGCTTCCGCATCGACCATGTTGAGAGAGACCAGTCGGAAGAAATCGCGTACCTGCCATTGAAAACGCGCCGGTTCGCCTGCCCTAACGAAAAGCTCAGGGCCCCTCACCACCCGCGGGTGCGCTGTGAAAGTTCCTACAATGCTGAAGAGAAATTCAGTGGAGCAAACCCTACAGCAAATCGCAGATGCGGCCATACGTATGTCGGCACAACATGACCCGGCCCTTGACTGTAGTTGCTAGACGCTGTCAGAAAATGCACAGGGCATGCGGTCAGCCACAGAAAGCAACGAATGTCGGCGCGCCAGCGAGGCCGCCACATGTCATATCGTGGTTCAGGGCTGATGAAACTGGGGCACCTTCTCGCTGAATATATATATATATATATCGAATTGTCATTCCCCAATGGACCATTCTCCGTAATCCATTCCTCACACACCAAACATGTCACCCGTTTTTACCGCTCCGCTAGCAAACCTCCAGCTTCAATCGCCTTTGCTCTGTCTGCCTGCGGAGATCAAGAATGCCATCTATAGCCACTGCTTCGACGCCGTTGAGCCCATTGTCGACGCCGTCGTCGGATGTCCGAGACCTGAGGATGGGATAGCCCCCAAGCTTGGAGTCAACATTCTACAAACGTGTCGTCGCGCCTACTACGAAGTCGATCGCCGCCCACTCTTCGCTCAAAACCGCTTCCGTTTCTCGACCGTCGACCGCGTCCGCTGCTTCTTCAGGTCTTTGGACCAATACGAGCTGTACCGAGACAGCGTGAAAGACATCGAGATTGACGCTCGTAATGTGCATTCCGACCACCCGGGTATCGCAAGAGAGTGGCTGCATTACCTGGCATGGGGAGAAGGAAACTGGGGAAAGATCCTGGGCTCACTCCACGTTGACGCTCCAGGGCTGAAGTGCCTGCGGCTGAACTTTGAGTCTTGGCCTTGGATTCCGATGTTCCGAGCTGAGCTGTGGAACCTCTTGAGGAGCATGCTAATGCAAGTCGAGGGCCTAGAAAGAGTACTAATCATTGGAGCTAGCAAAGGTAGGGGCATGATCGCACATGCGCCCTGGTCACCCGTTCATTTCGTGGGCGGGGATGATGTGGGGTCGGACGATCTGGTCGAGCGGATGTGGAAGGTTGTGCGCAGTGGTGAGGACGACATCGCCAACAAGGTGGTGAGATGGAAACGTCAAAATGGGAAGTTGTACTTGGAGGTTACCACAAAGTCGTACCTCGTTAACCGCGTCGATCGCAAATGGGCTGGTCCATGCATGAGGAACAGCTACACCGATGCGTGGCCTGAGAATGGTTCCTGCACTTGGTTCGCCTACCAAAACCGCCATTCGGACGTCACCGAGCCTACCACGAAGGGCATTAATCCCAGTGCCGCCGAATGATGGGTCGAGCAGGGTCCCAAGGCCCGTATATTTCGTTCTTGTACTTCTGCAGCCCAATAAGCCACCAGCTGCAGATGCCCATCGCGAAAAAGGTCACTATGCTGCCTAGTATGACACCTGCAATCCAAGCACCTCGACCTCCACCAGTCAGTGTCGCGAACACAGCACCGGCAGCTGTAGTGACCAACGCCACAGTCAGCGCGATGTTGCCGTTCCGTGATTTCGCGCGCAGCTGCCGGCGAAATAAGGGGAAGAGACCGAACACTTCGATCGAGAACAAGGTTAGCGAGAAGACGTGCGTCGTAGATGGTAGCCGGGAGGCAAGCACGGTGGAGGCCATGAGCGCCGAATTAGTCGATATGGAGGCTGGTAGACTGCCCGAGATTAGACCATGGTCAAAGATTTATGAATGAATGATGAACTTACTGAGCACCACTTCCACTTCCGTAGTCGAAAAATGCCACATTCGTGAACAGCAACCAGGAACTCATCGCCCAGATTGAGTCGCTCGTTGTTGACTTTGTGAGTGACTTGAGGATGGGACTCAATCCCAGCAAGGCAGCGTATATAAGTAGGGCCGATCTCGCTGTCGCTAGCCGTTGCTGATTGCGGGGAGACAATGACGATACTGGGTCCACGTTCGGAGGATAGGGTGAGTTCCCTATCGTCGGTTGCTCCTTCCCAGCGGAAGGGTCCTCTGCTTCGTCCGATCCCGCGATGTTATCGTTTGGCTGCTTTGGCTTCTCTTGCGATTTACCGGTGAGACTGCTCGTAGCTCTTGCCTCCTCCTGCACCATCCAGTAGTCCCACAGCACCCAAGCCAAGAATGTGCCGAAGCTCGCCCAGCTCACGACCGATATGGGCGACACTCGCTCCAAGTAAATGGCGACGAAGCAGCAGCAGAAAATCGCGACGGAAGCGACGTGCTGCACAATGACGGTCGCGTCAGTCATGAGCGACCAAAATTCGTAGGGCTGTAGGCGGGGGTTGCGCTGGAGGTGGTCAAGGAACGTCCGCTCGTCCGTGTAGTTATCGGGGACTTGTCCTTCCATGTCAGCCCGTGAACAAGATGAGTACATTACAACGCTTACAAGGCTGCTTGAACCAGAGCAACTTCTTGAACTGTCCCTTCCGCCTTCGGTCTGAGCTACGCGCTCTCTCCCTTCGCTTCCTCGCGCCCCAAGCGGCGCTGACTGCGGATCCGTAGAGAGCATCTCGAGGTGCTAGAAGATTGGGGTCGAGCGCTGAAGACGACGCAGCCGCGTGCGCATCGACACGCGTTGGCGATGTGGGCATTGGGCCTGCGCAAAGGCGCGGGTTGTGGTGCTTCGTGTACGCAATGTTCAAGCCAGTTAAGTCCGAGTTAACTCCGCGTGGCACGTCATCCTTGTGCACCACCAATGGAAGGTGTTCCTGGACCCCAACAACATGGCTACAACTCCTTGAACGCTGGGTCGTACACGGTTGCAGTCGATACTGACATCGATTCGCGTTCTACATGGTAAGCACCCCTCAACAGTCTGAAATATTCACGGGCATCGTACACCGGCACGCTGCAATGATGATGTGGAGGAGCCCTTCATCGTGAGCGGAACGTTAGTCGTATTGTTACAAATAATCCATCCAGGGAAGCCCTAACTATTCACCACCTCTTATTCCTCCATGGCACTGTCGCGTCGCCACTTGTGCGACCACTCCAAAACGAAGGAGCCCTTCGCGCTCGAAAATGCATATGCTTTGCGGTCGTCCACAAAGATCTCAATACTGTTAACCTTCTGAGCTAGATCTTCAAAGTAACCCATGCTGAAGTACTCGCTCAGCCTTACTGCGAGTGGCGCTCTCTCGTCCTCGGTCCCACCAACCTTCATGTCTGCTGGGGCTACAACGGTAATCCGAAGCTTGCGAATCTGGGTACCCAGTGTTTGTCGGTCCTTTGCATATGGGCTGAGACCGACGCTGGTGATACGTTGGAGCAACCGGCCCACAGACGTGTTCGCGTTACGCTTCAACGGCACTACATATCGCATACGATTAGCGAGGGTGACACCGATGGAGGATTCTCGCTTACCGTTCTCAGAGCCTGCCGCGCCGAAAGTCTTCATGCACTCTAGCGTTCGTATGGTGATGTCCAAACACTCTGTCTCGGTCGCTGCCGGTGGAACCAGCAACCATGAGGCCTTGAAGTTGCCGTCATCCTCGAGCATCACATCCAGGGTCGACTGGATGTGTCGCCCAACGCGTCGCAGTACATCCTCGGTATCAGCGCTGAAAGCTTTGTTGACCAGCAGCAAAGGAAGATATTGGAAACCCCAAGGCTCTTGCTTGTTAAACGCGATAGCAGGATGGCGCTCTGCTGGATTGTCGTCGGCGTCTAGCGAGAGCCTTCGTTTGTTTTCCTCGTTCGGATAGAACCAATTCTGACCACGGACTTCGCTGGGGACGCTAGGCGGTGACAGAGGAGTCGTGAGCACCTCTTCGATTATGATTTGTCGCAGCTCCGTCGGTAGGGTTGATAGTGACATTGTGACCGATCTGATTGCAAGGCGCGGATACGTGAAGTTCCTCCGATGCCGATGTTGAAAGCGAAATCACTGATGCAAGCGATGAGATACGAGGGGAAGATAGGGAAAGGCACTCGAGGCGATCATCAGTTTAAAGGCCTCGTATACTGGAGCCATGCGAAATTTTAGGACAGTAAATGGCCCTTCTCCGCTACCCGCTACGTCGCCTCGCACCTTTTTCATGATGCAAGCCCCAGATTGAGCTAGTGCCTGCGGGGTACCCGATCGCAGTTTCTTTGGTGAGGCCGACCGAAGGATTTCAAAGCATACACCAAGAGCGTCATACATGGAATCCCAGTTCTCTGGGTCGACATAAGTTGTGCCAACCCCATGGTTTTCCTGTGCTTCCCGTACGATGTTACAGGGCTTATATGGGACACTCCTAAACATATCGAGCGGAACGCATGAGAACAACGCGCTCATACAAAGGTGAACATTGAAAATGCTACAAACAATCCCTAATGTTTCTTCCAGGCAAGGTGAACGTCAATGGGGTTGAATTTCGTCTCGAGATCATTCCAACTTGACACTAGATCGATTCTATGGCGTTAGACCAGGAGGACAGTTAATACTTTGGCACTGCTTCGATGTCCCTAGTCTGCCTCGACAGTGTGCTCGTGACGCAGCCTCATCTCCGTCCACACTAGTTTTAGCAGAAGACGACACCTTCCAGTCATTACTTGCTGTTTACAGATATGCTCGTGCAGAAACAAGGAGGTGGTAATGCCTCACTAGCCCCTGCAGGCTGCAATGCGTGCGGCCACCGCAGAAGAATGCCGTAGCCACGTCTGAGCCAAGTCCTCCGCTAGATCTTTCCCGCGCGTGTGTTCAATATGCCAACTCTTTCGACGGGGCCCCAAGCGCTCGACCTCTCAGCTGCAACGTCACCGCAGGTTCGCAACCCACAATCCCAACCCCAGTTTCGCGACCATTGTGCCGTGCGCCACTTTGCGGGGGGAGTAGCCTCTAACATGCGAGCAGAGACGGAAAAATCACGCGCATACAACCAGCCGGTGGCCGGTGAATTTCTTTAAAAGGTGTGGTTGGCTGCAGATGCTGAGTTGCAACGCAGCATGCCACATGAGTATGAAGTTGACGTCGCGTGCTCCAAATTGCCTTGGGTCCCTTCGATGATGTCCAGTGAAGTGAAGTCGCAAAAGTTAAAGGCCGAAGGCCGAGCAGTGTGTAAGCGAGATGGCCTCGCACGAATGATGGCACGGACTCGGCGCCACATGCAGCTCAATATTGAACACTGTACAAACCGGGATGCTGTGCCACATACTGGCATTCATAATTCGATGAGTGGCACATGTGTACCGGGCGAAGGTTGTTTGAGCAGGGGCGTTGCTCCTTAGCGCCGAGTGGAAGAACTTGGCCATCCATGGGCATTTTCTTATCCGGTACAAATGCCCCTACGACGTGGGGCTACCCCGACTTTTGCATCCTAGCTTTTTTTTCTTTCTCGGAAATCTTCAGCCCGTGTACTAAGGATCACAAGACAAACACTCTACAAGTGGATACTTTTACCCTCAAGCACGCGCAGTAGCTCCCGTGATCAACATCCGCTTGTATATTGGGTTAATAAAGTGCTGTGTCATTGGTTCCTGGGCACGTTTTCGAGGATTGAGGAGGAGTTCTACCTATTTGCTCTAGATTGGGTTGAGAACATTGATAAGCCTCAGAAGACAGCTTATAAAATACACAGTGTCCGCCCAAGTATCCGTCAGAATCCTGTGACACAAAAGATGAATAATGCGGTACCCAGATATATATCCTAGCACTGTAGGCTCTATGGTGTTGATGTTCTTGCTCGAATTTCATTCCAAGCTTCTCTGATCTCAACTTCCGCATCATACCCATACGTCCATTGTGCAGTCACAGGGTCGCTGAACTGATTCGGACTCTCTTCGACGTCTCCAGCTACTTTTGACCTCATAGCTGCATCTCGCGCTTCTTGTTCAGGTCCGTCTGCGAAGTGCCACAGCTTCCCATTAACAAGACTAGCTTCCTGCATCTGGCCGGTTCGTAATATCCTGTGACGTTCGAATACTTGGAGCGCGGAGCGGAGTTCTGATGGCGATTCAATAAGTGACAATATCTCAGCGAGGGCAGCTCCATCTTCTACAGCCATTGCTGCCCCTTCACTCATGTATGGCACCATACTGTGCGCGGCATCGCCAATGATCAGCAGATTACCAGACGATGAAAGCCACCTAGGAAGCGGTTTACCCGAAAGCAGTGGCCATTTGAGCGTTGTACGGATGAGCGAGATAATCTTGACAAGACTGTGCCATTAGTGACTGGGTGAAACTCATCTTTCATGGAGCGACTCACCATGGATCCCAGCCCTCGAAGTGCCGCTTCATGTCTTCGAGCACGGAATTTTGATTCCATGTCGAAGGGTCCGAGTCTTCAGGATGCGAGAGTACCATATTGAAAGACTTGCCACCAGCAATGGAGTAAGCCATTACATGTCGTCCTTCGCCGACCCTGCGTTGTGTCAGAGCCGCTCTTTCCACGCTTGCGCGGGACAAGCCGCTATTGACCTCTGGCAGCCACTCACCATAAGTTCTGTCCTGGAATATCAAGCAACCAGGATATTTCGGGATCGGCTCTCATCAAATCCGTGTTCACCATCGCTCTGTATGCAGCGTACCCACATTGCTGTGGAGGTTGATCTTGGCCTCCCAGAACAACCCTTCGCGCCTCAGATTTGACCCCGTCGGCAGCGACTATCAGGTCGGCGTGATGCGTCTCTCCATTCTCTAACACAACGCTTGTAGCTTCAGCATTGTATGATCGGACGCCAGCATTGACCCTCACACGAACGCCCAAGCTAGCAGCAAGCTCGTACATCGCAAGCTGAAGATTCGCCCTGTGGACCACATAATACGGAGCCTCGAAATTTTCTTCAAACTCCGGGACCAATTTGGTGTGAGAGAGGACCTCGCCATTCTGCCAACGTCGTAAGCGAATGGCGTCCGGTTCGACAGCTTTTCCTTGGAGATAAGGACGCAAACCCCATCGCTCAAGGAGGCGACAGGAGTTTGGCGGTACTTGGATTCCGGCACCGACCTCTCCTAGCTCTGGGGCCTTTTCGAAGACGGTGACTTCGTGGCCACGTCGACGGAGGGCGATAGCTGCTGCGAGACCACCAAGACCGGCGCCCGCGATGATGATTTTAAGCTTGACAGCTGCTTCCCTGGGAGGCTCGTTTTGGTGGGACGCATCGCGATTGAGTTTCGGTACTTTGTCGAATCGCTGCGGTATGCCTTGAAGTCGTTTCAAAAAGTTCAAGCTCTGAGATGGATACGATGTTTCCTACAATAATCAGTCGATGCGCGTTTGTGAGCTAGCAGTTTGAGCTGACCTGAAGGCCAGCATGCCCTTTTCGGGCCAACAGTGACTCCACGTGGCTCCTGCATTCCTCGAGCTTTTCTTCTTGGTTTTTCATCACTGCTCTATGACCGAAGTCGTGATCTAATGAAGCGGCACATAAACGTGAAGGGACCGCAGGGGAAGGAGGATTCAACAGATGTAGCTACAAAGATATATCCGCCACCAATCAGATGCGTAGCAATGTACGTGAGAGCTTCGTAACAAGAATGCGGGGAACCGAAACCTAGCCGACGTAAGCTCCACCAGCGACCGGCGACCGAGCATTCTCGTGCGCTGTGCAAGATCTCATATGTTGACTCTTCAATAGATCGCGACAAGCCTGCGCAGTTCGTTAAAAGCGATCCATCTAGATGTACGTAAGATGCACTTGCAAGTGGTCCACAAGCTGACCAAGTCGATATTTTCTTAGCATCCTGAACAAAATGACCGCAAACGGGGCCAACGGCACTATTGAAACCGTAGAAGATGTTATCCAGGGGGCAGCTAAACACAATGCGGTACCGCTCTGGCCGCAAATGGTAAAGTACAATCCTCCGAAGCCAAATCCGAAGTGCGTTCCGTACATCTGGCGATACGACGACGTGCGCCCGTATCTCCTCAAAGCAGGCGAGCTTGTGAAGGAAAAAGATGCGGAACGGAGGGTCCTGATGTTGATCAATCCTAAACGAGGTGGGTATCGCGTCAGTCATGTGCAGGCTATGAAGAAACGCGCTGAGAAGAGATACAGAGGGTCCATATACGACGGACACACTCTACGCAGGCCTCCAACTGGTCATGCCAAATGAGACTGCGCCAGCGCATCGCCACACGGCTTTTGCTTTGCGCTTTGTTATCGAAGGTAATGGAGGCTTCACTGCTGTTCATGGGCAGCGCATCCAAATGAACCGCGGCGATGTAATCCTTACGCCCACGTGGAATTGGCATGGTACGTAAGCTCGGGTACAGATTCTAGATGCTAGGCGCAAGTAGTGTTGGAATTTTTAGGTATTACTTGCGCTAGCCTACCCTAATCCCCTACCCTTATGTCTTTCTAGTACCTTTGTAAACTAGGCATATCACTAACCTATTACCCCAACTTTAGACCACGGGAAGGATGGTTCAGGGCCGATGATTTGGCTGGACGGGTTGGATTTACCGCAGTTTCAACATTTTCCGGTCCATTTCGTCGAGCACTTCCAGGAGAAAAGATACCCTGCTGAAGATGTGGATTCGCAGAGCAGCCCAATCGTATTCCCTTGGTCGCAGATGAAGGCAAAGCTGGATACTGATCCGGGAGTGTGGGCAAAGCAGGAGTATAGAAGGGCTGATGGAAGTTATGGTGAGATCGTGCAGCCCTTGAGATGTAAATGCAGTCTAACCCACCACAGTGAGCAAGACGCTAGGTCCATCGGCAGAGCGCATTCAGGCTGGGAAATCGTCGAAATTGAGGCGCGAGACGACATCTTGCGTTTATCACGTCATTTCGGGGAAAGGCCATTCGGTAATAGATGGCCAGACGCTGGAATGGAAGCAAGGAGACACCTTCTGCATTCCGTCGTGGTACGAATATCAGCTTTTTGCTGGTGAGAACGGGACCGTCTACCTGTATCGGTTCGACGATAAGCCGATGATTGAACAACTAGGCTTCTATCGAAGCGAAGGTACTGAAGCCGATAGTTTGTGACTGCATCAAATGGAAAGTAATGGGGACTGCATCGCTCTCCTCGTGTAATACGGTATACTCAATCCTTTGCTGAACTCGTACGATCACCCTCGAATCTAAGCTTTTGAGTTTTCGATGCAGAAATTACGCCTAAGATAATATGGACCGCGAAGTCAATGAGAAGCGTCGCTTCTGCTATCGTTGTACGAGCGATCACCTCCACATTTCGTGGTGGAGATACTTTTGACTCCGGCCAATGATGGAGTGCCGAAACACTATCCGGCTTTAGTCTTCCGTAGTCGCCAGCCCGCACCTCCCCCACATCACAAAGCCGACATCGCCTTGCATCCGAAGCATTTCTTCCTATTAAACTTCAGAGACTAGCTTCACAGTATTATTGCTTCGCGCGATCACACAGACCTCACGATGCCGTCCTGGAAACGCCTCATACGCTTCGAGTCAACAGAAGGGAAGACCCTGCGGGGCGAGCCGATCCTCCCCTCACCAGATTTCGATGTGGGTACCACCACAGAAGAGACGGGATTGAAGGCGAAAGTAATTGAGGTTGCCAACAACGACATTTTCGACCCTGCGACAAAGGTCACAGACCAAGAAGTAACCGTCAAGAAACTCCTCGGTCCCGTGACTACGGACGAAGTACCCATCATCCGCTGCATCGGGCTGAACTTCATCAAGCACAGTACGACAGCCTCTGTATGTACAATGATATGTATACTGAGTAATTTGATTAGTCCAGGAAGGTGGTCGCACACTGCCACCCTATCCGTCCACCTTTATCAAAGCCAATACCTGCCTGAATGACCACGGCGCACCGATTGTCATTCCAAAACTCGCGCAGGACAATCAGGCGGACTACGAAGGTGAACTGTGCTTCATCATTTCCAAGGATGCCTTGAACGTTTCCGAAGCAGACGCCTACAACTACGTGGGCGGATACCTGTGCGGCAACGATGTCAGCTCGAGAAAGCTTCAGCGCGACCCTAAACTTGCTGGCACTGTTCCACAATGGAATTTCTCAAAGGGATTCGACACCTATGCGCCCCTGGGACCCCAGATTGTCAGCACTGAAGTCGTGCCTGATCCTTCGAAGCTTTATCTGAAGACCATCGTGAACGGAGACGTGAGGCAGAGTGAAACCATCGACGATCTTTGTTTCAAGATTCATACCATCGTGAGCTACTGCAGCCAGGGAACTACGCTGAAGAAGGGAACAGTTGTGATGACAGGAACTCCCAGTGGTAAGCGAACAACAAGATCGATTGAACTTTTGGGAAAGAAGCGCTAATTCGCACCCCCAGGTGTTGGCTATGCCATGAAAGAACCCCAGTTCCTGAAGCCGGGCGATGTTGTTGAGGTCAACATCAATGCGATAGGAACATTGCGAAACACCGTCGAGTACGCATGAAAAACCTGGCTATTATGGAGTAGACATTAGTTCACCTGAATCACTTGCTACTTTCAAACATATTCAGTATCTTAATCTTTTGTCGCTTCCATCCACGAAGTTATTTGTCTTCACTTCTCCCGTGCAAACAGCCGACCAAACCGGCTTGATTGGTTCTTCAGTGGGATTAAGCAAGCTGCGACTACTTGTCATACATCCGTTCGTATATTTCACAAGTCTTACTTACCGCTTGACCATATTTTTCATAGGAAATTCACGCATACCCTGTCTCTGTTCACCTTCACATTCAACCTTTCACGCCATCACTCCAACTTCACAGACCCGAGCAGTAACCAGTTCATTAATCCAGACTCACACTTCCGCTTTGGCCCTTGGATCTGTTCTGTTCCATGGTGGTTGAGGCGACGATAATCCCAGAGCCACGGTCACACGTGACTCACCCCACCGATCACCCCAACACTCCCTCCTCCTCACGGGCGCCCTCCCAACGGGCACCCACGGGCGCCTCCCTATTGTCTTCCACGACTCCGGGATCCCCACATGTCACAATTCCGCTTGCTTTGCACCCACACAAATTATACGCACAGCCGAACGTACCCACAATGAAGCTTCCCATTACACCGCCGTACTCCGACCCAGGCCGTGCAGATAGCTGCGGCGCAGCAAAATTCCGAGCACACGCACCGATCTCGCCAGCAGCATCTTCACCGGATCAGGCTCACTCGCCTGCACGAACCTCTGCTTTCCTTATCCCCGCCGACCTAACGCAGGCCGCCGTGGAAGCGAGCCCGCAGCTCAAACGCCTCCAGCAAGATCTCCTCATCCTCACCAGCTTCGCCGACAACAGCAGCCTCAGCTGGCGCCCGTCATGGTTCTCCGCCCCGGTCTTTTCATCCGTCTACTGGACGCTGCACAACCCACCTGATGTCGTCACGGAGGAGCTGCCAAGAGCTGGAATCTCGGGACGGCAGGTCATGACGAGGAGGATGCGAGAAGAGGGTGATAGGAGCCGATGTGGATGAAGACGCAGATGCAGTGGGAGAAGTACTGTGACATGTATGGCATCCCATGTGATTTTCTTTGCGAGGATATGGTACGGTTGCTGCGACTGGGATTGTCTCGAGACAGCAATGGCCGGCTGTGCCGTAAGTACTACTCCTCACCTGGAACAGTGATTGGGATAAAATCTTTGGCATCTTGTGATGGTTCGGGCCGAATATTGCAATGCCGGAACTTGTGACACATGTCATATTGGTCATGAACGAGTCTAACGATAGCAGCCCCGCCTTCATGGCCGCTATATCCCGAGCCGGCGAGCGATAAAGTGTGCAGATGCGTCCTTCCTAAGGCTGCAAACCTGCCTCGGGAATTCCACGACGCGAATCGGAGGATGTGCGACGCGGACGAGTGCACCGTGGTTGGTCTAAATGGAACATCACAACTGGAAGAGCTGGCAGGTGGTGCAGTCGTGGGTAGTCACGTAAACGGAAGGAGGTGGAGCTATCTGCCCTGGACTGAAGAGCAAGAGCGGAGTTGCCGACTGCTGAAGGTGAAATTGAGGTTCTGGAACTCGGCAATGGTGACAAGTCATTGATGACACAGTTATTGATGGCTGGAAACTGTTGTTGTTCTGGTCATTGGAGTTCCGCTTGAGATTTAGTCCTCAACGAGAGTAGGGATTCTAGGAAAGATAAGGGGATTGTGTGAAGTGAAGATATACCAGCATTTGGAAACTCCCCGAGGGCACGATAGGCTGTTCGGTAGTCTTTAATCGCGATTCATACTAAAGGGTAGCTCGAGAGCCACTCATATAGCATACCAGATCTGAGAGACTTCTCCGATACACCACCACTTAATGAAAGTACTTCCACGTTACGCCCCTGCACAGGTCTCGACCCTGATCAAAAGCCGCGAGTACCCCTTCAGGCAAGCTCCCTTTTTCAAAGTTTTCCAGATTCTGCTTCAGTTGCTTTTCACTGCTTGCTCCAATAATGACTTTGTCGCCGAACTTCTTGTCCAGCTGCGAGTGATGCATCATCCACCGCAGTGCCGCCTCGCTCTCCGAGATACCCGCCTCCTTTGTCGCTGCCCGTACTACATCCAGAGCGTTGAAGAACTCATCATTCCAAAAGCGTGTGCGGTATAGCTTGCCTTGCAGTCGGTTTGGATCGAAGCGACTGCCTGCTTCGACGGAGGAGTCTTCAGTGTTGCGGTGATATCGGTCTGTGAGATACCCGCCAGCAAGAGGGTTGAAGGCGTAGAACGACATGTTGTACTTGCGCAGACAAGGAAGGAGCTCGTTCTCTATCGTGCGGTACAGCGCATTGTAAACACCCTGATACACCTCCGGGCGTTTGTAGCCTTCACGGTCGCAGATCTCGCAGATCGCGGCTACCTCCCAGGACATGTAATTTGAGACACCCCATCGATTGAATTTTCCCTGTTTGTACAGTTCATCGACGGTCTTGAGGGTTTCTTCCAGGGGCACACTGCGATCGGGGGCATGCAGATACCACAGGTCGACTTTCTCCACGCCGCCCAGCACTTTGAGAGAGTCGGATAGGCCATCGCGAATGCTTCTGGCGTCGAGGTGTGTTACCGGGCGGCCGAGCATCCCGTGCACGTTGGGAAAGAACTTAGTGTCCATGACAAGTCCGCGTTCTTGCCATTTGAGAGCGGCAAGGTACTCTTCGGTAGAACCGCCGCCGTAGAAGCGGGAGGTATCGATTTCAGAGTGGCCGTGCTTTTGGAAAGTGTCGAGAATGGCCGTACAGTCTGAAAGGTTGGAGGTCCGGACTCCTTCTTCGCCTGGTGGGTGTCAAAAACGGAGTTTGAGTATGAACGGCAATCGGAGCTTACCTTCTTTGCCGAAAGTCATCGCACCGAAGACAACGTCGAGATTGGTGGTAGGCGCCATTTTGTCACAGATATCTAAGGTAGTCTGTTGACAAGTGGCAGTGAGATATGTTGCAGAATAAGTACTGATGAAAGTGGTTACAGTGGGTTATCGAGAAACTTATACCTTCTACCAGTTTTTGCGATGTTGATCAAGACCCCACTCTACTTGTGTCTCCATGGACTTATTGCAGGACTTTAGCGGACTTTAGCGGGCATAAAGAATCATCGGTCATAACGACCCCCCTGGCGCTCGTAGTAGTTATAAAAAGTCTAGCGTGGAAATGTATGCTCTATTTGTCCTAGTGTTACGACATAATCGGTGGCGGAGAACACACAACGCTGCTAATTTGTCCAAAATCACTCCAGAATGCGTTGGACATCGTTAACCTCGTGCTCCTTAATTCCGTTCTCCTCCCTCCATGTCAACCTCTCGACGCTGGCAACTCCAGGTCCCTTGTATACACTACCGTATTCGCCACTAGCCCAGTCCTTACCCTCGCCTTCAGGCTTCGCCTTCTTGCGGTACCATTTGCCGTAGGCAAGAAGGTAGTAGAGCCTAAAGCATAGCAAAGCGAACTTGTCGCGCTCCAGATCCTCGGGATATTGGGCGCCAAGATCTACTGCGGCTGCAATACCGCTCATAACAGCAACTTCGTGGGCGTTGACCAGAGTCCAAGCTGCTGCAAAACGAGTGTGCTTACGACCGTTGAGCAGCCACATCCAAGGGACCACGAACACGTAATGCGTCCACGAATGACACAGCTGATGCCACCAATCCTTTCGGATGATCTTGTTCTCATCGATTTCGTCGATGGACCAAAGCTTCTCGCAATTCTTGTTCAGGTAGATAGTTTGGAAAACATGCTTGTCGAACGGAACCTCGGGCGGGAATTGGCTCTGGTAGTTGGTGCAATCAAAGCACATCTCCAGCTTCGAACGGTCTTGAGGGTACATCTTGATGTAGTACATGGGCTTGAACATCTTTTTGGCGAAGACAACGCGAATGGTCTGGTCGACGCCGGAGAGCTTCTCGACAGCTTGCTCTTCGTTGTAGAAGTTTTCGTAGTGCTTCTTCATGTAGTCACTGTCCCAATGAGTTACTGTGACGTCGTCTGCGAATTTGGCTGAGCCGAGGACACGCTTCTCACGGAAGGTTACGGAGGGGCCCAGTATACGTTTCGCGGTATCAGCCCTAAGTTGAGTTAGCCGGAGATCTCAATTATAGAACAATCACACTAACAAGACGCAGAGAACAAGCTCGTCGTAATGCTCAGTCTCTTCGTGCGCATCCGAATCGGTAGGTCCATTCTCAGATTCCTGCGGTACCCATGCGCTGTTGGGATTATGTCCATCCGGTTGAGGCGTGCGCTTGATGAGCTTCACCAAAACACCATCCTTGTCCCTCTTTACCACTTGCGTGAGCTCAGTAGATAAGCGTACAGTCACACCCTTGGACTCCAAATCCTTCCTCCAACTTTGATAAAAGTGCTCGAATCTTGGGAAGACGACCATTGGAGGCTGATTGCTTGCGACGCTTAATTTATCACCGGGATACCACATTCCGTATGTCGGACTAGTAATGAGTCTTTCCAGGATAATGGCGGGAACGTCGGGTGCATACTGGCCAGTACCAAGGAACAGAGCGACCATAGGCAAGGCCACGGTGTTGGTGAATTCTTCCGAGAAGAGGAACATCTTCATCAAAATTTTGATAGGTATCAGTGCGAAGAATACCTCAAACATGCGAACAATGGAGATCATCCACTTGAACCTCTTGATTTCCTTCTGATGCCGTTCGAGTAGCTTCGTGGGAAAAACGTTGCTCCAGAATTGGTCGCCCTTGCCGAAAGATACATGTAGCTTCACGGGATCTGCGTGGTATCCCTGGCGCGCGAACATGGTCATCGTGTGGTGGAAGATGTAGCTGCCGCCCTGTACACCCTGATTCAACCAGCCTGCGCCATGGCGTTCTTTGTCGATTGGAATCGAAAACGCCTGCCCGCCGCAGTAATCAACAGCATCAATCAGTGTCACGTCGAATTTGTCGCGATGGTTGGCAAGATGGTGGGCACATGACATTCCTATTAATTACTTAGAACAAAAATCTCACCCAGCTCGTACATGCACTTACCAGCGGCTCCTGCTCCAACAACCAAGACGCGCTTTTTCCTAGTGCCAGACTTCCCGTTGGTAGCCATGTTGGTGGGTAGGAGGGGATCAGTTTCGCGTGTGCGTCTCAACGGCATGAGGAAGAAAGCGAGATATCTAAACTCTAGCTTCCCAACCTTGCCATGGCGCTTGAATTTGTTCCTCCAAGTTCATGAAGCAGTGCGTCATGAAGGACCAAAGACGGCGTAGATCTAGTGCGCACAGACCCGGGATCCCAGATCTCCAGATCTGACACTCGTGGAAACCGATCGATCTAGCTACTTTAGGCTCAACACCACGCGAAGATCCCAGTGGGTGCTCCCGCATTGAAAATAGCCATTTATCTACCGTAGAAATTGGATGCTCCCGGTTGAGCTATGGATAAGCGAACTAACCAGAAAATAGAATAGATCGTAAAAGCGGGGTTAGAACGCTATATAGCTTACATGATTGGGGTAGAAAACAATCTAACCTAATTCAGCTCAACCGGGAGCATCCAATTTCTACGGTATTACAGCTAGTCGTTAGCTTCCTACATTAGTGGGTGAATGCGCTATGTGACGTCAGGTGCCTTTCGTCGAATTTGGTTTCGCCCTTGGGCGAGTAGGAAGCTGCATGATCGGCGTGGCGTAGCGTGACAATGACCTTAGAACTGACCACGTTGGATAGGCATGCAGCTCGAAGCCTAGTGTTGAGAATATATCTGTGCATAGAAACAAAGACACCATAGATACACTATCCATTCAAGGTCGCCTCTGGAAAAAAGCAATATTTCAAGCGAATGCGATCTGTCTGCACACCCAAAGTATTTACATGAAAAGCTTTGCAATATGCACAAAAAGGAAAGGCAAGTATAGACCAAGAATCGAAAGTGCGCTTAATGCGCAAGTCACTCAACCATCGTCGTCATTTAGACCTCGTCATTTAGACGCTGTAAACCTTGACGGAGTTGACCAGCCAGTATGAATCTCCAAAAGACTGAGGCTGCTGAGCAACGTAGGCGTTGCAGCTGGGGTTGATCGAGGCACAAGATGTAGAGCCCCAGACGCCTCCAGCCCAGTCGCCGCAGAAGGTGATGTCGAAGATCTGTGGCGAAGATGTGAGCATTTTGACTTGAGACAAATGACGGCTTCACTACTTACAATGTTCATGTTGGAGAACTTGGCATCGAAATTGCAGCCGGCGAAATTGGCTTGAGGAGTGCCCCAAGTGTTGGGATCGGGGTTGCCGGACTTGATGTTTGCTGGTACACTTCTCGCGGCGAAGTACCAGACCTTGATGCCAGAAGACGTCCACAGAGTGGCGTATACTCCGCCTCCGTTCGCATTGAAAGCGGTGCCGTAAGAAGTGGCGCTGTTCGACTGAACACCACAGCCGTTGAAACCGCCCCCGGCGCCACAATCTGCCTCGGAAACGTGAGTGCCACTCTGGCCGCCATTTTGGTTGTACACAGGTACACAGCCGGACGAGCTGTGGAGAGTCATTTGGTTGTAAGTGTTCACGTGGACACCCTCGTAAATGTCAATTTCGCCCTGGTCAGGCCAGTTGGGCCCAACCATCCAGCTGTGGAAGTCAGACATGAAGAACTGAAAGAGAATAACGAGGCTTACAAAGCCGGCCAGCTTCCGCAGTTGGAGCCCGGAACGTGCGCAAAATCAGCGATGACTATAAGCGCTCAGGTCAGTGTTTGTTCCGATGATGAACTACAGGAGCACCTACCAAGGCCATGAGTGTATGCTCGGTTACTCTGGAGGCGCACAGAATCACGACCCACGCCGTTAGAGTTCAGGACGGTTTTGGAGTCGACACCAATGTAGACTTGGTTGTTTTGCGTTTTGTAGAGGCCCTTCGACTGGGCTGTAGCCTGGTTGACGTAGTTCACAAATCCATCTGATGAGGTTAGCCGGGACACATGACGTTTAATAGGCTATGAAGCATACGAGTGGGATCAGCAATCTGGTTTGTGGTCAATATGTAAGAAATCCTCAGAATCAGGAAGAGCATACGTTCTGGACGCTGAACTTTGAGAACCAGTTGCTCGCATCATAAGTTTCTTGCAAAGCATATGCGGATACTGATTCGGCATGAAAATCAAGATCGACTGTCGGCGAAGTCTCATTGAAGATGAAGCTTGGTCCTCGGGCTGGAGATACTTTCTGGTCGGAAGGCTTGAACGACGGCTGATTGAGGGGAGACGCGACAGCGCTTCCTAAGAGCGGGATCGAAACGACAGCAGCTTTGAAGAACATAGTTGCAAGTGTATATAGATCGTCCGGCTAAGAGTGGAACGTGAATGATGATGATAATCATAAATACGTCCGTTATAGTCCTCTTTATATTTTGATCTGAGTGCAATCCGCGGGAATAAGGGAGATACTGCACAGACACCGCACCGCATACCATGTTCATGCCCAAGGCAAACCAGGTGATGTGCCATGTCTCCAAATGCTTTATCTCTTATTCGTGGAGATGGCCTAGATGCCAGTTAACGCCGTGATCTGTTACATTTGACGCTCTTGTCCGTCCAACAACGGTTCAACATGCAGGGTTATAACGGGAGAGCAGCCGAGGTAGGAAGTTCAGGTGCGCGATGGCGCTTGTGAGTATGCCGGCTGACGGATTCGGACCGCTGTGCCCAATTTCGAAACCGTCCAATTAGCGTTTAAATGGAGTGTGATGTTGAGAAGGAGAACCGAGCCCGCCAGAGGGGCGACTTTGCTCGGTCGTTGATCGAAGTCAATCTGTCTTCGCGAGTCCACCATGAGGCGAGTTGATGGAATTCTAATTCTCTCGATCTTCATTTCAAGACAGATGTCTAAGCCCTCATTATTTCTTCCGTTCAACCGGACCAAGATCGGTATCCTCCGGGGAGCTCACTGGAGTCTCGTCCATCTACCTAGACCGCAGTAGAGAGCCTTAAAGAAGCTAATTGGCAAACACGGGGGTTCAACCCTTGTACTTGGCCTGCATTAAGGAGGGTTGCACTGGTAGTTGAAGTAGTGGGGGCTGGGCCTGGTCCAGTAAGAAATTGTCTCACGGCAAGGGTGAGTGGTTCTTCCAAGTTCTACTATCCTGATTTGCTTGCTCATATGACCTTCATCTTGGCGGTAGATCCGGCAACGGCAATTGGGCATCCGTCTTGTCACGCTAGGTTCACGGTTCTACGTCTAGCAGACCGCATTGGCCATCGCATTCAACCCGCTACGCTTGCGAGCAGCACGGACAGGCTTGGCACTAAAGCCGGATCGACGGAGGAGCCGTTTGCGCACAAGGCAAGATCATGCCGCTATGTTGAAGCTCTCGTGGACTGCACGCGACGAGCGCGTGCGCGTGACAGTAGTAGGTCGAAGGATGATGGGGTTATTTCGCAGGTGACTGCGAAAGTGGCATGTGAGATAGAAGGTTTTCTAGTAAATCGATTCGAGATAACGACATGGTCCAGGCTGGGAAGACTGATGTCCGCAACGTGGACCGCGCGCCTTCGAGACGAGATCCGGGGTAACGCTCGCATCCTGGAAGTGGGTACCTGAAGATTGCCGTGCGCTAGAAGGAAACTAGGTTGATAATACGGAATACAGGATGTGATAGGCGGATGATGGAAATCATAGAAAGCATGGGTATGCATGTGAACACCACCTTCCCTGTGATGAATAGGCTAGTCCGCAATGGGCTACGCACCTTCTTCGAGCCGCGGTGTTCACGTTCTTCCAAACTCACTGCAGCCCCTAAGTCACAACACAAACCATGCATGGAAAAATCGGCCAAAGTTGTGTCGAGTTCGGTCCTCATAATGTTTCTACCACCCTCTAGGCACACCAAAGAATAAAGCCGGAGATCATCCACTCCTGTGCGGATTTTTCACTGTGAGAGAGACTTCCTGGTGCATGTTTGATCAGGACGCCGCGGCTTGCAAAAGCGCGCGAAGAGTCAAGAATCGGGTTGACCAGGACATTTCTTTGCACTTATCAATCGAACTGTAGGGCACCACCGAAAACAGGACGACCTACGATATCGCGGATGCGACATCACAAGGCAACGTACCATGTCTGGGCGGCCTGTAGTGAAGGCCTTTTGCTTCAATGTAACTTCGGTCCACACCCTCTGTCACGTATCCCAGATCGTCTATGGTTCCACAACTTATTAAGCCGCAATCATCGTACTGGTGCACTTAGTCGTTCACGCTCCCGAGCCGATCTCCCCAGCTCCTGAGATTGCGGGGTAAGGCCAACCTCAAACTCCCACCCCCGTGCGAACGTCTTCCGGACACACTCCGCAACAACGGCTGACGCCAGCGCGCAGTACTGTAGTTGCGGCCCTATCTTTTGTTAGTAGGTCCGCCGGAGAGGGTGTTTTTAGCGATTTCTTGGCGGTAAAAGTCTTAATTTGTTATCTATAAAATATATGAAATATATAAAATATAGGAGTACTTCTAGTTAATAATAACTTACTACTAAATCTAGGTACTTTATTATATTAATTAATACTTTATATAGTTACTGTTGGCGTTAATTATAGCCTAGAGAGTTCTGGAGGATTCTATATAGGGTGGCAACTCCAGGGACCCACTAACAAAAGATAGGGCTGCAACCACAGTATGATGTGAGACCCTGCATAAAACATGCGGGTTCTAACCACACGGTCCCGGATTTCAACGTCAGGTTATGCACTCGGAACTGAGTCACCATTCCCAGCCTTCACGACAGCATCAGCTCCGGCTCACCACGAAAACACGATAGATCGTAAAGACAATTCAAGTTTACATCTAGGTCCTCACTTGATAACACTCTCTGTAAAACCAAACAGCAAGCAGCAATTTCCAGCGTACCCCCCACAACTACCTCCCTCAGATCCCACGACACAAGTCCGAAGAAAGATCACCCAACACACCACCACCATGGGCGACTCCACCGACACCACAGGCATCGACATCTCGGCGCACTCCATCCTTCCCCGTCCCCCCTCTGCAACCTACCCACCTAATGCCCCCATCGCATAGGCCCCACCTACCACCGCTCCAAGATCGCCCTCCCCTCCCCCTCCACGCGCTACATGAGCATCACAACCGTCTACATGAACAGCGTTACGGGATTCCGCGGCCACCACCACAGCCACCCCTACGGCGAGATAAACTGCGTCGTGCAGCTGGACGCCGGCGCGGAGCTCATGGGGATGCAGGGCTGGCAGGGCGCTGGGTGGCCGAGTCCAGACCCTGGGACGCATCAGTAAGTCGGTTTTTTCCTACTGTGTGCGGGGGAGAGAAGTGAGTCAGAGAGAGAGATGTGTGTGTGTGGGAAGCGAGTACTGACGAAGGGATAGTTACGCGGAAGTGCGCGGCGGTGCTTTGATCGCCCTGTTCTTCCTGCCCGCTGGGCGGATCAGCTACGGCGCGAAGCCCGGGGATTCACAGCCTCACTGCGTGTAGGAGCACGAGGATAAGAAACAGTAACAGGGAAGAGTAGTCACGAGGTTAACAATGTCGTTCAAGGTGGTATCTTTGGGTAATGTACAGTCGTGGTCATCAAAATGAAAATCAGCCGCTGTTCCCGCTTGCCCACCGAAGCGCCAACCATATGCCCAGAACTCCAGTTTCGACGGTCCAAAGCGCGCCGAAGCAAATGCTAGCAAGGTAATCTGCACATTGCTCCATCATATGACCCACATCCACCTGACCGAGGCGAGCCTTATCCGATATCCAAATAGTCCTCGTTCGCAAACGAGAGGCGAGATCATGTCGCTCGCTGAATGCTTAATGTCGTAATGATAGTCCAAGGGTGAATCCAAAACTCATATGAAAATGCCAGAAGATGATCGAATGTGGTATCAAGGATCCCTCTTGCGCCTGGTACGCCGTGTAATACCGCCCAATGCTGATGTGATGGAAGAAACTTTTCGTGAAGAAGCCTAGGCTCGCAAGCTTGCTTTTGGAGAGAATAAGAATAAACGCTGGTATCAAGAGACAAGACCAGTCGCGGTGGGAAGATGGGTGATCACCGCAACGATAGAGCATCATCGAATGACACCCCACTTGTCCATGGTATTGTTGAGACTCCCGGTTCTCTCTTTCTTCCTAAAGCAATTCCAGAAACGAAGGGTTTCGTCTCCGGCGCCAGTAACGATAGTCTGACCATCTGGGCTCATCGCTAGATAGAGGACACGGTATGTATGGCCAGTGAGCGAAACGACTTGTTGCATGTTGGGATATTTCCAGACGATGATCTGGTTCTGGCTATATCCGTGAGTGGATACGATTTCGTTGCTGTTCTTCGACCATGCCAGATTGCAGACCTGGCTACCAGTATCTAGGCTTCTGATGAGATTAGCCGGTGCAGTTGGCTGGAGGTCCACGTCGCCGGGACCTGACGCAGACGCGGCGGATGAGGCAGCGGCAAGCGATGCAGACGAAGGTCCATTGGAAGAGACCAGTGTGTTCCAAAACTTGATGGTTCGGTCAGCCGTACCGCCACCGCTTGCCAACAGGCCGCGTTGATGTGGACTCCAA
Source organism: Karstenula rhodostoma CBS 690.94 (assembly GCA_010093485.1). Classification (NCBI taxonomy): domain Eukaryota; kingdom Fungi; phylum Ascomycota; class Dothideomycetes; order Pleosporales; family Didymosphaeriaceae; genus Karstenula; species Karstenula rhodostoma. Next base: position 646,678 of record MU001507.1, on the reverse strand, counting down.
GCAATAGCCTTGACAGCGGCTTGATGCTCGCTCCACTTGTAGGTAGGTTCTGCGTTGAGTTTGTCCCAGACCATTAGCTTGTTGTCATTTCCACCTGACGCGAGTTGCATGTCGTCATTGTTCCACTTCAAACCGCAAACTTCTTGCTTGTGGCCAACAAGTTTCCGGAGCCATTGTTCTGGCTGTCGAACATCACGATGGTATATCGACCGGTCTCGTGAACCCGAAGTAAGTATGTGCTCATTCCAAGCAAGAGCGCCGACACGTCCAGAGTGGCCAGTCATAGTTCGCAGGCGACGCTGGGTAGTCGCATCCCAGATCTGCACAAAACCTCGATTTGTACCAATGGCCAGGTGGGAGCCCTGCATGATATTAGCCATGTTGAGAGCTTCGAACACGGAGAACTTACGCGTTGTATCCAGCTGACACTTGTCACTGAATCATCAGTCAGTTCACAAAGTTTCGTAACACGCCCGCTTGAAGAATTCCACATATACACGCAAGAGCCCAGCCCAACACCAAGGATGTTTTGACTACCCCAATCCACTAGATTAAGATAGAAGTCGTCTGCTAGGTCTGGCGCGTCAAGTACTTTGTATGGCACTTTGGATACGGCACGGGGGGTCCTTTGTGGGCTGAGAAGCATGCGCTGGCTGTTGAGTTTGATGGGTGATAGACTATAGAGATCGGATTGCGCATTGAGATTGATTCCATGTCTGCTGGAGGGAGTTCTTGACGGTGTTGGTTGGCCTGAGTAATTGAAGAAGTTCTTATGTGGTGTGGATGGTGTCAGGTTAGGGGCTGGTAATGATGACGCGGCGTGAGCTGGAGGCGTATGTGAGCGCCCGGAGCGACGCAGGTTAGCACTGTCGGTAGGGGACAGACTCTGCGGCAAGGCCTGGGGGACAGATCCCTCGAATAACTCCTGCCGTAGGACCGCGGAGTAAGTCCGATTTGCTTCCTCGGCTGGACATTCGTTAGTGAACGTGCGGTTTGCATTGCCAGACGTTACTCACTCCGCTGAAAGTGCAGCTCATTATGTGGGGCGCGCTTCGCGCTTCGTGAAGGAGTCGCAGGTGAAGCGTCATCATGAAGCAGTGAGAAGCTCGCCTGAAGGTCCTGACCAGCACGATTGGGGATGAACCTGCCACCTGGTTAGCCTGGCCCTATGAAGCGGGTTGCCAGCAAACTTACCTATCACCGTAGATACGCTGGCGTTTGCGACTGGGACTTGCGATGGGTCGCTCCTGTACACGTCCTGCTCGCTCAAAATGTTCCAGAGCCTTGCTCAACGCCGAAGCATCCACTGGCTCTGAATTGCGGTCTTGCGCGAAGTCGGCTTGGTTGCGCTTGTGGGTGGCCGTCGGCGGCGTCTTGGACTCGGGCGGCGAGATGAGCGCAGGTGTGCGCGCATCGTCGACACCGCGCTCTGTCGTCGCAACGGGCCCCAAGGTGTCTTCCGAAGCCATTGCAGTGCGTATGCGCCTTGTCGCAAGCAGCGCACTCGTTGTAAAGGCAGGAGCGGTCTGCTGGCCCACGCTGCTGGCGGGGGCGGGCTATATATCGTAGAGGAGAGAACGACTGGCGCAGCAGCTTCACCAGGCTTTTGGTAATTGTGCGCTGTAGTGATGCTCCGGGAAGGATGCGATTGTAGGGTGAAGGCGAGATCGCAGGCGGTCGATGGTCCCTTGTACTGCGTCACGGCGCGCTCAGCCAGCGGCACTCGTCGGAGGCGCAAAAAGTATCGCAGTGGCCCTCCTCTTCACGCGCAAACGCAGCGCATGGCAGTCGGATCGGTATTGTTTGCTATTGTGCGGCGGCGGGCAGGAGGCGGGGGCTGTTGTGCGGGCGGCCGGCGTTGTTTTGACGCCTCTTGGGACGAGCCGCTAGGGCAACGCTCGCTGGTGGCAGCAAGGAGCGGGAGCGGCGTCGATGCAGCGCCGGACAGCGCTGGGCAAGCTCGAGCGATGGGTGGGACGGCCGAGGGAGGACTCGCACACGTTGAAGGCGGAGAGGAGAGGGTGCTGGATGCAGGGTGCTGGATGCTGGAGGTCGGACGGAACGACGCGCGAAGCTCTCACGGTCGACTGGTCACGTCCAGCTGTTTTGGTTGTTGCTGTTTTGATGTTCCTGCCTCAGCACGCGTGCCCCGGTGGCTGCCACCCAATCAAACGCGGCATCCACCCCCGGCCGCGCCAGCAGCAGTCGCGACCCTGTCACCTGTGCTCCGTCAACCCCACACCGACGTTTACAGCCGCCACGTCCTATCAGTGATCCCATGCTCAGACCGCTGCGAGCCGCCCTGCTGCATATTGGTCCGCGAAGCTACACACACGTCGCCTTCACTTTCATCCCAACCCGTGCTGCACGCACCATGTCTACCAAGCCGTCGCTCCAAGCCGCCGAGGACTTCCTGTCCTTCGTCAACGACTCACCAACCCGTAGGCGCTACCATCCCCGCGAAAGAGGCTTGCATTGACTGTGTATAGCCTTTCACGCCGTCAAATCATCCAAGGACCGGCTAGAAAAGGCGGGCTTCACGCAGATTAGAGTGAGTTGTACCGTCTCATCATCGTTGGGAGAACACAGCATGTGTCCCAGGAGCTTCTTCTCTCTTGTAGAGAGGATAGGCTCGGCTTCCCAGTCGATGCAGGCACACGGAGCACTGACGCGTTACACCATAGGAGCGCGACTCGTGGGCGTCCACCCTGCAGCCCGGCGGGAAGTACTACCTTACCCGAAATGGCTCTTCCATCGTCGCATTCGCCATCGGCAAGAACTGGAAAGCTGGCAACCCTATCGGCATGATCGGTGCGCATACCGACTCATGCTGCCTCCGCCTCAAGCCTGTGTCCAAACGCCAGAGCGACGGCTTCCTTCAGGTGGCTTGCGAGACATATGGCGGTGGTCTTTGGCACACTTGGTTCGACCGGGACCTGTCCCTCGCCGGCCGGCTCATGGTCAGAACCAAGCAGGGCAATATCGAGAGCCGTTTGGTCAAGGTCGAGAGGCCCATCTTGCGCGTCCCGACATTGGCTATCCATCTCGATCGCCAGGAAGACTTCAAGTTCAACAAGGAAGCTCAGCTCTTCCCCATTGCTGGTTTGGTCGCGGCGGAGCTGAACAGACAGGGCAAGTCTGCTGAAGCTGCCAAAGAGGAAGAGAGCAAGGAGGGTCCTATTGAACCGCTGGCTGCTCCTATGCAGAGGCACCACACATATCTGGTCGAGATAGTCGCCGAGGAGGCCGGTGTGGACCCCAACGATATCCTAGACTTTGAGCTGGTCCTATATGACACCCAAAAGGCCGTCGTGGGCGGCTTGAACAACGAGCTCATCTTTTCCGCGCGTCTCGATAACCTGATGATGTCCTATTGCAGCGTCGAGGGTTTGATCCAGAGTCTCGCATCGTCTTCTTCTTTGGAGAAGGACTCCACGATTCGTTTGATCGCTCTTTTCGACCATGAGGAGATAGGAAGCCGAACCGCACAGGGCGCCGACTCCAACCGTGAGCTACATATTCCCGACTTCCGCCCTCTCATCTAACTTTCATCTAGTCCTCCCCGCTGTTATTCGTCGTCTTTCTGTGTTGCCTCCTTCCGAAGGGTCCCACTCTGACAAGTCATACGACAAGCTGGACGTCGATTCGGCAACAGTCTACGAGCAGACCTTGTCGACGTCTTTCCTAATTTCCGCCGACATGGCCCACTCTGTACACCCCAACTACCCCGCAAAGTACGAGTCACAGCATCGGCCTGAGATGAACAAGGGCACAGTAATCAAGATCAACGCCAACGCCCGGTACGCGACAAATTCGCCCGGAATAGTATTGGTGCAAGAGGCAGCTCGCCTGGCTAAGAGAGGCTCCGCAAGCCCTGCTTCTGTCAAGAATGGCGTGCCACTACAGCTTTTCGTTGTCAGGAACGACTCATCCTGCGGAAGCACCATTGGACCTATGCTATCAGCCGCCATGGGCGCGCGAACACTAGACTTGGGCAACCCTCAATTGAGTATGCACAGTATCAGGGAGACTGGCGGTGCGCACGACGTGGAGTATGCTATTAACCTGTTCGAGAGCTTCTTCGAGCACTTTGAAGAGCTTGAGAAGAAGATCATTGTTGATTGACTAGAGAGTCCGAAGCTATAGGTAGAGAACTACATAAAGGGCAACAGGAGTAGATACCCTAGTAACGAATATACGTGCATGAAAGTACTTTCGGAATTCTTCCCGAAGGGTTCCGAGACAAATAAGCCCAACGCCAAGCACCCCACCAAAGTGTTGCTTCAACAACTTCTTCCCACCTCGTTCGTCTTGCCTCGCCCAATTTTTTATCCTCAGATACAGAAACTCAACGAGCATGTCACAACCAAAGTTTCTGTCTGGCGACAAGGCGGGTATCGACGAGTTCCTCGACCGATTCGATGTGAGTAACAGCTACCTCCAGGGCTACTCACATAATTGACGAACCTCGATAAGGTCTTCCTCTTCGATTGCGATGGTGCGTGCGACCGTTCTCGATATGAGCCTGCGTGCTTTTAACGGCCCAGTCCGGCTCGAAACGAGATTCCTGAGCACATCGCTGATGGTGAAGAAGGATAGGCGTCCTCTGGTCCGGCGACCATATGTTCGAGAAGGTCCCCGAAACACTTGAGATGCTGAGGAGCAAAGGTACGATACCTGTCTGCAGAACTGGCAATTGACTAACGTGGGCACAAAGGCAAGCGATTAGTCTTCGTCACGAACAACAGCACAAAGTCGCGCGCGGACTACAAGAAGAAGTTCGATAAGCTAGGCATACCCGCCGAAGTTGTGGGTCGCGATTCTCTCTCTCTACAAGTTGATTACCTGACATGCGTGTGCAGGACGAGGTCTTCGGTTCGTCGTACAGCGCCGCCGTATACATAGCTCGCATAATAAACCTTCCGGCCCCTAAGAACAAAGTATTCGTCATGGGCGAGAGCGGCATCGAGCAGGAGCTCGAGGCAGAAGGCGTGCCCTATATCGGAGGCACTGACCCTGCACTCCGTCGCGACATCGAGCCGGAGGACTTCACAAACATCGCGAACGGGTCGTTGCTAGACCCGAACGTAGGCATTGTTCTTAGCGGGTTGGACTTCCACATGAACTACCTGAAGTCGGCGATCGGATTCCAGTACGTGCAGCGCGGCGCACAGTACCTCGCGACGAACATCGACAGCACGCTGCCCATGGCACATAGCTTCTTTCCTGGAGCTGGGGCTAGCGGAGCTGCTCTCGAGAAGGCAGCCGGAAAGACGCCTCTTTCGTTCGGGAAACCCAGCCAAGCTATGATGGACGCTATCGAGGGCAAGTTCAAGTTGAACCGGAGTAGGACGTGCATGATTGGCGACAGGCTGAACACGGACATCCAATTTGGCATAGATGGAAAGTTGGGTGGTACATTGGCTGTGCTGACTGGTGTGAGCAAGAAAGAGGATTTCCTTGCGGAGGGTGCGGAGACCGTGCCGTCGGCATACGTGAATGCTATTAGCGATCTGCTGGGCTGAACGTGAGCGTTCTGAAGGCTAAGGGCTATGGCATTATCAGGTTAGAACTAGCGATAGAGCATCAGCCTACACAGTAGACACAATTTAACATGGTCAATCTTGGAAGTGGCGCTTCGCGGCATGACGCGCGCGATGAACTAGATCGCGTCGCGTCTCGATTAGGCCTAGCTTACTGCGCGACGCGTTTCGCGTTGCACTTTACGCGCTCCTCCAAGCCCACCTCGCGCATACAGCAACTCGCAAACAAGCCGACTTGAGACGCATCGATATCCGTACCGCCATGATCCGTCACGATTACTCTCGAGTCGACCCGAAGCGTCGCGCCTACATCGATCACAAAAAGCGGCAGTTCGCCAAAGCGGAGTTTGCACAACAGAATTACGAGCACCGGCTCAACTTCTACACGCTGCCACCGACGGCAGAGGTCACGCTCGAGGAATTTGAAACATGGGCAATTAACCGATTGAAAGGTGCGCAGTGATTGCAAATAGTCGGCAGCGCGATGAAGGCTAACGTTCTACCCTAGTTCTCTCCGAATTGGAAGCATGCAGCTTTCGCAACCGCAGCCAGGAGGAGACCGCGGAATACATGACGAGCATATTGAACAAATACCTTCCCCTGCGATCGAACTCATCACGAGGTACGAATCTTCAGGAGGAAAGAAAACGAGACCACTACTCGCACTTTATTCTCCGCCTTGCGTTTTCTTCGACCGAGGAACTACGGCGGCGATTTTCACATCTGGAGACGATACTGTTCCGATTGAGATTTAGAGAAGATGACCCAAGAGAGCGTCAGGACTTTGTGAGAACCTTGGATCTGGAATGGGAAGAAGTTGGGGAAGATGAGAAGCGGGAGCTGCGCGACCAGATGCTGGCTGCGATCGGGTCGAAGAAGGGAGAGGAGCAGGACTGGTTCAAGGTCGACTGGGAGAGGGTGCCAGAGCTAGTCAGCCAGAGGAAAGTGCTTTTGAAGCGGGGAATGGCATACGTGCCGGCAAGAGAACAGACAAGTCTGGTGGTGGCCGAGTTCACCAAGCGGCTAGACGAGCAGCTCGAGGTACGCATGACCACTGTCACAGTCTTCAAACGCAAAAACTAACTCCCCCGACAGTTGACCGCCCGCGCGCTCCCCCGCCTAGACGAAGACGACCGCCTCGCCCCCATCCTTGCGCACCTCTCCCAATCTTTCACCGCTCCCGAAGCCGCTTACTCCTCCTCCGACGCCAACATCGACGGCCTCTCCGCCATCAACGCCGGAGCAATCGACACCCTCTCCCAAAACTTCCCCCTCTGCATGCAAAACCTGCACATGACACTCCGCGCAAACTCCCACCTCAAGCACTACGGCCGTCTGCAGTACACGCTCTTCCTCAAAGGCATCGGCCTCAGTCTGGAAGAATGCATCATCTTCTGGCGGCGCTCCTTCAAGCTCATGACTGACGACAAGTTCCACAAGGAATACAAATACAACATCCGGCACTCGTACGGCGACGTGGGCGGCGACGCAAACAGGCGCGGCCGCGGGTACACACCCTATTCGTGCCAGAAGATCCTAACGGAGGCGCTCCCCGGCCCCGGTCAGACCCACGGGTGTCCTTACCGCACCTTCACCGTGGAAAACCTCACCGGCCTGCTCCAGCGTGTGGGCGTGCAGGACAGAGAGGTGCTCCAGGGCGTGCGGGACGATGTCAAGAAGCAGCGCTACCACGTCGCGTGCAACCGCGTCTTTGAGCACGCGCACAAGAAGGAGATTAAGAAGGTGAAGGATGAGGGGAGCTGGAGCGCCACCGATCTGGATACCATTGTGCATCCGAATACGTATTTCAAGCGGAGTTGGCTGTTGAAGCATTTGGGGGAGGGGAATGCCGGGGTCGTGGGTGGGGATAGGATGGAGGAGTAGCCGCGGGGTGGGGTAGGGTGTGCATGGTAGGGCGTTTGGGGTGCCTTTGTGTTATATTGTCTTTGGGTGGGTGTGTTTGGCACCCGTTTGGCTTGCGGGATGTTTATGACAGGTCTGCCGTACTTGGTCTTGGGATGGGTTCGTGGTGACGAGCACTTGTTTCAAAGTATCTACTTCGCATTACACTTGATGGCTTCATACTTCTATCGATTGGCAAAGTGGAACGAGTATCTATATGTGGACACGTAAGGTAAAGCACGCTGCGAGTCCCCGTGCGTAGAACCTGTGTTTGCCTGCTCTATTCCCGTTTCTAGTCCTAGTCCTCTATATGTTAAAGTCCCTAGAGAAGGCAGGTGTATTGAATGAGAGGTCGATTGCGTGATTGAGTGTACCGGAGCTTTAAGGGTGGGATGTGTGTTGAGGTGGGTCGTAGACTGTTTGGCAGATATTGTAATGGTGAAAGTATCCCAAATTATGGGGGGGGATCGCCCCCGCCATGATTGAACTCAAAGTGACATCCTACCGCGGTGTTGCCAAGGCCAAAAGTTTAGCGGATATTCGAACGAGAGGGAATTGCGGAGAGATCGGATATCTCCATTAATAGCTTCAATTGCTGCTGAAGATGTTAGGAAAGCTTGTCGACAAGTCGGTATCCCGGAGCCGAGGAAGACTATCGATGCCTTACAAAATTTCATCCTCGCCCTTCTTTAGCACGGGATACTAAACGCCTCTACCTTTATACTGTAAGAATCCAGCTATTAGTCTATATCTTTTGATAGGCTGATTTAATATAGTTTACCCTATTTTGGACCCTACCATCCCCGTGGGCGCGTACATGGGCGAGTGAGCATGAATTGTTGTTCAGGAATGCCGCAGGGAAATGGTGGGCTCTGTTCAGTTAGTCGGTTGGAATCTTGTTCGATGATAGCTAGCTCTGTATGCGGGGAGCAGGGTCGACTTGATGACCCTTTTCCTAGCGAAGGGGTTAATAGTGCATACCTGGGTGGTTTCGGACTCACATTGACTCTTGGAACCTGCAGCCATTGGGGGCTTAGATGTTCTTCCAGAGAGATGACATGCACGACCCTGCAAAAGGGTGTCAAGAGTCTATTGTGCTGGGTAACCCGGGGAGCCGGCTCTTTAGAAGAGCGGCGCGTTGCTGAAGTCTGGGTGACGATTGCGGCGAAAGGGTGTCGATGTGCGGTGATTTATCTTGGCCTGCCATTCATCCAATCGAGGATTTTGAAGGTGTGCCCTACGGTCGTCATGGGATGGATTTTAGTAGGTATACAAGCGGACGCGAGAACACCCTCTAACTAGGTGTAAGGCAGAGGTGTAAGGTAGAGGGGGCCAGATAGTTTCGGTCTGGTGGCTTACAAGCCAAGGAAGACTAACGTCGTGGAGAGCATACACCAGGTAGAGACATGAAGTGACGATAGGCAGTGGTATGATGATGTTCCTATAAACATTCTAGGAAATACGCTGCATGGTAGCCTTTGTTACACTGTTCTAACAAACTGGACATAGTTGGGATATTGATCAGAATGATATTCTGATGTCGACTAACCTAGAGTTCTAGATGTTGGGCAAGGATGCGTAGGCTATGGTGAGGATTAGACTGACGAACGCACGAGCTGGCTAGTTCAAGAACTAGCGTTCGCATTCACAAACTTGAGAGTGGCAGAGTAATGCTCAGCCTTGAACCATGCGGCTTCAGCTGCACGAGTGGGCGCTAAATAACGCAAGCCTCGAGGTGTCGACCTGGATACGACATCTGCTCGTGTACGAAGAGACAAATGTTTACTGTTTGTATTGTTAACAAACTGCCTCATATGCCAGTAAATATGGCTGATTGTGATAGCAATCAGGTTGTCTTATCTTGTTGGCTGTAATTTGAGAAGTAGCTGTAGAGGTGTTGTGGTGTACTGTTTCCTAGACTTCTGTTCCCCGGCGCTGGCGCGTAAGAAACCCTGGCGCCTAGTAATACTTTCCTCCTATCTTCTCTTTACGTAACGCCCCTCTATTTCTATAAGAAGAAAATATCTATAGATAGAATAGAGAGTAAGGAAATATCGTCTATACTTTCTAACATATATTTTTTAATTCTACGTCGTGAATAAAGGTGTAGAGGTAGAAAAGTAGTCCGTGCTATACGCGCCAGAGGCCGCCACCAAAATCAAGGCTAGCGAATCAGGAGTTCCAACCACTGAGTACTGCGACATTTAGGATTAGCAGCATGCTGTAGGTACTCGCTCCTCTCAATATCTAAAACACTACTATTAATAGAGTGGCTCATAAGTTCGGCTGGCTGGATGCAGTGCTTCTTATCGCCCGCGATCCCCAAACCTCTCACGACAGCCAGCATCACCTCCATTTGCTTCAATATTTTGAGTGTCGCATATTTTTCTACCATGTTCATACGGCTCAGAACGTTCCTGCGGGATATGTGGGTTGAAGCTCGACAGGACGTCTGTTCGATTAGGTGGCGTACAGCTCTGTTATGGCGGCTTCCTATCACTATATGGACATTAGGACTTCCGGTCCTATTGATCTTTCTGTGCTTGATCAAGTATATCATTGGAGTTTCTGATATTGCATGCACACCTGGAGGTCAATTCAGCCTGGTTCCCTATCATTACAACTATTGGAGCACAGAGAGCGTTTTTCAGATAACGCTTGCGTTCGGCGAATTGGTAAGTGCCGTGGTCGGAAGCTGATCTTCAAATGCTAGCGTCTAATCTTACATGAGTTAGTCCTTTGGTGTAGCGAAGTTTATCGACATTGCCTGGGATGTGGTAAGACGCGCCGAGTGAGGTTAATGGAGGCACAGATCCTGACACTTAGCAGGTTTTCGGCCGTATAGGCCAACTTGTACTGGTCCTCTTCAGTTCGCACGTCTTCAGCATTTACGTGACAGCATCCATGGAAACAGCACCAATCACTTACAACTCCTACCGTGCCATCTTCCTAGAGCCTAATCCATCCTTCTGGTCAACCGTTGCGTTGATTCGTGATTTTACATCGCGGAGAAGTTTACACTCCAACTTGGCGATGGTGTTCATGGTAGCTACCATGACCTTCACAATTGCCTTTCCAACTTTGGCAAGCGCGATGACAGGTTATACAAGTGCGCAGAAAGCTTATGTTCCGGACCACCAAAATGGAAACATGATCCGCTTCGATAATTTTGGCCTACTTCTTTACACGATTCATGACGGTGAGAGAGTCGGGCTGACGAACGAGTATTTGGTAACCACAGGCAAAACGGGCGTAAGTACCAATGATTTTGCTAGGCTCATCAGCTATTAAGACGCTACAGGACCCTATCATACCTAAATATGGATACATGCTTCATACTCATACAGCGTGTAGCGCCTTCAGATTCGCTGCTGGGTATACAACGCCCGATTTCAATTCGTCTGTCTTGAATGCGGCCGCATCCGCCTTTGAACTCGACAACAATTGCTTACTTCAAAATAATGTCACTGCGTGTACGTGTCGCAACTCGGATCCTACCTATATATGGAAACTACGAAGTCGACGCTGACACAGCTACAGATGTCGGACAATACCGCTTCAACGGTAGTTCCAACAGCCAATCGACGTTCATGAACCACCAGCTTGATGCTCCGACCCTAAACATCTCTGCGGCATCGTTCAACGATTATACACTATTCGGGTTTAGTCATGTAACTTTAGACCCAAGGAATATGCTTTGGGTATGGTCAAACGATACATACAATGAAACGTATTTGACCCAGAAGGGCACTTGTCAAGCGAGCGGAGTATGAAACCTCTCAAAATGACCATGGCCGCATTTGCTAACCCTGCTAGAAATACCAATGGGGGTTTTCTTTCGTGCAGTTGTTCTGCATGAATCTCCTTCTTTGGATCTGGACAGTTGGGATCCTTCTCATGTGGTCACAAGCCCAGTCTATGATGCGAAAGCGAGGACGTAAGATGATTGCCGGCCCACAGAAGGCAGTGGTCGAGCTCGCTTCGGCCATGATGAAGGAACTCGATGTTGACAGGTTCGACCTACTTCGTCTCACAGAGAAGGATATGGAGAATCGCATCGCCGCAGTAAGAGGGGGAAGCATTTCTTACGGTCCTTTGTTTTTGACCGAGACAGAGCCGCGGGGGACGGACCACAAAACGTGGCTCAGCCGCGAGAAATGGTGGCTGCTTGCGACAACCGTCTCCTTCCTGTTTACATGTACGATCTGGTTGGCCCCTGCGTATCATATAGATAGCCCCTTTGTATTCATTGCTATTTTGCTCTTGGTGTTGGGTCTAACCCTAGGGCTGCTAGTGGCTCTTTGCATCGGGTCCTCATGGAAAAGCAAAACATGCTTCATTTTGCTAGGTACTGCTTTGGCATGGATTCCTGCGATCGTGCTTCTAATCCTGACCACTCTTTCTTCATTCAGATATAGCTAGTATTTACTATAGGTACTCTATAAATTCTCACGCTGTCTGAGCCTGCCTGATTAAGTCGTGTTGCCTTTTTATGAATCTTGGATCCTCCGAACGCGAACCGTGAATGGCTGAATGCCACAAACGCGGTAAGTCATCTGATTTTGAGTACCACCATATTCAGGCCGCTACATCAGGACCTGCAATGCTACGTTATCATGACGCTCATAAATCCGGCCTTCGGTGAACCACCGTAGAAAACATATCTACAAATCAGGTAGAGACCCTGTAGTCTCCTAACTGGTACCACGTCAACCACGACCTCTCCTAAGACGATCCAAACCTCACTTCAGTCTCATATCGTTCGTCATCAGAGGTGATGCTGAGATCTCGTTTACGTCCCGAAGCCACAATTGCCAAAACCTCGCTAGATCAGATAGAGGCGGTATACGCAGATATCTAGCAAGCCCGTTTACATATCGTAGAGTTTTTTACCTCCCGGTTAACTTCAGCGACTTGCACCAATAATACAAGCCATACCTACTTTTTAACCTACTTTTACGCTCTGTTCTAGGCTCTGGTTAGATCGCTTGTTCGTAGCTCAACCACCAGGTGATGAACTCTACGGTAGGAGAAGTGGCTTTCCACACCACGCAAAAACCCAGCATCCTCCAAGTATCCACCCACACCCTCGCACTAAACCCATAACCCCTCCGCCAACTTTCCACGCAAACACAAGCATCTCCTTCACTATAGACTACTAGTCCTAATCTATAACACCTTCTTCACACCAGGCTACTAGTCCCAATCAACAATAGCCCGCCTATCCAAGAATCCCAGTCTTCCTACAGACGTATCCCTCCACACCACCACACACCCCCAGACCAACCCACTAAACCCACCAAACCCCTCCCTTCCTCACGCCCCTACACCGTAGGTACGGTACTCACGTACATGAGGCCCTGCCCTCCCACCCAACTCCCATAGACACCCCCAATAACCGATAAAAAGCGTAATTCCAACTCTACTAAAACCACATTAAAAGCTACCCAACACTTCTGCCACTCCCTAACGACGCCCATCTTATGCGTAATCAGAACACCTACCCATGGTATCACCCCCCCACGCAAAACTTGCTTCCGGCACACTACCAAAACCCCCGCCTACGCTGGCTATCCTACAGACGGATGTATGTATCCAACTTTCCCTCCTTTTGTTAGGAGACGTACTTTCGCTGCGAAAAGGAATGTATGTATGTGGGATGTCATGGACGAGTTCACGACGTCCTCCCCGCCCATCACAGGAAGAATGACCAAGTGCGAGAGCCGAGCCGAGCAGAGCAGAGCAGAGCAGGAGTACTGTAAACTCCCCTTCCACACACGCACACGCACATACCCTACCATCCCTCCAGCCCTTTGACAAATCAACTTAGCACCACAGGGTGACCGAATCCAAATCGGTAAAGCAACAAACAGACACAGACACAGCACAGACAATCAACAGAATATATTCTCCCTCCTTCCATCTCCCATCTCCCCTCTCGTCACACACACACATTCTCTCTTTTACTTCAGCATCAAACATTACTATAACACCCCAATCTTACTTTACCCATCCACCAAACACCCCACCCCGCTCAACAAAAACCCGCTCGCTCGCTCGCTCGAAAAAAAAAAAAAAAAAAAAAAAAGTACGACCAGAGATAAAAACGCCTTCGCAAAATGCCTACATACATGCCATGTCATGCACTCTCCAGCATCATCATGCACTTTTACACCCACAAACACAAACACACGCCCAAAATACACGCTAAAATATATCCGCGAAAAGTATGCAACTCTGCCCCCCACTCTTTACATATTTCTTTCTTTCCTCGCCGTCTTTCGTATTACTTCTTCACCACCTTCAGTTCAGTCACGCGCCCACCCCCGACTCGCCTGGCTCGCGCGACTAGGACTCGTCCGACTCCGCTCATCCTCCTCCATGACGTCGCTCAGCCGAGTCGGATGATGGTGCCGCATGCCCACCCACTCGCTGCCGTACCCGTCACCGCTGTAATCCGGCGCCGCCGACGTCGTCGTCGTGCTGCCGTGCACCGTCGTCGCGGTACTCCCGTAGCGATGCAGGTGCTCAAGCTCACGGCGCCGGTCTTCGCTGACGTCTTCATCGTCCGAGTCCGGCTGGCGCAGCGCGCGGAAGGGCACGCGATGCCCCGCCGCGTCGAGGATGTAGTTGCCGTTCTCGTCGATGGCGAATTCGTCTTCGCCGTCCGAGGTCTCCTCTTCGGCGTGCGAGGTGATGGCCGAGCGCTCGTCTTCTGGGTCGGCGGCGGTGTCGCGGTGGAGGTAAGCCTCTGGCTGTTGATAGAAGGCTTCCGGCTGGGATGTGCGTGGGTCCTTGGAGAACTGAGTGCTGCTCGGTCCTTGGTGGCCACTGGATGCCTGTTGGGTGCGGAGAGGAGCGGGAACTTGGGGCTGTTCGGGGGCCTGCGAATACCCGGGTTGATACACAGATGACGGGTCGGCACCTAAAGGAACATAAGTGCCCAGGGCGACCGGTTTAGCCTCAGGTTCGTGCCGCCGACCTTCGGTGAAGGGATCGGTGTCAGTCGGCGATTGGCCTTCTTCGTACGAATAATGCTGCTCGATCCCTTGACTACCTGAGCTTGCACCATACGTATCATCTCCGTGCGAACGGACGCTGCCGTGCCTTCCCATAGCTTGAGCCGTCGGAAGCACCTGAACACCGCCTATCATGGTAGGTTGACCTTCTCGCAGGGAAAAGACACGGTCACGTTCCTCCTGTTCACGCCGTCCGAGCTCTTCCCACGCTCGTCTAGCTTCTTCTTTCGATATCTGCAATTCGCGCTTCATCTCTTGTACAGATCGTTCGGCATTTCTCTTTTCCGTGACCAGACGCTCCATATCAGCTACGGCTTGGTTCCGCGCGGCACGTTCTTCCTGTATCGTGTTCTCGAGCTGTGCTTCGCGTTCTTGCGCCCGCTCCTGCTCTTGTCGATGGTCATAAAACCATCGCTGAAACTTGCGCTCCGAGGACGCTCGAAGCCGTTGCAACTCAACTACAGCATGGAACAGATTTGCGCCGGCGGCGGAGAGATCCGTGATCTGGCGGGACAGCTGCTGGGCGAGGGGTTCGCGGCGCACTTCGTCCGTATTTTGCTCCAATCGCCGAATCCAGTAAGAAGTGAGGCCTTCCCAGTGGGACGAAAGTGTTTCCCATCGCTCAAAGGCGTGTGGGAATGTCGAAGTCGTAGATTGGCGCTGCTGGGAGGACGAAGAAGCACCTGGAAGGGGTGGAGCCGGTGGAGGGGCAGAAGAAACAGGTTGCGCTGACGCAGCGGGAGCGGAAGGGTTTCTGGTATGCTGAACGGGCGGTGGTCGTCGCGAGCCAGCTTGTGCTGCAGAGGGTGGCTGCACAGGACGAGGCTGTTGCTGCGACTGGGAATTTGCACGCGGCCGGTTAGACTGCGCCCCGGATGTTGTGTCCTGCGTGCGTCCTGATGGGGGCACTGTGGCCGCTGGAGGTGCAGGTTGCCTCGAACTGGTGCCTTGTGGTCCGTACGAGCCATAGCCACTGTCGTACGTTTGCTGTGGTTGCGGTTGTCTTTGTATCCCCGCATCGGGATTTACGGGGGCGCCTGCAACGCCAGCAGCTTGAGCTCTCCGTTCTGCACTTCTCCTGCGCTCTTCCTGTGCCTTTCGCTCCTCCTCAGCCTCTCGCCGCGCTTCTCGCTGGCGACGGTTGTTCATGATCATTTGCGGCGTCAGGATGTTGGGGCGGTCCGCCTGCGTGACTGGGACAGGCCCCCCGGTGCGCGCGCCGCCATTGGCAGCGCGGCCATTGCCCCCGGCTGTCATTTCCGCCATGGACGCGTTCTCCTCGGCAAGGTCTGGGGTGAAGGGATACGGTATCCGGATGGCTTCTTCGAGCACGAAGCGAATCGCAGACGCAGTCCGCTGGGAGATGCGGAGCGCGGGGTGCGGCTCAAATTGCGGGTCTGGGCTTCGCGCGCGAAAGCTGTCAAAGGGACCGCGACTCAGGTGCGGATGCTCGGCGGCGAAACGAACGGTGCGCTGGGCGGGCGGAGGCGTGCGGTACCGTTGACGTACGTCTTCGATGTTTGGGGTGCGCCTGAGACTGTGGGCGGCGCTTCCCTCGGAACTCGAAGCTCGCGAGTAGTTGTGCTGGGCCCTGAAGAACTCGGCAGCCTGCTGCTGGCGTTGCTGTAACGAAGTGATATAAGGCTCAAATGCGGGAGGGTCGTTGTCGTGGGGATCGTCAGAGATGGGCTGCGTGAGTTGGTGCAGGGTGGAGGCGTCGGGTGGCGGAGACGTCAATGTGGCGAGCGCGGACTGCTGCTGGGCAATCGAGCACCGCCAGAGGCGACGGTCGCCGGAACGACGAGGAGGGGTGGTGGTGGTGGTGTTGGGCGATGGGGCAGCTGGTGGAGCGCTGGGACCGAGGGCGCGCACGCAGTCGTGAGACTAGCGAGACGGCTGGAGGGAGGCTGCAATGCCTAGAGAGCACCTGTTAGTGAGGGCGATGGCAGGGAGCAGTGCCATTGCCGGGCACACGAGATAATGGCTAGGTGGTTGGGGTGGTTGGTGTTGTCGTGAGCCGTAATGGGGAGGCTGGGAGGCGCTGCGAGACGACGTGGACTTACGCTTTCGCAAACAAGAAACGCTCCACGAATCGCCGGGCATGCTTCACCGACTCTTCTGCGCGTGTGCTTCTGCGCGGCGCGAGCGTCGTCGCGGGCGGTGCGGTTGCGTCTTGCCGCGCGCGCTGCCAGGTCGTCGCGTATCGAGACGGCAGGCCCTCAGCTCACCGCACCGAAGTCTGGTTGCCGGCAATCAGCCACAGCGGCTGTGCGGGCGGCGACAGGGCGCTGCGACGCGCGCGAGAAGCGAGGACGAGACGTCGGCAGGCAATGGGTCTGGGGGGTCGAGGGTGGAGGCAGGCGTCGTCAGGCGCTGGGCATGGTCGTCGTCGTGGGTCGCGGGTGAGCAATGGCAGGCGCGGATTGCTCGCTGGGCTGGCGTCGACGGGTCAATTGGGAGCCAGCAGTTCGCTGTGCAGCGGATGCACGCGCAATTGACTGTGTGCGCTGCAACTAGGCGACGAGTGTCATCAGGGCCGTCCGTCTTGCCAGCGCATGTTGCATACTTGGCGGCATGTCCCCATGTCGCCCGAGGCTCTCTTCGGAATGGCTCCCTCAGCCGTGGAGCATCGCATGGCCGACGAGACACGCGAGGGCGAGTGCAGAGGGTCATGGAGAGGGAGCGTCTCCGCAGCAGAAGACTCGAGCCAGCCAAAGCAAGGATGCCCGCCCATTGAGACACCGTTTTCGCCATGACTTCTCCCTCGCCTTCGACCCTGCCGCCCCAGCCAATCACCGCTGCAAACAGCCTGTTCCCTCGCATCGGCCCTGTGTTAGCATCGGCGGGAGATGGGGACGCTACATAGCATCGCAGAACCTCGGCTGCCCGACGCGAGTAAGGTATTCGTCTGTGTGTCAAAAGGTCAACTTCGTGCACACCAAACTTCGACTCTCTGGCTGTATGTTGCGGCCGCATGCAGGTCTCGGGCACGCCAAGTCGACCTCCGAAGTCGGCATATGCACAGCATGCAACGCTTTTGTATTCACAAGATAATACAAATCCACCCAACCCATCATCAAGCCCATCCTCACCAGATAATACAAATCCACCCAAGTCATCATCAAGCCCATCCATTCATCAGTTCTGAACACATAAGAAATTAAAAAAAGAGGACCCCATAGACAAGCCTCGGGAGAAGAAATCAGAAAATTGCCGCCAAAACATCTACAAGAGCAAAACACCCGCGACGAGACCCACAACGCCGCTCATGCCCACGCCGAATCTGCTCGCAGCCCCCTCGAAAAGAGGCGGCGTGTAAGATGGCCCATGCGCACCCGTGGACGCTGCAGCGCCCTTGATAGTGCTGCTTGCCATTCCGCTGGGCACGTACGCCGCGGTGCTGCTGATAGGGACGTAGGGCGCGGGTGTGGCTTCGTAGGCAGGGGCTTCGGACGCGGGGGCCGGGACCACCGGCATGTAGACTTTGCTCGTCACACTGACCGACTCCTCACCTGAGGCTATGCCAGGGACGTACGCCGCCTGCGGAAGCTTGGATTCGGGATAAGAGTCCTTGCCTGCAGACTGATCTGCCGGAGAAGATGGAGCACCGTACGCCGCTTCAGTGGGGGTATGGTAGGGTTTGGTCAGAGTGACAGTCGTGGTCACTGGTCCGCAGTGCTTGCAGACAGTGACGGTGGTGTACCAGCCCTCGGGAATCTCGTTCGAGGTAGGCTTGGGCACAACACCAGTGTATGTCTTGGTGACGGTCGCAGTGATGGTCGTCAAGCCAGTCTCGCAGACATCTACGTACGACGTGGTGTAGGTGGTTGTCTTAGTAACGGCAGGAGATGAAGCGGGATAGCCAGGCTTGCTGGTGACCGACGGCTTGCTGTGGTCTTGGCTAGACTCCACCGGGTACGTCTTGGAAGTGGGCACAGCATAGCCTTCGGTCGTCTTAGAGGTGGGAACACCGTAGCCAGGTCCAGTGTAAACAGGGTAGCTGTGCTCACTAGTTGAGGAGCCAGCTGTGGGATAAGCAGAGTACGAGCCGTTGGAAGGTGCTGTTGAGAGGCTGATACTGGAAGCACCAGTGCCGGTGGGCACAGAGGCGCTGGAAGTTACAGTCGAAGCTGATCCGGTGCTAGGAGGGATGCTTGAAGATGAAATGACGCTGCTCGAGATCGCACTGGTTGAGACCGCAGAGCTAGAAACCACAGGGCTCAAGACTGCACTGCTCGAATCTGCACTGCTTGAACATGTAGTGCTGGAGACCGCACTGCTGGAGACCGCACTGCTGGAGACCGCAGTGCTAGAAACCACAGTGCTCGAGACCGCACTGCTCGAAACCGCACCGCTAGAGATCGCACTGTTTGAGACCGCAGTGCTAGAAACCACAGTGCTCGAGACCGCACTGCTTGAAACAACACTGCTTGAGATCGTAGTGCTGGACACTACACTGCTGGAGACCGTACTGCTGGAGACCGCATTGCTTGGAACCGCACTGCTGGAGACCGCACTGCTGGAGACCGCACTGCTGGAGACTCCACTGGTGGAGACCGCACTGCTGGAGACTGCACTGCTAGAGACCGCACTGCTCGAAGAGGAGGCCACACTGCTCAAAGAGGAGATCGCACTGCTCGAGACCGCATTGCTAGAGACCGCACTGCTCGAAGAGATACTAGCGGACCTGGTGGATGAAGGGACGGCAGTCGAAGTCAGCTGGACCGAAGAAGATGCGGATGTCGAGACGACCGAGGATCTAGAGGATGAGACGACAGAGGAAGACTGGGACGTCGGTACGGCAGAGGAAGACTTGGACGTCGATACAACAGAGGAAGACGTAGTCGACAAGACCGCCGAGGACGACTTAGTTGACGAGACCGCTGAGGATAGATTGGCGGAGGCGGACGTAGACTTCGCGGAAGACGTAGGCGTGACCGAGGATGTAGGTTTGACGGACGAAGACGAAGAGCTAATAGAGGAAGACGTAAGCTTCGAGGAGGACGTAGGCGTGACAGAAAATGTAGGCTTGGCGGACGAGGACGAAGACGAAGAGCGAACAGAGGAAGATATAGACTTCGAGGACGTAAGCGTGATCGAGGATGTAGGTTTGACGGACGAAGATGAAGAGCTAACAGAGGAAGACGTAAACCTAATAGTGGACGAGGTGGACCTGATAGAAGAAGACGCGGAGCTGGAAGAGCTGGAAGTGATGGTAGGACGTGCCGAACTGCTGCTGCTGCTGGAGACGCCACATTTGCCGAACTTGGGATTGCAGTAGGCGGCACCACAGTAGCTCGCCGAGTTTCCACAGTAGCCGTAAATGCTGCAACAATCGCCAAACAGCGATTCTGCGCACCCGTAGCCGTTTTCGGGACCACATTGTCCGCCGGGGCTGATGGCGGTCGGGGTGGGGAAAGAGCTGCTGGAAGCGATGGATGACGAGGTAGGCGTGGGGCAGATTGCGGGCAAGTAGGAGCCCTGCAGGATAGCCTTCATGTTGGTAGCGTATGTCGGACCGTTGCACGTGTTCTTAGCGTTGAAGGTGGCTTCCCACAGCATCACACCACCGAACACTGACGGGTACTTGTTCTTGTAGTACTTGAGGACGGTGTTGGCTTCAGAAGGCTCAAGATAGGAGGTTTGGTCGTTCGGCGCGGCCCCCTTGTCTGCTGGTAGACCAAGGTAAAGCTTTACATTAGGGTTGACAGTAGAGTGCTGCTTTAGCCAGGTGACCCAGGTGTCAAACGTGAATGTAGTCACAACGCCGTTACTGGCAGATACGCCCTCGTAGGCCCTTCGTGCGTTGCAAAGCGGCGTGTTGTAGAATTGCACGAATATGAAATCAAAGTGCGACCTGCTGATGGCATCGGATAGCCTTACGTCCGGAACAACGCACTGTGGTGCGCCCGAAATGTAGAAGTTGCCTGCCTTGGTAGGGAAGAGGACGTTCTTCCATCTGTTCACCAGGTGCTCGTAGTTGGCGGACAGGTATCCGGTGAACGGTTCCGGGGTCATGTAGGCTTCGAGGTCCAGATCAAAACCATCGACGTATTGATTTCCGAAAGGACGCGGTCCCGTCCACTGGGCGTCAGGTGGACCGAAAGCACCCCATAGGAAGTCGGCAAGATATTCTGCGATATCCCTGGTCTTGAGGTAGTAGTCCGTGGGATAACCTCCCCCGATGCTAAGCAAGACCTTCTTGCCATTGTCACGACATGTCTGCATGCCTTGTATGATCGTGGGGCAGCTTGAGCGGAGACCAGACTCATTGCCGAAATCGTCCTTGTAAAAGATATCATCGCAAGCGTTGGCTAGGAGCAGTTAGCCTTCAAACACTACGCTTCTGGCGATGCAAGGAATGTATCCCATCCCGACGATAGAAGATGGTGAAAGGGTGGACATGACTACATACCGAAGTTGGTCGCAGGATATTCGCCTCTCTTCTTGGGGAACTGGTTTACGAAAGCCAGGTTGACGATATCAACGCTGGGGTCGTTGCAGAGCTCCTTGAGAGAGATCTGGTTGCTTCCCTGACCCCAGTACATGGCAACATTGTTGCTGGCGGATGCATCGAACGCTGAGACGGTCGAGGCCAGCAGGCCAAGGGCGACAGATCGGGAGAACATGGTTCAATAAGTATTATGAATTATAAGCGGACAGCGATATCGTGATAGCGATTGGACGGTCTGTATTATGGCCAGTAGTGAGCGTGATGGATGGCTTCCACAAGGAGAGGACGCAAGCCAAAGGGCTGCTGTTGGATTAGGGAGTGTGAGAGGAGGACTAGGAGTGGCCTAGTTCAACCTTTGGGACGAAGCACTGGACGAGTGAGTGACAACAGGGACAGAGCAGAGAAAGGAACATGGGAGATTGCATGATTATTAGTTCTCGAACACTTTTGGTACCTGCAGAAGCGCACAGGGGTTGGCATCGAATGTGTTCTGCGGGCGGGACGGGCTGCCGCCTTCCCTCGTATTCATGCAGTCGGCTTTGGGGGTTTGAGTAAGAGACAAATAGCACAAGGTCTGACGGTGGATGACCACGCCTCATGGGGACTAAGCGGCTGGCTGGGTCGAAGTATGTGTGATTGGACCCCAGTAGTGGCTTGCTGTGCTTTGTCTGACTGGCTCGCGCGAACGACATCTGGTAGGCAGCAGTGCTAGCTTAGGCAGGTTCGAGTTGTATGTGAACCTAGAGCAGAGGCTAAATACCTTTCGAGGGCTGATGGGGGCGTTCGCGAGATCAGTGTCACGTATCAGCTCCGCAATTTCACATCACCTTGTACTTCCTCGGCTGGCCAAACTGGGCTGTAACGAGGTGTTCCTTACGATACTTACGATAAGAATGTGTTGTTAGCACACATTCGTGGGAAGCGATGCGACAGCGCGGGCTAGACGCCGTTCGGTAGTGCGCTTGGCAGGGGTAATATGGGATGCAAAGCAATCTGTAGTCAGCGACCTGGTGAAGCGGCATGGTCAGAAATAAGGCCTACGCCACTGGCGCCTGCGAGGGGCAGCGGAAGAGGGCGAAAAAAATAGGATGCGGAGGATTTTTCGACCGGGTCGGTTCAGCGCTAGGTAGATGTGGCAATTGTCGCGGCGGAGGAGAAGCAGTGGAAGCATGAAGGTTGTCGTGTTGAAGTGTATCGCAGCCACAAGTCATGGATGTATGGCGTCGCAGCCTCGCGGGCCGAATGACGTGCATTTAAGGCTTTGTAGATCCAGTCAGTTTCTGGTAAGATCAGCGCGCGAGGTGGGTGGTGATTGTTGTGGGCACGGCGTCTGTGCGGCTCAACGCGACCCTCAGCGTCTACACACTGCACAGTGGGTACAGCGCAAGTGCAGTGCAGTCTACGCGCCGATGCTGGCAGCAAGAAAACGGGCTTCACTCCAGCACACGCAGACTCGAGGGTCGACTTTGTGTATTTCCAACCCCGGGAAGCGGCCCGTGGTCACTTCCCGCAGTATCACAGTCGCGATATACGTGTATACGTGTGTGCGTCACTCAGTGCGCGTGCCTACTACCGAATACAAAATCGATGCCACTGTCGCGCAAGGTGTGTCGTGCGATAAAGGGCAACAGCCACGTCGACTCGGACTCAGACCTGCTTTGCTCTGCACTTGAGCAGACGATAACGGCTGAGCTTCCTAGACAAGCATTGGCAACCCCGGCGGTAAACGCGATTGTCTGAGGACGGGCAGTCACATGAGCGCCCCCATGGTCTGCCCGAGGTCACGGTGCAACGATCATGCACGCAAACAGCTAGCGCCAATGACATCAGTTTCGCGGCCCAACCAACCAACCCCATCACGGACGGGACATACCCACAACAACCTTCACGTTACCCAGTCACACTGCCATCAGTGGACCCTCACCGCCATGCACCATGGCTGCGATAGATGCGACATGTGTAGACTTCCGCCGGCGCCCTATTTCTTCTCTCCCACGCCGCCGCAGCTGGATAGAACCGCCACGTCCGCACCGTAAAGCCCGAAATTCTTGCCTCCGTCAGCTTGCTCCATGCATGCGCCAACCTGAGTCTACTTGATCCTCGAAGCATACGCTTCCGGTCACGTACAGCGCCATGGTGAGCTTCTTCACGAGGAAAGCGCCAGATGGGCCAGGCCGCCAGAGTGAGAAGGAACGGCCTGCGAAGAAGTCCCGTCTTGGGATTCTGAGCGCCGACACCGATGAAGTCCCCGGTGAGTAGTCTGATACACATGCGCTTGGAGCCCAACTGATGCCAATGCGAAGGCTCCGTGATCCTGCTCTCCAGCGTCCACAAGAGGAACGAGCCGCTTGGACTACAGCATGCCCACGCCCGCACTTCGTCTTCCTCCCTTCCATCCCCCTACGGACCCGCACCCCGCAGCGCTTCGGCAGGCTCGCACGGCTCGGCCAAGTCGCGAAGGTTTCGGCAGCAGGAAAAGAAGCGAACAAAGGATGGCAAATTCATCTTGGACCCGCAACCAGAGGACTCTGCGAATGATCCCCTCAACTGGAAACAGCTGCGTCGCGATGCGGCCTTGATCTCGCTCGGGTTATACTGTATGGTCGGTGGCGGCATGACGCCCGTTCTGGCAGCAGGCTTCAAGAATGTGGCCCAAACTTACGACGTCACGGTGCCTCAGGTCGCTCTGACCACTGGACTCTACATGCTGGGCTTGGGCGTAGGCAGCGTTGTGGCCTCACCCACAGCCATATTATGGGGCAAACGACCTGGTAAGCCCCTTCACGCTTGAGCATAGCATATGCCAACAAAGCTCAGTGTACCTTGTCGCAATTGTTCTCTTCTGCTTAGCTTCTGTGTGGTGTGCATATTCACCTAACTGTAAGTCATTCCCCTGGAATCGATGGAGATTTCTCATGACAGTACTAGATGCTTCACTCGTCGTGGCGCGTATTGTTCAAGGAATGGCCGTCTCGCCGGTAGAGTGTCTGCCTTCCGCGACGATTGCCGAGATTTTCTTTCTGCACGAGCGTGCCTATCGACTAGGAATATACACCCTCCTACTCCTAGGCGGTAAGAATCTTATTCCTTTGGTGAGCGCTGTTGTTGTACAATCTATGGGCTGGAGATGGGTTTTCAAGTAAGTGGACCCCTGCCCAGTACCAGTACTTGATCTAGATGCCCGTCTGTGTATAGGCACAAAAGATTTTGGGAGATCTGGAATGGGTACCGTATGCAAGTGTAGCTCGACTAACGTCAGTCAGGATTGTGGCTATCGTTGTTGCATTCTGCTTCTTCTTGATCTTTTTCTGCGTCCCCGAGACGTTTTGGGACCGCACTCCACATGCGCGAGGTCGGAGCTCGAAAAGAGCGCGCAGCCGTAGCCCAGGAGCACGCCACCACTTCCATTTGCCGTCACGACACAGTCATCGAAATGTAGATGGTACAGGCCATGCTTCTGTGCCGCCCACTCCAATCTCGCCGGTATCACCAGTGGCCAACCCGACGCGACCACCCAGAACACACAGAGTGGGCTTCGCTTCCGATGCTGAATCACACACAGAAAGCAACATTGCAGCGGCCAATCAGGATCATGACTACTTCGGTGCAGTCCTTCACCCTACCTCGCCGAACGATGTGCCCATGTCCAGTTCTGCGCCACATGCCATCAACAGTGATTTGGAAAAGCAACACCCTCATTTTGAATCTGCTCCGGAGCGTGCACTGGATTCGACCGGAACCGAGTCCCATACTGAAACCGACCAAGCATCCGTCGTCACCTCAATACACTATACTGACTTCTACCGTGAGGCGCCTCAGAAATCTTACGTGCAGTCACTCAAGCCCTGGAACGGGCGTCTGGTCAAAGACAAGTGGCACAAGGTCATGTTGCGCCCCTTCATCCTCTTTGCTTACCCCGCTGTCCTATGGTCCTCGATGGTCTACGCTCTGGCGGTAGGATGGCTGATAGTTCTTAGCGAATCTGTGGCCGAGATCTATCAGAACCATGAGTCGTACAATTTCACACCGCTCCAAGTTGGTCTCGTCTACATCTCACCGTTCGTCGGCGGAGTGCTTGGCACGGCAGTGGCAGGCAAGATCAGTGATATAGTTGTGCGCTTCATGGCACGGCGAAATGACGGAGTCTACGAACCAGAGTTTCGCTTAGTCATGGCGATCCCGATTTCTATTAGCACCGTTATTGGTCTCATGGGCTTTGGGTGGAGCGCTGAGGAAAAGGACAACTGGATCGTACCCACCGTATTTTTCGGCGTGATTAGCTTCGGCTGCTCTCTTGGATCTACCACTTCGGTCACCTTTGTGGTCGACTCGTACCGCCAGTATGCCGGGGAGGCGCTCGTCACCCTGAATCTCACCAAGAGTACGCTTGCGCACATTCCTATCAGTAACCACCTGCTTACATCACTTAGATATTCTTCACGGATTCGTTTTCTCGCTGTTCTTCACGCACTGGCTTGTGGCTAGCGGTCCCAAAGATACTTTCCTCGCTGTCGGCGGTATACAGCTCGGTTGCATGTTTCTTTCTATTCCCATGTACATTTACGGCAAGCGTGCGCGGATGTGGACAGTCAGGAAGAACTTCATGGAGAAGTTCTAGAGCGGTAGATAGGCTCACGTGTCGGCTGTTTACGATTTTCCTGTTCTTCCTGCAGCGACCCGACGACTATAGACTACAACTAGCATGGGTGGAGTTTAAGGTGGCACTAATACACTCTATACGTGTTGATAAGACGGCGCACACTAATGCATCACGGATCCTGGTGTACCTAACTCGGTCCACGTTTCACCCAGGCGTTCGTGCTGATACCACAGTGCGTGTGGATCAGCAAGACAATCTTGATCTGCCTTATCCGCCTCTAGCCGCCGACTCGGAGGTATCAGGCGGTGTAACTGATAAAGGATGCGGGTCCGCGTTTCAGTGAAGCGTCCGTATCTCTGCTCCTCCTATCGCAGAGATTTCAAGTCTTCCACGAAGCCTTCGAAGCGCTAGGTTATCTCACGCAACAGTATCTGCGGTGGGTGGCGGCAGGAATGGTATGTGCGAGGTGATACCGGCCGCACTACGGAGGGAAAAGCTGGGGTTGTGGACCAGTGTGGAACAAAGGTCACGATGAACGAAGTGTCAGTTGGTAGAGAAGGCCTCGCTTGGGCTGGTCCAACCTGCTGCACACGGGTCCATCCGACAACCAAAGGCCTCTCTTTATCGCAGCTGTGGCCCCATGGAAGAAGGCTAGAAGGCTAGTAGCGCTCGGCTAGTTCTCGCAAGAGCGCGCGAAGGCGTTGGTGCTCGTCTAGGAAAGGGTCCAGATTGAAGCCGCCGCTCCCCCCGGCGCAGAGCGAAGCCGACAAGGTCATGCCGATGCACAAAGGGAGTTTCTCCATGTCATGGCGCCAGGACATCCATGCAACGTGCATTGTGGGGAGTGTCATTGGTCTGCGATGGTGACGATGCAGCGACTCTGGGGAAAGCCACGGCGGATGGGCCACGCGCCTTGCCGCATCGGGCTATGCTTTCCAACGCGTCCACTTGGATGTCGGGGCAAGTCAAGTGGGGTCCGCCGATCCTGCGATACCGAGGCTCTGTCGCCGAACATCACCAGCTTCATTTTTCGCAGTTTGGCAGGCGAACATGCATCAAATTGACGCGCGAAAAATGCGTGCCGTCGATTTGCAGCACGCCGCCTGCACATGCGTTGGAGCGAGGTCCCCAGGCCAACTTTGCAACATGGTGCTGCTCGCCAATATCCGCCGCCCTAGACGTTGTGTCCGTTCTCGGCTGCCCGCCCTCCAACCCAACGACCCAACGACCACGTCGCTATCTATCAGCTGCTGCGTATCATGACCGACGAAACTATCAGCACCCTTTCCCATCGGCTGACGTAGCTCGTCAATCGCACATTATTTAAAAATACCCCGGATCACGCTCCCTCCAGCCCAGATTCGCCTTCTTCACTTCACCGCTGTACCACCCTTCCCCACTCTGTTCGTTAGCCGACATGCCCCCATTGGCCCAGGACAGGGCCAAGCATGCTGCCAGCGATCTCAAAGTCAAGAAGACAAAGAGCAGAAACGGATGCGGGAGGTGCAAAATCAAGAGGGTACGTCTTTCCTCCCGCTGCTGGCTCCGTGACCCATGCGCTGACACGGTCGTAGCTCAAGTGCGACGAAACTGCACCCGGATGCCTCCAGTGCAAGAGAAGGAATGCACCCTGCCCCGGCTATGAAAAGACACTCAAGTGGTCGACCAAGTACGAGGTCTTCCAACCGACACAGTTCGCTCCGGCACCCCACAGGAATGGCTCTACGGCCACCATCACCACCACGAGCCCCAGGAAGAAGTTTACCAAAGTGACCCCCGACGTGGAGCGTCACTTCGAAGCACTGGCTGCTGTTTTGCCTGCAGGCAAGCAGACTACCGACGCAAACCACACAGAAACGCACCAACAGTCACCACCGCCGATGGTCGTCGGCTCCCTAACTTCCTCAGAGGACTCGACCCCTGAGCCCAGTGATGGCTCTCCTCCTGAACTGGATTCGCTACCTGAGCCTCTATTCTTCGAGGATCCCCTTGTTCTCGATCCCCTAATGATGGATGGCCTCGTTGACGTCATGTTTACGCCGGAGGATGACCTCACGTTTGGGACTCTGGACGGGTTTGACATTGATCCAGGTCCACCGGAGTGTATTAACTACAGTACGGAAGAACTGCAGCAGCCTGCAAACCACGCTACCGGTTCCAGTCCCCGTCTGTCTCGGTCGCTGCTTCTTGACTTCTACCGCCTACCAAGCCCGTCTCCCTCCTCCACAGCTGCCGACGACGTCGAGTCGGTTCTCATCCAGCACTACTTCAAAGAAGTTTGCGGCCGTTTCTCGTGTTTCGATTCTCATCTCAACCCCTTTCGGACTACCATTGGCCGTATCTATCAACACACACCTTCCATCTACTATGGCATCATGTCTATGTCGGCCGCCCACCTGGCCAACACCTTTCCTTATATGGCACAAATTGGCGTAGACATGCAGCGCAAAGCTCGTGACGCGCTTCTGGCAGAGCTTCCACTCGCACAGAATGGTTCAATTAGCTGCACAAAGGCGTTCCTGAGTACCATGCTCCTCGGCACCACAACAGGCTGGCACGACAACGACATCCTTGGTGAAGAGTTCTTGTCTGCTGCCCGAAGCTTGATTCTTCCAAAGCTCCTCAACAATGCCGAGGGCGATGGAGGAAAGCAGCGGGAGACCCAATTTTTTGAGGAATCCCTCATCTACTGGGAGATGCTCATGGGCTTTGTTAACCCAGATGCCATGACCTTCGCTCCCAGTGGGTTGCGTTCTCGCCCCAAGAAGATTCCTTCGGCGCGAAAGCCCGATGGGAAGATTATGCCTCACCCGTGGACTGGCATTGCCCCCACCATCATGATCCTATTCGCCGAGGTTGGAAGGCTTGTGCGCAGAGAGCGCATGCGTGAGGGGAACGCCAGCATCGATTTCCGACGTCATCACGAGAATCTTATGAACGCAGCTACTCTGGAAGAAGATCTCCTCGCTGCCGAGTACCCTACGACGGACGAGATAGCAGAGCTGGGCGACGAGAGAACATCAAAGCAAGACTTCGTTGCTGTCGCAGAAGCTTACCGGTGTGCTGGCCTCCTGGAGATCTACCGCGTCTTTCCATCCATTCTTCGAAAACGTTTGGGAACCAAGGACCCCCACTCGGGCGAACTCGTGGATTTCAATACCTTTCCCATGCCTCGCTTCGAGACACGTTACGAAGATACGGACACCCAACTATGGCTCAACTCTCTGGCCATGCACATCTTAGATCTCATCGATTCGATCCCGTCATCATCCGGCACCATCTGCATTCAACACCTTCCAATCGTCAGCGCGGCGTCTGAACTCCGCTTCGTGTCTTCCGTGGACTTTTTTGATGTCTACGCGAACGACACGAGGGTGTGTCAATCCAGAGAGTTTGCTGTCAAACGTCTTCAAGAATATTCGAGACGCTTGCCAGCTAAGCCCTTCCGCAAGATGATTGACCTTGTCAAGGAGGTTTGGCGCCGGCAAGACAACGGCGACAGCGTCTTCTGGGTCGATGTCATTGACGAACAAGGCTACAAGTCTAACCCTTTCGTCAGATAGACGACCTTCGGAGGCTTCTGGTTCAGCAACGTTAACGATTTCCGGATCGGTGTCCTCACTACGGCAGGTCATGACCATCTTCACTGTCACGATTCCCTCGACCAATTTGTTCTTCCACCTACCTTTATTCATTCTTCCAAATCTTCCCTGGACTGTATATTTGCGATCATTGTCACGGCGCACGGAGTCACAGTCTGTTTTCAACGGCCCCAGTCGCCGCACGTCCACGACCAGTACACGACTCGACATGCGGCCTCTACCTCTTCGATGGCGGTGTCGGCACCGCCATCATCCTGTTCTTACGAGATTGTAATGAACGACGTTCCAACAACCTACCTACAGCATCACCGGTGATGTTTGACGACCTAACGACCCACGCGAATTTTTCATACATGATACCCATTACGACCTAACGACCAAGCCCTTACGATACCCGTGCGACAATCGTCCCTTGCGATAGACTTCTGCCTTTGCTGGCCCGTGCGACACTTTCCAGCGATACGGGGCGCCTCCGCCTCTGCCACGCAACCTTTATTCCTGTCCCACCGACACACTGTCCTGTCCTAGCGACTCGCCGGCCCGGCGCCGGTACTAATACCCAAGGATACCCGACCCCCTCTATCTATAGACTTTCCTATCCTATCCTCCTGTGCTGCGCTTCCCCAGATGTATGTATATACGGGCTTATCTTATTCAGTGCGGCGACGCACGCAAAAGGTGAAGATGAAGATCACGGCAGGCCGGCCCCTCTGCTTCGGATGCGTCGACGAGGCCCTTTGCCCCTGGCAACTTGCTCCTGCCCCTACCCCTCATGCACCCCCCATCCCCCCTCGGCCGTGAAACGCCAAGCGACACTTCTCCTTTTCTGCTTGATCGATAGACGGATGTCCTGCTTGTAGATAGATGGATGTTTTTCTTTTTTGTTTTGTTTTGGCGTTCCCCGCTCGCTTGCTCTTGCTCACTTATGAGATTAATGCTCGACTACTTCGGACACAACACCATACCGCAGCATCAGCATCAACATCAGCATCAGCACCAACAACGCCAGGTATGCACGCAACGTTTCGGTAAAGGGTCATGTGATTACTATCCATCCATCCATGCACGCCGTGCTTTCCTTTTTCGGAGCGCGGGCAGAATCCTCGACTCGACTCGACGAGAGCAAGAGCAAGGCGCAAAACAAGACGGCCTGCGTCTCTCACGTACGTACTCGCGTAACATTTAAAAAAAAATTCAAATACAAGAAGTTGATTGCTACAAACGCGGGGCATGAATCGAGTGACGGACGGACAGACAGACATATTCACATGACGGGGCGGTTGAACTCGTCGTCTTCGTCCTCGATGTAGGCGTAGCGCTGGGCCTTCCAGCTGGGCGAGGCGTAGACGCGGAGTTTCTTTTCGACGCCCGGGCTGCGCATGGCGTGGCGGTCGGGGGTGGTGGGGATGGCGAGGAGGAGGCGCTCTTTGCCGCTGAGGCGGAGGGGGTGGGGGTGGCCTGGGAGCGGGAGCGGGAGCGGGAGCGGGAGGTGGGTGAGGGTTGTGGAGGTGCGGGCGGCCATCCTGGGGTGGGGAGTTAGCATGAACCATCCACTGCATTGCATGTCTGCAGAGCGAAGGGAAAGGGGCATCAGGGTCAAACTCACCACCGCAAACCAAACATAACGCCCTCCGCCACACACGCCACCACTACCAGCGCCACCACTACCTGCAACACCACCAGCGACACCCAGCTCACCTGGTACACCGCCCACGCCTCCTCCCTCTCGCCCCCCATCTCCGCACGGCACTCTATCCGCTCCTCCCCACCACCCCCCTCCTCCCTTGCCGGCGCGCTCGGCAACACAACCCCCAAATTCTGAAACCCCTGCTGCGCGGCCAGCCGTAGCAGAATCGTCGTCGCGAGCGGCTTCTGCGCCGTCGTTGCCGCGGCTAGCTGCTGGCGGTCCGTTTTGGAGAGGTACGATGCGTAGAGGGCGGGGTTTGTGGCGCGGAGGGTTTCGAGGGAGGGGCCGAGGGCGATGCAGAGGTCTGGCGGGGTGGGCGTCGTCGGGATGAGGGTGTCTGGGTTGCGGAGGGAGTCGCGGTAGGGGGGTTCTGGGGCGGCCGGGGAGGGGTTGATGGTGCAGCGGCAGTGGGTTCGGGAGGGGAGGGCGGTTGTGGTTGGGGCGAGGAGGAGGAGGAGGAGGGTGGTTAGGGTTGTGAGGAGGGTTGGTGGGAGCATTTTGTTGTGTTGGTGTGGGTGTCCGGAGTGGGTTGGGTGTGGTTCTTGGAGAAGGACTGGAGGAGGTGGGTGTCCGGTCGGTTGGTCTAGGGAGGAAGGTGCTGTGCCGCGCGGCTGAGGCCAGATGTTCAAGTGAGAAGGATACGGTTCGGATGCGCGGTGGTTGGTGTGTGCAAACGGCGGCGCGGTTCTGTGTTGCGTTGGGCTGTGGTGTCCTTTGCGGGCCAATGGATAGCTCGTGCAGTTGTTGTGAATGCTGGCGTGGAATCCGTCCGGATTGGGAAGGTAGGACCTTGTTTGCAGGCGAATTCAGTCGTCTTGCTCGAGTGCTCTTCTCTTTCTTGGACCCAATTGAATCGCAGCAGACGCTCAAGGGACAGGAAACGCAGCTCCTGGGCGGGCGGCAGGGTCGTATGGATATGGATGGACGCCTCTTTACCAAACGAAACGTTTCTCTCGCGCAAGTGCGTCAGGGCCTTCTCTCGTGCTGGGACGTGTCTAACGGGTGCGGGATGCGAGAATCATGGGGGTGCAGAGGCAAACAAGTACTTTGGGTTGGTAGGGTGGGTGTAACGGGCGGCGCGGAGCGGAAGCGGCCCAAAGGCACCACCTTCCTACACGTCGATCAACCACTACACGATGCACCATGCAATGCACCAGGGATCAGGCCCGCAGCGGCTGGCGCCGTCAAGGGCTGAACGGGGGCCCGAGTACACATCAGTACACACGGGTACACATCAGGTCACGACCCTGAGCGCGGGGCCAGAGGCGGGCCCTGAGCTGGGTGGCCGTGGCTGTGGAGAGCGGCCGCTGGACCGGCGAGGTTAGGTGGTGAGGTGTCTGCGAGCGACGGGCCGTCAGGGGCAGCTGGCGAGGAGGCAGGCGAGTCGAGGCGGCAAGTATTGGCGACAACTGGACCCCGTGGAGTCGCGCACATGTGAAGGTGAGGCTATCACGGCGTGCCCGCTACGGCGTTACCCAGGGTCGACTGCCGTCCCTCGCTGCGCTGCCGTTTCACCACCCCACGACCACGGCCTCTGTCGCTGCACACTGCAGACGCCACGCGCCCATTGATTCGAGCTGACGTGCAGTGCATACCTACACACCTCACCGATGCCCTCTGCCTCGAGCGACGCCACGTCTCTCAATCGCCGCCATGCTACCAGCCCTTGGCTCTAGCTGCGACCCGTCCAGTCCAACCCAAGTCCCGAGGAGGTAGTCCCTGTCTCGCATCTGAAGCTTAGCCCTTCCTTCCAACCCTGCCCGGCCACAGAAACACATCTGGTGCAGAGTCCTGCGTCTTGTCATACCGCCCGCCCAGCACGCGGAGCCCCAAACAGCAAACAGCAAACATCAAACAGCATCCAAACAGCTTACGCTCGAGAGCCAAGAAATGCCGCAGAAAGCTTAACCCCTACCCTGGCCTGCCCTTGCCCTGCCCACCCGCACCTGCATGCCAACTGTGGGCTGCACCATCAACGTCCGGCTCGAGCGCCCACCCCATTATCGAAAACCCGGAACCCGTCGGCCTCGAAACCCAATCCAGTACACAGGTAGCCCACGCTCAGACCGCGCTGCTACACATGCATGTCGACGGGCGAGGTCAGCTGACGTCCCGTCGAGGCTGAGTCTGCACACCAGAGTGCAAAAGTCGGCGCCGAGATTTTCGATAGCGCCGTGTTTGATTGCGCCGGAGAGGCGCGGCGCAGCCAGGGATCTGGGAGCGTGTCGGCCGGCGGGTACAAATGCGAGGGCGGGCTGGTTATGCCTACCTAGGGATGGGTGGCATTTTGGGCTTTTTGCGTTGGGATGGGTTAGCGCGGGCTGGAAAAGCTTGACTTCACGCCGAGGCGGGATTCAAGGAGGTCCAGATGCGCGCTGGATTGGGAAGACGGGAGGGATAGTCTGTATGGCTTTGTTTGGGTGCCGAGTTGGGGCGTCTGGTCTGGTCTGGCCGACGTCGACGTCGACGACGAGGTATTTTTGGAATCGAGGCGTTGCGTTTTGCCGCGGCTTGCAGAAGGTCGCGGAGAGTCAACAATTGATTAAACCTAGGCGTGGATGCCGAGATGGCCAACTAGCAACGGGGAGTGACGGGTCCGAGGCTGGATACGCGGAACGACTGGGGCCGCTAGTGTTGGCGGCCGTGGTGAGGAAATAAACCCGACGTCGTTGGCGAGGATCCTTACTGAGAGAGTCCGGTTTCTTTCCTCACCCACTCCACTGTGATCTACTGTAAGCAATCCGCTTTTCACTTACTATTGGGCGGCAGTCGCAGTCGCAGTCCATATTTCTGCCCATCACTTTACGGGACACCGCTCTGTGGTTCGTGTCAACAACCAAAAGATCATCCCACACTGACGCCACCGATCATCCACTGTTGACTCTTCGCGCGCTTTTGCACGCCGCGGTGCCAGAACAACCACCGATCATTAAGCCTGAGATGTCGATCCCCAAATTGACGACAACGGAGACGAAACCTGACAATATGGCGCTGCGGAAAAATCCTGGTCCTTCTTCGGGGGGCCAAGTGCGTTGGAAAAGCGCAAACGGTGACCCTAGCCTTATCCTCCTTATTATCCGTTGCGTAATTTCGATAAACAGCCGCGTGGGTAGGCAAAATGTAGGCCAGCGCGCGTGGTATCTATCTGAGGCCATGTATGTCACTAATGACCCAGGTTTCCAGAGGTGAAAGAGTGACTGGTTGTAGCTGTACATGATTCCGAACCCGGCCCGGTGATAAGGTACAGAACGAATACTCTTCCGTCGCTTTTATCTTGAGAGGCATAGCTGCGTGAGGTAGCGATTTGGGAAATACAGCTGCAGCTATTGTGCGCGCTGGAGTTCTTTAATCGGTGTTGGTTGTGGTGGTTGTCTGGAACGTGAAGCTCCCTGTTTTACTCTCAACATGACCAGCTTGAAGCGATGTCTTGTTGAGCGCGTGCTTGTATTTATGTTTTTTGTGCTCGACTGGTATGTTTGAAATGGACTTAATGGCAGTGGTGTTTTGATGTTTAGGTCGCGAAGTTTACTCCTCTTGAGAATGAAAGTGTGGTTATGTTGCGTGGCATGCTCCTTTATAGGGGGCATGCTTCTTCATAGGGATCGTAGAGAAGGTCCCGAGGGGCCGAGATGGCTTCCGTGGTCATGTATAGAGGACTGGAGATCACCGACTACAACACGAAGGAGGATGCAAAGTTCATTCGACCTAACCCGTTTGTAGATATACCCCTACACCAATACTATGTATCGCTAAATATCCTTGCAACGTCTGACACCTTCCCTTTCCTACTTGAGTCGCGGAACCGGAAGTACGAACCGAGCGCACGAGAGACCATGTTCTCCTCCACCATCAACCGCTATGCTCGTCTCTATCGCCAGACAACAGTACCCATCCAAGCCCTTGCATGATGTCCTTTGCCGTAGCCGATGGAACTCCGTCATAGACGAAGAATCGAACGACGATCTTTCTAAGCGAGGGGATGCCTTTGAATCGTGCGTCAATCAGTGACAGCGCCTCTTGAAGAGAATCGTCAGTCGTCTTGAAGACATCGGAATTTTTGGAGTGAACGAGGGTTTCCAGCGTCGAAAGGTTGGTGCAACTGTCCCGAAGGAGCTGCAATGTTTGCAAGCTGTCCTCCCTGAGTTCGACTCTTCCGGGTTGTCCATGTATACTTTCCGTGACTGGGAAGTTGATGGATAGGTGGGATAGTGAATCTGCATTCGCAGCGCCAATGCAGTCTAGAAACGATCGCAGAAGGTGGACTTGCTGCTCCGTGGTGTCCACCAGTTGGAAGTGGTTCGTTCCATAGAGCGCAGCACTCGCCTCATGGTATATCTGTCGGTTGGTGTAGAGTATTGCAAGCCACCTGTTGGGTTTCTCAGGCGCGAAGGTTTCCACTCGAGACCCTGGCTCCTGGGAAAGATAGAGTGGATGTGATACGAGCAACACTCTCTTGTAGATTTTCTTACGGATCCCTATGGGGAGAGCGAGGAAGTTGACCGCGGTTGGGCTTGCGGACTCCGAGGAAAGGGAAGGTGTTGTCCAGGACGAAGTCCTCTTTCCTTCGGAGCCCATGACGATTCGGTAATGGCAATGCAGGGGGCCGTGCCGACGTGCGATTAAAAAAAAAACCTCGTCCGTATA
This sequence comes from Karstenula rhodostoma CBS 690.94, assembly GCA_010093485.1. Taxonomy (NCBI): domain Eukaryota; kingdom Fungi; phylum Ascomycota; class Dothideomycetes; order Pleosporales; family Didymosphaeriaceae; genus Karstenula; species Karstenula rhodostoma. The sequence continues at coordinate 611,227 of MU001507.1, read as the reverse complement.
AGGTCAGATAGAGATGGGAATGCGGTGTTTTGTTCTCACTAGAGATTGCAAGCGGTGAATTGCCTACAACCGTGATGGGGATAAGAACTGCTGACGTAGCAGTTTTGCGCGGGGCGAAGTATAATCCTGCACGCTGTGATTTGGTCTGTGCAACATGCTTAAGCGCTGAGGAAAAGCCCATCCAATCAGACCTGGTCTTCGGCTGTCAGCACACGAGGGCGTTAAATAGGTACAGATACCCCTCACCTTCTTGCATGCCGCTTCATAATCGTTTCATTTGGTTACTGAGAGACACACACAACCCAAGCACGTGAAGGTTTCTCCATTTCGATGTCATCCACTTCCTCGAAGCGGAGTGGGAGCATTCGACGTCGGCTATCTCTGCGGCTAAATCGGTTTCGCCGTAGATTTCAGCCTCGAGCGGATGATACCCGACCATCTCAAAGATCCGGTGTGAATTTGAGTGCTCCAAACTTGTGAGTTTAAATTTGTTCAATAGATTTCCCTAATAAAGTGTATTAGTGACGACTCGCAATCACCTGATCAAGTAGACAACGCGCCTACGGGGTCCACTGCAACCGAATATGTTGGCCCTCGTGCTCTATCGGTTCGGAGTGATCCTCATGCAAGCCATCCTGGACAGGAATCCACCAATCGATTAACTGTGGACAACATCAGCGGCGTGAACACTTTCTCAGATATCTGGAGCGCAGCATATCGTGAAGCAATCGACAGTCTTGGTGAAGACGTAGACGTCGCTATTCTTATGGGCCAAAATGCCGCCCAGCTGTTGGAGGAACTTGAGGGGACCGAAAATGCATCGGCCCAGGAGTCGGCCTTCCTACGCGGTGTGGCATATCTGCGCTCCATACAAGTACCACTTGAGAGGTTCAAGCTGGCGTTGGATTTAGCTTCTCCCTTGAGCAGTTTGGACCCTACGGCGACGACCGTTTTTGGTGTGGTCAGAAGTGTGACTGCGGTATGATTATTCCATTGCAAAATACGATACGTATAGCAATGAGTGGATTGAGATTATTGACGCTGAGCACAGATTGCCATAACGTTCGCGACCGCCGATTTGGAATTTGCGAAGCAAATTGGGGACATGCTCGAGCAAATTTCTTACATTGATGATTGCGATACGCTTGGCCAAAGAACGAACAAGACAGACATTCACGAGGTAATGCACCTTTGTTCACCAATGCCAATCTAATTTTTCATAGGCACTCGTATCCGTATATCGGAAGATTTTGGAATTTTACACAGCAGCACACGAGATTCTTACAAGGAAAGGAGTAAAACTGGCGATGAAGATGGTTTTGGAGACGGATCGTCTACCGAACATTGTCAAAGAATTCTTGAAACATGCGGAAACTCTTCGAAAATTGATAGAAAAAGCGACGTGGGAAATAGTTGAGGACATCAAGACCATGCTCTATGATCGTGAAAGTAAGCCATCGTTAACTTATATACATCGAATGCAGACTTATGCGACCACAGTTGCCCGGTGGCTCAATAGTGGAAAGATGGATCTACAAAGTCGTTATCATGCACGCTTGCAAGATCTTCGCACGGATGAAGCTTGTGAGTTCCTGCTCGAGGACCCTAAATTCGCCAACTGGTATCGCGCCTCCAATCCTAAGTGGTTGGTAATTCTTGGTAATATGGGCTGTGGGAAAACTGTTGCAATGAATTTCCTCGTAGACGAACTGACAAGTAGGAATGAGCACCAACTACCTAGGCCCAAGGTGTGCTATTACTATTGCCGAGACGACGAGGCAGGCCAAGCTGTCCACATATTCTCTGCACTAGTTCTGGCGCTCCTGGAACAGCTTTCTGGTCTGAAAAAAACGTTCTATGAATGGTACAGAGAAAATCAAGCTTCCGGGATCCTGGTACCAGCATCGAATCCAAGAAAATTGGAAGAGTTCCTGGAAACAGTGTTAGGAACGCTCGATCGCCTTGTGTTTATTGTTATAGATGGTCTCGATGAGTGCGATAGAGCATCACGTAAGGTTCTTCTTGAATTACTGAGAAACCTATCGCAGAAGACTCCGCGCCTCAGGATTGTGCTTTCCTCCAGGCCCGAAGAAGAGATTTTGGAACAGCTGGACGGAACAACCAAGATCGATATAAGCTCTGATGTTCGTAGAGATGCAGTTATTGTTCGACACACGGTCGAAACCCAACTGTCCCATTTGTCGGCAGATGTCAAGGGGCTCGTCATCGAAAAACTATCTCGTTTGGCGCAGGGAAGTGCGATCTGGACGAAGATGGTAGTTGAGCTCATTGAAATTCGTAGGATCAAAGCGCTCGGGCCGATGCAAACTTTTTTGGACGAGATGTCCTTGCCAGGGCAGCTGTCAAGTCTCTACATCACCTTGCTTTCACGAAGCTCTTCAAACGACGCAGAAAATTATGAGTTAGCTGTTCTGGCTTTGGAGATTCTCGCCATTGCGTGCAGGCCTCTCAGCATACAAGAGCTCGCCTGGGCTGTGGCGTTGGCTGCAAGTCAACATGAAGTTACAACTGTGGCAGCTCTTGCCCAACTCGTGGACCATCAACGGCTGATGAGTCTGATTCACCCATTCATTACTCGCATCGATTTCTCGGATACCAAAAAGCGTCAAGTTCAACTCGTACACCAGTCAGTAAAGGAATTCGTCGTACGGGGCGAGCCTCGTCTGCAAGGTTTCGCTACATTACCAGCACCTGATCGCGCAATTTCGCGTTACCACATCGATGGCTTAGAAGCATTCATTTTGGATCTTTGCATCAAGTATCTTCTTTTAGAAGAAATCGGCAGCTCAAATCTATTTTCTGACGAGCAAATTGCAATCGATGAGCTGCCCCAAGAAGTTGACCTCTTCAATGATAGAGAGTCTTTTGAGTACGATCCGCACTGCACATGGGAGGTGTGGGAAGAAAATATGATACGCTATGATCCGAATGAGCGTGGCTTTGGAGAATTCTTTGTTTACGCATCAAGCCATTGGCTCAAGCATTTCGGCGCCATCGAGAGTGGGCCTCTTCCATGCCTGGCACAGATAGAGAAGCTCTGCCAGCCAGGTTCAACCCGACTTCACAATTGGATCAGTCAAAATTGCCGCCCAGACTGCGCAATCAAGGCTAGATTTGAGTTCGATAGTCATTTGTATGATCCTCTCAGCATCACTTCGCTTTATGGGTCAGATGCCATTCTCCGCGATATGCTCAAGAGGTCAAATTTCGAAAAAGACAAATATTTTTCTTTACCAGCCATTGGCGCTGCTGATCAAATCATGCAATGGGGCGATTTGTCTAGGCTCAGGATGCTGTTCTTGGAGGGCAAGTTCAGTCACGAGCTGCGAAATTTGGATTTCTTCCGTCTCATTATAAAAAGATGGTCCGATTTTGGTGCACGCCATGAAAACTGGGAGGTGGCTTTCGACCTTGTGAATGAAGTTTTGGATACTCTCGTGAAGGAGCAATGGGGCAATGAGCTTCTATGTATCGCCGCTCGCGCCGGCTGCATACCCATGGTCCAAAATTTGCTGAAACGAGCACGAGATAACAAAGAGCTGAGGACTGAACTACTACGGGGCCTTCCATCGATTGGAGAAGCTGTTTCAAGAAACCACACTGATGTGGTAGAGTGTTTGCTGAGGGAGGAAGGCTTTGATGCACATCTTCAATACCTGAACTCTCGTGGCGAAAACGTTCTACATATGGCAGCCGGACCCTGCAATCCAGCGATGTTTCTCCTTCTGGTGCCCCGTTTGCAGAAGTCTCTGCACCAGACCGATAGCCAGGGAGACACGGCTCTCATGAGGATCGTCAAGAGCCTCGCAGAACCACGGCGACGTTATGAGTCCGCAAGAGTGTTACTTTCCTATGCCGACGAGAACAACCACATTGACGATGGGCAGGAAGGTCCCTTGCAGGCAGCTGTGCAGCTTGGGGATATAGACATGTGCCACCTTCTCATCTGTGAGGGCAGAATGAACCCGCTCTCAGCATTGGTACGCAGCCATGACGGACAGTTGATTATCAAAAACAGACCTTGGACGAACGAGCAGTCCATATTGCAATTGCTACGAAAGTATGCTCCCATTGTATCGACGAACTAGATCAAGCCTGCGGTAGTTGATGGGGCATGGTGGTGGAGCTAGTAATCTTGTCAGGTGTTCGTTTGTTGGCAGTTTGAAGGGCGTACATCTCGTCGTCTTCCAGTCGACACCACGACAATGGAAGATGGGTTGAATAGGACTTTTATGCTCTTTACGCTTGCTTACCTAACTTTGTTTATCCCCTTACAACGCTTCATTTCGTGTTACTTTTGCGCGGCAGTCCATATTCTTGTCTATCACTTTACGGGACACCACTTTGTGGTTCGTGCCAACAATCAGAAAATCATGCTCTTTACTGCGTGGTTTTACCATTCAGTATGGGGGGATGCTTGGTGGGCACTGCCAACACGGATACGAAGACGAATGCAAGGCTAGCCAACCACATCAAGCCGCTAGTTGCTTGTTCCGTGTAACCACGCCCCGCCTCAAGGCAGTCAGCTTCAACCTACACCTCACAGGATTTGAGACGTTTTCAACCAGCACAACACATCTGGGCTATCCAGAACTGTTTTTCCTTCGCGCAAGATCTCCTAACCTGAAAAATGTGGCTCCTTGACGTCTCCAGTCTCGAGCTGAGAGAGTTTATTGGCACCGACATCCCGCCCTATGTGATCCTCTCTCATACATGGAGCACAGAAGAGGTATCTTTCGTGGAGATGAAGAAAGCCAAGTACCGCGAAGAGGCCAAGCGAAAGGCGGGCTTCTCCAAAGTCGAAGGATGTTGTGCTCGCGCCAAGCAAGATGGATACGCATGGGCATGGGTAGACTCTTGCTACATAGACAAGAAGCAGTGCAGAGCTTTCGGAAGCCATCAACTCCATTTTTACCTGGTACAAACGCGCCCAGATCTGTTACGTCTACCTTTCCGACGTTCGTCGCGACCGCAATGACTATAATACCCTCACGAACAGCAAATGGTTTACGCGTGGCTGGACTCTCCAGGAGTTGCTTGCTCCCCGTGACCGACTGTTCTTTGTAGGGGACTGGACTGTCCTCGGCTACATAGGCGAAAACGCTAAGAACCATATCTCACCGCGTGAATGCGGCAACCGGGAGTTTTTCAAATAGCTGACGAACCTCAACTTGACGCAATACATATCGCGGATAACACAGATTCCTGAACCATACATCTTAGGCTCTAAACGGCTTGAGCAGGCTTGTGTATCACAGCGCATGTTTTGGGCATCTCATCGGAAGACGACGAGGTCTGAAGATTGGGCGTACAGCTTGATGGGACTGTTCGACATCAACATGCCTATCATATACGGTGAGGGTCTGGAGAAAGCTTTTGGGAGGCTGCAACAAGAAATCTACAGCACTACGCCAGATCAAAGTATCTTTGCTTGGTACAATTCGGGAATGACCTCTTTCCGACTCCTCGCCAACACGCCGGCCTGTTTTCGAAATTCGAGGGATGTCATGCGGTTGCGCCAGCTCACTCGTGGGCTTAAAATGGAGAGTTCCACCTTCCACATGACGAATCTCGGACTCCGGATTACACTCCCAATCTACAGTACGCACAGAGAAGGCTCCGATAAGCAAATGGAGGCCGCCTTGAACTGTTGCATGAAGGATAAAAACGGAACTCCCCAGCGACTTGGCCTTGTCCTATCTTACCTGGATACCGATATGGAAGGCCGCGCCATCTTTATGTGTCGACGATCGGACACATGGACCTTCAGTAGTGGAAATGGTCATCCCACTAGCATTTGCATACCTGGTTTCAGTTATGACGCCTCAGAGCCCGAATTATATATAGGCGGTTTAACCGATATCATGGTTCGATAAAGGACAATCTGGATGTGGGAGATTGCCATGGATGGCTCCTTAAATCACATCAGAAGCCGTGAGTACATGCACTAGGCAATTCCTCATTATAAAGTAGGAACGGCGAGTCAATTTCAAGTTTCCATCTTAGTGCTGAGACATCCAAAGAAAACGGCTAGGAAAACTTACAGAAATTTCCCTTTACATCTTGCTGGGCGGGTCTGTACTCAAGGTGTGTCAAAAAGGGCCCGAATAGACGGAGAATCAGGTCGTGTATTTACCTTCAAAGAGAGGCGGGACATGGTACCATACGCTAGGAACTAGGAATAGCGATACCAGAAGCATTTGCATGCATGATTCACGCAGAATTCAGGCTTGGAATCATCTATGATCCTAAATGGCTAACTATGGGGAAACGAGTTGTGGTGACTACTTCTGACTCCCCCATGCCGTGCCTACACTACCAAGTCATCACCACAATTATCTTCTCTCAACCTTGGGGATCATGCCATCCTATCGGCAAAAGAAGATCCCGTCCATCTTGGAATCCGTACCTCTTTGTCCCATCCCGTCCTGTCTCCAACGTCCATCGTGACTCAAGCTGTAAGATGATATTGTCAGGCGGCTGCGCTCACGTTCGAGCACCACTCGTGCCCGCACAGGCAGTGCCTTGGGCTGAGCCAGCGCTTGCACCAGATCCGGTGAGTGAGCCCTACATATCTATGAGTATGCGGTATTTGCGATTGCAAGCGTAGGACATAGCGGCAGACCACCAAGCGAGTCCCCAACTCGACCAGCTGCCCCCGACGCAGCGCCCATTCGCCGAACCACCAGCTGCGCATCTGCGCCGCTTCCACCCACAAGACCCCCAACCCAAGAAGGCTGCCAGCGAGATCTCCAACGGTGCCGGTGCCGGCGACTCCACTAACAAAGCCATCAAAGTGCCGCCTCTCGACGTCGCCGGTCCTTCACATGGCGGGCACGAAGCCTACCGAGCAAACCGCCCGCCTCCCGGGCAGCGCCATCCTCCGCATCGGCATCAGATGCGCTCGTGAGACGACCCGTCACGCCGCCCACCGGGTCCCTAAAAGTGCTCGTCGCAGCCTAGTCAAGCAGCCGCTTAGCATGCTACAGAAACCAGCCAAATTCCTTGGCCTATCAGAATACTTGTTGTATACAATGTTTGTGCTTGTAGTGGTAGCTGGGACGCAAAACTTCATGATGCAAGTGGGTTAGTTCGAGGGGGTGTACTTGTTTGTTTAGCATGTTCGACACGGCTGGCAGGGGGCGTCGTCCCACCTTCCATGGCCCTCTGCATGTATTTTCCCAGTTACGCATCGGGCAGCGCTTGGCCTGCCGAACACTTCACTTCACTTCACTTGGGTTCAATCCACTTCACTTCACTTCGCTTTGCAAACAGAGCATGGCTAACGTAGGTCAAGAACGGTATTGTAGATTGGGGAATCAGGTAGTCAGACGCAACGCTCTGCATCCAAAGCAGCTCCACCGAACCAAACCAAACCAACTTACACCCTCCCCCCGGCGAGCTTCACCAGCTCCGGAAAGATGGGCGTGCCGAACCCCGTGATGGGATCCCAGCCCTTCTTCACAGGGAAGCCCTGGACGTTGCAGCCGTAGCTGAACCCGATGGTAATGTCCGTGAGGCCCTTGTAGCCCTTCTTGTACAGCCACGGGTTGAGGTAGCCGAGGGTAGGCTTGCCAGACGCGAGGAGCGCGTCGTTGACGAGCGCGAAGATACCCGCCGTGAGTGGGGTGGATGCCGAGGTACCGCTTATGGTGCCCTCGGTGCCGTTCCAGAAGTAGGCGAAGTAGAGGCCCTGGGCGGCGAGGTCCGGGTAGCCGCGGCCGCGCGGGTTGTACAGGCCCTTGTAGAGGTCGCCGATGCTCTTGACGTACTTGGGGACGACCTTCTTTTGCCACGTCGGCTGCTTGAAGTAGTCGCTGAAGCCGCTGCCGCTGGAGTACAGGTCGTGGAAGCCGTCGGAGAGGTTGCGACCAGCGCGGTACGCGGACTCCTCGGGTTCGAAGTTTTTGGTTGCGCCGACGGCCGTCACGTACGGGCAGGATGCAGGGAAGGCGGGGAGGAACTTGTACGTGTTCTTGCCGTCGTTGGTGTAGCACTTGTCGGTTCCTCCGAGGCCCCTATCACCGGAGGAGAAGAAAAGAGTGGTGCCACGAGCTCCGACTGCCGCGAACTGCTTGCACACGCGCTCCGCATAGCTGCGGGGTACGGTCTGCTCGGGCTCGCCGTACGAGGTGCTGATGATCTTGGGGATGGAGCGCTGCTGCAGAAGCCAGTTGACCCAGACGAGGTACGGCTCACTGTCGTTCTCCACGACAGTAAGGTCCGGGATGAACGGGGGACGACCGCCGGTCGAGTAGCTGACAATGGGAGTCTTGTAGCTGATTCCGGCAATGGCCTGGACATCGAGATTGGCCTCGTGGCTACCGCCGTTCTCAAGCTCCTCGGGGGTCAAAGGCCCGTCGTTCAAGGGACCGCCGTTGATGGAGTAGGTCTTGAAATCCTTTGCTGAAGACACAGCTTCGGGGCGGTACTTCTTCAGGAACAGCTCGGTGTCGGGCCTAATGGGTACTTCCTCGAGGTAGTTGGTGAAGCCGATGCTGTTCTTGTGCGCGGCCTTGGTCTTGTAGCCCTTTGTCTTGTAGAGGGTTTGGAAGCACTCTGGAGTGACCGAGCTGACGTTGCACACCTTTGAGATTTCACTGGGCCCATATTGGCCGTTGGCGAAGCTCAGGCTGACAACCTCGTCGTGCACCTTGTCAAGGGTCTTGACATAGGTGGCAGCGTTGGCAGCTCCGCGGAAGAAGGAAGTAGTCGGCTGGATCACATCAATGTGGCCGTGCAGGTGGCGAGGGAGAGACCAGTGCGTGGTGCGAGAGACGATGGACCCGTCCTCGTGCTTGTAGTCGTGGTACTCGGTGTCGAGGAGCTTCTCCACGAAGTCGATGGGCAGGTTGACGGTAATCCAGTCCTTGGCCGTGTTGTAGCTCACGTCGCCGACGCCGGCCTCACGCAGCCAGTCTTCGACCTGGTCGCAAGTCTCCTTGGCGGGTCGGACCAAGTCGTCGACCTCGTCGGCGCTCAAGTGGGCTCCATAGCGCGCATGATCCGGGTCCGAGACTGTCCGTCGTCAGCAATTGCAGTCGTGTTGGTGTTCTGCAGCGTCGCTTACCCTCGTCAAGATGCTTGAGCAGCCCGTCCATGTTGCCCTGCTTGAGACCAATCTGCAAATGCACCAACTTGTTGCCATTGGCACGGTCGAGCTTGGTCCACTCGCGCGGCGCATAGTGCGTCTCCTTGACGGCGTAGGGAGAGCGTGCTTGGATGGGCGAGGCGACAACCGCGTGCGCAGCCATGGCAGCCGCCAGCAATGCGGAGGCGAACATGTGCATGGTGGATGGGTGCAGAGGCTGAGGCCGGGCGGAGAGGTAGAATGAAGGACCTCTGGGCAGGGACGCTTAGCCACGGACTCACTCTGCTTCACCTGGAGGCAGCTCACTTTATGTGGTCGCGTCAAATCAAATGATGCAATGCGCCGACAATCAGGCTAGAATCCTCTCGCGGCGCGCGCTGACCCGTTGCCCGCGCAATCGCTGTTGGGCTTGCTGTTCAAGGCAGGTCTGCAACCAACCGCCACAACAACCCCGCCCCGTCTCCCTTGCATTCCAGGCAGGTACCAGGCAGATCAGGAGTCCCCGAGCTTGGTGCTGGGCGGTCCATGCTTGTTGGAGCTTGGTCCCGGTCGGTGGTTATTGCAGCTGCATCGCCAAGTACATGAGATGGGTGGTTACTTGGTGGAGGCCATGGCGCTAGCATCGCTTTAGGAAGGCGCCAACGACGAGTGAGAGTCGCCTGCACACGCCCCAGATAACAACGCCCTCGAAGCTCCTCGAAGACCCGCGCCGCATGCTCAAGCTTCCTCGGCCGAGTCGTTGGGACTGGGCCTTGTCCATTCGGGTACTCTTGTACGAGGGAGGGGCGCGGGCGGGAGGCAGGAGGCAGATCAACAAGAGCAACAAGAACAAGAGTGGGTTGCAATCGAGCACCTCTGAATGCACGCCATGTGGTCCCTGGCAAGCTCGTCTTACTGTGTAGGGACTTTGTTTACCCAGCTTGTTACCCAGATAGGAACAAGGGGAGCACCGTAACGCAACCGTTGTACGGCGTCGCGTGCTTGGCCCCATCCATGTCGTGAAGTCGCCACCCATGCAGCCTGCGTAGTGTATACCCAAAACAGCCCTATCCCGCGACCTGGTCTCTGGGCTGGGCAATAAACCGCGGTATCGCTGCACACATCAGCCATCAGTCTCTGCACGGTCTAGTTGCTGTGAAAGAATCGTGAAGGAATGCATCCAGCGACGTCATCTCATATTCGATAGTAGATACAGAGGTCGGGATTACCAGACCGATGGGACATGGTAGGGTGCACGGGTGTGTGACCATCATGTGTTACACGTGCAGAAGCGACATGTTACATCACAGACGAGCGGGGCCGACAACATAACAATCAAATCCCAGGTACGAGCTTGTACTGTCTAGGTCGAAGAATTCGCGACGCCGTTCGAGGTTGCGACGTCTGGGTTGGGGTAGTACCACGATGCGACCGCAATGATGATATAGATCATCTGCCAAAAGGTTAGGCCGTATCAAGGAGCATGTACCAGTTGTACTTACCATCAGGAGAGCGCCCTCGAGATAGTTTGATTCGCCGTCTCGGAGGAAGTTGCCCACTACGACAATGGAGAGTACCAGCAGGACGATCATGAAAATCTCAAAGTTCAGATCCATATCCTTGCCCAGGATCCAGCCGACGATGACGACCAAAGGCGCATTGAAGAGCGCCGTCTGAATCGAGGGACCGATGCAGTGGAAAAGAGCAAAGTTCTATCACGACGTTAGCATGGTCCGTGACAGAGATGCAGAAGACTACCATTTGGCCATCCCACGCTTCATCAATCGCCGTGAGATGCTCGGCTGCCTTCTCAACGAGCGGCAGGAGAATCAGACCGAGGAACTGATCCGGCACACCTGATTCGACCACATCCTCGATGCGCTCGACCAAGAACACCGCAAGCAGAGCAACGAGCACCAGAGACAGGGTCAAAGCGACGATGCACTCAGTGAAGGTGAACTTGGGCTTGGCGAGGTCGTCGGAGCGGTCTAGATCGTGGTGTTCATCGGCTTCGAGAACCTCGTCGAAGATGGAGTGTTGCGAACGCGCATTGTAGAAGATGAAACTGCAGACCGTCAGCTCATGTTGACAAGACTATCGGGACGTACTTGCATTCCGAAAGCAATCATGAGCAGGATCGAAGTCACCTGACTGATCTTGAGCGTGTTGTATTGCAGTACCGCCTCCGTGAACGTGTGATGGCCGATGGCTATCGGCACAGCGGAGCCTTTGAGCGCACTGTAGTATGCGCTCGGGATAAGTAGCCCGAAGCCTGCCACGCATAGCAATCCGCTGCCGACTTCGCTGATCGAGGCATGGAATTTCTGGCTTGCCTGTCGCAGACCGCCGACGTAGAAGCATGCACCCAGGCAAAGCAGAAGGTTGGTCAAGATGGACCCAAGAATGGCCGCCTGAATGACCGGAATGAGGTTGCCGTGCTCTGAAGAGCCTTCCGCAGAATCATGCTTGACAATAAGAACCAAAAACAAGATGATCTCGACGATGGAGCCGAAGGATGTCTCGATGAGAATCCCAGACACCTTTGGCATCTTTCGTGCAAACTCCTGGCCCGCGAAGCCCAGCAGATTCGCTACTGGGATCATCGCAACGTAGCTGAAGGAAAAGACGAGGAGAGGAAGTCCCGGCGCGGCAATCTTCAGGGCGATTGCCACAGGTACGAATAGCCACAAAAGGTTCACATATTTAGCTATCGTGGACCCGCTCCGCCATGAGACGTTGAGAAAGTGGCCTAGGTGGAAGCCACGCCTTCCGCTCTCGCCATCGGGGTGGATATGCGTAGGTACGATGCGGTGCAGCAAAGGCGTCGATTCCGAGGAGTCGTGGTGATTCGAAGGCATGTTGGCCCCTCACCGTGGATTCGGGTCAACGGAAATGAGTACGCTAGGATCTCGATTCTATACGGGAAAGCAGTGATGGGAATTGGAGCAACAATGGGAAAAGCGGGTTGTTGTCTACGGACGCGTCGTTTGTTCGCGTCAGCTCTCGCAAAATTGCGGGGGCGGGGGCTGGGCATCGATCGCGGCTTCCTTGGCCACAGGTCGCGGAAGCTTGGTATTTCCTCCTTCCGTCACATCACACCGACTACGAAGGTTACGCCTTGAGCCTCATCGATGGTGTATTTCTTTTGAACGGGTGCGTTGCTAACATGGGAACATGACGCGCCTTTTGCCTCGGCAATTCGGTGCGACGCTGCCCCTGTCATTGCGTGATCCCCGCTTCCATCATCTCTAGATGCCCGGACGGTTGCTGCAAGGTCAATCTTCCGGAAGCTCCACCGCCGGCAAATTCAAAGACCGTCAATAAAATGATTGCGCCAACATGGCCGCATGAAGACGATGTACCGTTTACTTGTTCCTGAGGGGATAGCACCGAGCACGTGTAGCCCTAAGCTGCTTCCTCGGATGTTTGAGCACCATCTATAGAAAGGCACGATGGCACACTTTCTAGAGTCTGGTTACCGGTCATTCGCCTCTCCCCCCAAGAAATTATGCGGTTTCTGCGGCTGCTTGCAAGCCTTTCGAGCGTCCTGGCCGCGGTCAGCGCAATCGACAATGGACTCCAGAAAGATGTTACCTGGGATAACGGCAGTCTTCTCGTTAATGGCGAGCGCATCATCGTCATGAGCGGCGAATTCCATTATCAACGTCTGCCCGTGCCCGAGCTGTGGCTTGATGTTTTCCAAAAGTTCAAAGCCAATGGCATGAACACCGTCAGCTTCTATTTCTTTTGGTCGTATCATTCTGCGTCGAAGGGAAAATACGATTTCACCACGCCTGGCAAGGACGTTCAACGTCTTTTTGATCTGGCGAAAGAGGCTGGGCTTTACGTCATCGCCCGACCAGGTCCCTACTGCAATGCAGAAACGAATGGAGGAGGATTGGCCCTATGGGGCAGTGATGGAAGTATGGGCAGTCTCCGAACGTCGGACGAAAAGTATCACCAGGCCTGGTCGGAGTGGATTGCGGAAGTGGGAGCCATCATCGCGAAAAATCAAATCACCAACGGCGGCCCGGTTATCCTCACTCAGATCGAGAACGAATTACAGGAAACCAGATACGACCCCACAAATACCCTTGTCAAGTACATGATACAGATTGAAGACGCCTTCAAAGAAGCTGGATTGATCGTGCCGACTACGCACAACGAAAAGGGGTTCCGCGGTAAGAGCTGGTCGTCGGAGTACAACAACGTCGGTGGTGCTGTCGACATCTACGGCCTTGACAGCTACCCTGGTGGCATGAGCTGCACCAACCCCAACTCGGGCTTCAAACTACCCTATACCTACTACCAATGGTTCCACGACGTATCACCCTCTCAACCTCAGTACCTTCCTGAATTCGAAGGCGGATACTTCCAGCCTTGGGGAGGATACTTCTATGATACGTGCCAAGCAGAACACAGTCCTGAGTTTGCCGATGTGTTCTACAAGGGCATCGTCGCGCAGAGGGCTACGCTTATCAACCTCTATGTCGCCTTCGGTGGCACGAACTGGGGTCATAGTGGTGCACCAGTGGTACGTGTCTTGCTACACTATCTTACAGCTTCACTTGTGTATGTTCACCATCTGATTTTGCTTCCAGGTTTACACTTCTTACGACTACTCTGCGCCATTGCGGGAGACGCGCGAAATACAAGACAAGTTCAAGCAATACAAACTGTTAACTTTGTTTACCCGCGTGAGCCAAGGCTTGGTCAACACGGTTATGAAAACGAACGGCAGTGCCGTTGCGACGGGTAATACTGATCTTTGGACTTGGGTGCTAAAGAACGAGGAAACGAACTCGAGGTTTTACCTGGCTCAACACAACGCCACAAACTCGCGTGCGGTGACCGACTTCTCTATCACGGTCAATACTTCGGGAGGCAACGTAACCATCCCTGCTTTGCAGCTTGCTGGTAGGCAGAGTAGATGGGTCGTGACCGACTATTCGATTGGCAAGGAGACGCTGCTATATTCTTCTGCCGAAGTGTTGACATATGGTACATTTGATCAGCCGGTTGTAGTGTTTTACCTCCGAGAAGGCCAGACCGGACAGTTTGCCTTCAAGAACGCTAATAACGTCACCTTCAAAGCCTACGGCGCGCAATCTGGTATCAAGACCACGGACTCCGGAAACGGCTTTACGTACACTCAGGCGAAAGGCTCGACTGCTGTTCTCTTTTCGAATGGTGTTTTGGCCTACTTTCTCGACATCCCCACAGCGTGGACCTTCTTTGCACCTCCCACCACGCCGAGCCCAAGTGTAAAACCCGACGAGCAGATTTTTGTTTTCGGTCCCTACCTAGTTCGATCGGCAGCGCTCCATGGCGACACTGTCTCCCTCGTTGGCGACAATTCAATCTCTACAACAATCGAAGTGTACGCAGGGAAGAAAGCGAATACGATATCCTGGAACGGTGACAAGCTAGAGACCAAGAAGACCGCCTACGGTTCGTTGACTGCCAGTATTTCCGGGGCCGAGGACCGCAAGATATCTCTCCCAGCTCTCACCGACTTTAGAGCCGCAGATTCAGTTCCCGAGGTGTCACCGTCATACAACGACAAAAGTTGGATCGTGGCAAACAAGACGACAACGTTGAGTCCTGTGAAGCCTCTGACGCTCCCGGTCCTTTTCAGCAGTGACTACAAATTCTATACGGGCGCAAAGGTATACCGTGGCTACTTCTCTGGAAGGAATGTCACGAGTGCAAACATCACTGCACAAGGCGGTGTGGCAGCCGGATGGAATGCGTGGCTCAACGGCAAATTTGTCGGTTACCACCCCGGCAACGTCTCACTCCAGTCAACCACGGGCACGCTATCCTTCAAAGGCGTGAACTTGACCGAAAACAATGTTTTGACCGTAGTCACGGACTACACTGGTCACGACCAGACTTCCACCGGGCCCTCAGGTTTGCAGAACCCGCGCGGACTTCTCGGTGCACAGCTCCAGGGCGGATCCTTCAGCCAGTGGAAGATCCAAGGAAACGCTGGCGGAGAGAAGAACATCGATCCCATCCGAGGCCCTATGAACGAAGGAGGTCTCTACGGCGAGCGTCTCGGATGGCATCTCCCCGGCTTCGACACATCCAAGTGGGCCAAAGCCAACCCGGTCACGGATGGAGTGTCGGGTGCCGGCATCAAGTGGTTCACCACAACGTTCAAGCTGGACATTGACAGGGATCTCGACGTACCTGTGGGTATCGAGGTTGGCGCTCCATCAGGCACGATTGCCCGAGTGCTGCTTTTCGTCAACGGCTACCAATATGGCAAATTCGTCCCGCATATTGGTCCTCAGACGCGATTCCCCATTCCCCCGGGCATCATCAATACGCGCGGGAAGAACACACTCAGCGTCGCTTTGTGGGCTCAGACCGAGGCCGGGGCTAAGCTGAGTACATTGCAGTTGATCCAGTATGGCAAATACCAGAGCGGTTTCGGTTTTGATAAGATTGATGGTAAGGCTTTGCAGCCTACGTGGAAGGATAGGAGCCAGTACGCTTAGTATTACGCATGCCCGATCAATAGATCCTTTCACACTCGCGGGTCGCGTCTGGTATGAATGCAACACCGTCGTGATCTTACAGGCCTCGTGGTGATATCATTGCAAATATCTAACGGCATCCCCGCATCTTCTTGCGTGAACTTAGGATACCGTAGTCTTCCCGCTCAGTTGCAAGTGTACCCGGGCAAGAGAGAAACGCAACCCATGCAGTGTTTGCATACGGGTTGAGCATTTCCCCAACGAGACGAAAAGGCTTGCATAGTTTAGCCGCCACATATCGTGAAGTTCATTGCGCTGTGTCCCAACCAAGGCACCCATCCGATTTCTTTATATATATGAAAAATATAACCCTACAATCCTCCCGTTTTGACCCGACACTAGGTCTTTGAGCCAGGGAGGTTACGATACCTACGCTTCCCACGCTACTACGAAGCAACGGAAAAGTTTGAGTTGAGACGACATCGACTGCTCGGACTACTCATGTTCCGTTTTGTGCTGTCTGGAAGCTTACAGGCAGTCGTTTCATATTGACATTGCAGTATTGAACAGGACCAGCCTAGGGCCTCGCTGCAGAAGACCTTGTTTGTTCGACATCTTTAGTTGTCGGGCTCGGCGGGAGTTTTGGAATTGGCATCGTACTCGTCGAGTTCAGATACAGCGCAGGCTCTTCTGCGATCTCGAAGTCTGATTCATTATTAAATGATACCGCGCTATTGGTATATGGGTTGTTCTTGATCTCATATCCGATGACGCTATCGCGCTTTTCAACTGCCAATAGTGAAAGTTTTGGTGCCGTCGAGCGTAGGAGTAGAACGAGCGGTTTTGGCTGGATTGGTTGCACCTTGACGCGGTGCTCCTCGGACCTGGTAGACATACAGTCGCCCTCAACTGCGATGGGGGAAGCGACAATCAGGCGAGCCAGGGCTGCGAGTGCTAGAGTCTGATGTATCCTCATATTCGACGCATGTTCGACTATCTGGAGGGAAATAATGACAAAAAGATCGAGTTATCGAGTGTGTGGAGTACAAAAATGACCAAAAAAAAAAAAGACGTTTCCCCTGGTTAACAGCTCAAAAATAAGCGTATGAAGTCAGGGGAGCAACTTATACCTACAGCCGTAAACAAAGATACTGTTTTTTTGAACGCACAGTACCTGAGATGACGATAGTCCTAGAGCCACGGTTCACACGTGGACTCACCCCACCGATCACCCCCACTCCCTTTCCGTTTAGATGCTAGCGGAGGCTTAGCGGAGGCTTAGTGGCGCTTGTCACGCTAGGCGCGACGGAACTTGAAGCAGTAACATCATCGTTTACCTTCGTCCCATCAACAAGTTACTTCATCGGCAAAAAATAATAACTGGCTCTCACGGACCTCACAAGGGGTAGGGCGAAGCTGAGATTGGTTCACACAATCATCGCACAGGTGCATGCCTGCATTCCCAGGCTTAGGTCGTGAAATGAACACACCTATATACTTAGTATAATTCCATGGGCATTAACACCGCAGCCAACGTATGACGTTGCGACGGCTTCACCCGCAGCATGAATCGCATGCGCAACCGTGCTACAGCATATCGACCAACACATCACCGAGAGCGAATATACCGCAGGGTAGGGAGCGCATACGAGTTTGGCGTTTGTGATGCGTGCTGAATTTATGCGTCCGTCAGGGAAAACCAAAATAGATTTCTGCTACCTTCCCAACGTAAAAAAAACCAAGCATTCGGCCTTCCTATAGCGGTAGCGATGTGAGCATTTCCCGTAAGATGCTCCCTTGATGCGCTTCTCTTTGGACCCCCATATGGTTCAATTTCGGAATTCCTCAAACCGAGAGCAAGGCGCCCACACTAGATGTCACCCAGGCTTGCTGGTGGTCCGCCGGACTTTAGGCGAATACACACAACGTCCGAATGGCGTCTTTGCTGTGCTCGGGGCCTATTATCGTCCTTTTCGGATATTGCTCAACGACTTTTGGCATACCTTTGCCTCGAGAGGCAGTGCGCATCATGACGGGCATTCCGCCACGATGGAACGACATGAAAACTTACATTCCAATAGATCGTTGACGTAAATGCAGTACAAGCCCCCAACACCCCAAACGTTCGAACGCTATACCATACTCTGCGAATTTATCTCTTTAGAACCACTCGCCTTTGCTTGGGTCCAGTTTGAAGCTAAATACGTCACGCACAGACAAGATGATGATAGGCAGAGGCGACGAGTTCCAATGCTACTGCCTGGATTCGCACTCGTATCCCGAAGTATCTCGATGCCCATCGCCACCTGCCCTCACTATAGAATCCGCACAGAATCTCGCCCAAGTTCTGGGAATTCCTCTACAAGCCCTTGAAGACGAAACCACAGCCAAAACCGGCATATCAGCCACCTTCCAGAGCGACAATGCACAGTTAGGGGAACAAATCGTGTGCGGAAAACGGCATAATTTGCAGCGACAGTTCCCAGGCGCATTGAAAAAGGCCAGCGATCTCCAGGAGGGCACACATGAACATGACAAGTTCGTCCACCGCGTTGGAATTTTATCGGTGTACCTTCTATTACTGCTCATTCTTGGGCGCATTGTGTGGAAAAGGTAAGTTGATTGTTACCACGCCCTAATCGCAGCTAATAATGAGCAGGTCTATGTGCAGGAGATGGTGGTATAGGAGACTGTGCCGGAACGAGCTCAATAGCGGCAACGATAAAGCACCCTGGGATCAGAACACTCGGCATAAGAATGATGATTACACTGCGGACTGGGTAGGGAGGAGCTGATATATCGTGGTCTTTGGTATGCTGTTTCCCAGTCAGTGACACTTTGGACTTTGCGACTTTTCGGCTCCGAGGTCTCCGTGCCGATTAGCAAGCTATCATACAGCGCATAGCCCGGCGCCCATCCATGTAAGAAAAATGAGATTCCCGAGCTGGAAGGTGCATTGTTAATAGTGAGTAGCACGCTTCACGACCGAAGGGATTCTCACCGAGACATTATCGAGCGCATTAGCCCATACGGGGTTTTATCGAATCACATAGCGAAACCGAGCAGCACGCGTATCTACGCCATAATCTCTAAAATCTAACTATGCACAAGCCGTGCTTGATCCCGTGCGGACGTACCTCGGACGGCGATGGAGAAGGGATAAAAGTCTTAGCAGTGATTGTCACACAGATACCACTAGTCTTCCTCTGCCACACACACACATGCGCACCCACATTGCGTCAAACACTGCGACTACTAACGCAGATAGAAACAGATCACAATTCATTTTCGTGCTTCAGGGTATCAAACGACTGCTTCCATTTATAGTTCCCTGTAACGTCGTACTCGGCTTTGAGCAAGCATGGAGAGCAAACATACATCCGAAGGCGCCTCGAAGAACCAACGGCCACCATTTTGCGCACAACCGTCGCTCGTTTCGCAGTCTTCCACGTCACGCTTGGGAAGCTAGATACCGGTGCGTCACGAAGTGTCTGTTCTCCAGCAATACCGCGCAGCGTAGTCCAAGCGACACAAGACCGTTCACCCCAGCATGTCTCCAAACCAACGCCGCTAGAACCCGCCACCTCGCCAGCCCTGACAGCCGGTAGTGCCACGATCGCCAACCGCAAGTTTATCTTTGGCTCCAGCTCCAGCTCTTACACCGTCTCAGCCAGCCCAGCCCAGCCCAGTCCAGCCCAGCCCAGCCCAGCACACACCCTCCTTCCCGCACCCCACCAGCCAACCCTCTGCCCCACCACCACATATAAGTCCCGTCCGCAAACACCTCATTCAACCCCTCCCCCATTCCCCACCGATTCACCCTCTCTCATCCTCCCTCTCCAAAATTAAAATGCTCCTCCCCCACCCCTTCCTCCTCTTCTTGCCCCTCGCCCTCGCCCTCGCCCTCCCCACCACTACCCCATTAACCTGGCTGGTCTCGAACTTCAACCTCACCATCGACAGAGCGAACCGCACATCCCTAACATTCCGCTTCCACGACCCCTCGCCAACCCACTACACTGCTCTCACCTGCGTCACCAACACTACGCAAGCCATGCACGCGTGCGGACCGAATAGAGAAGTCCTGTATAAGATCAGCGAGGGGGAGGTGATTTTGCGGCGGAGGATGAGTGCGTGAGTTTGCCTGGCCTTTGAGCACTGATGGAAAGCGAAGTGGGTACTGACGGGTGGTAGGAATTCCACGAGTATGGGAACAGCGAGGCAGGGGACGAATTGGGTTGAAGGGGTTAATGTGACGGAGACGGAGGGGGGGAGGGTGTATGCAAGGGATGAGGACTGGGCTTTCGCTGTCACGTCGGTATCGGGGTAGGAACACCGTATAATATAGCGGGGCTTCGGGAGTATGTGGATCCAAAGATCGATGTTAGCTCTGGCTAGAGGATTTGGAAAGCAATAGACAGGAACATCGCGGGCGCTTGCACTCTCGAGGAAACAGGCGCGACTCAGAAATTCGACATGTACGTTGGATATAACTTGCAAATGACAACCCTACCTAACAATGAACAAGAAAAGCTAGCTTGAGCAAAACCGATTAAAATTTAATGGTCGAGTGGCCTCGACACTCATCTCTTGATCGCAAAGTGAACAAACCCCGTAGACTCCAAGAACCGACCCAATATGTCCGATGGGAGGGAGTGGACAGCCAGGTCGCAGCGCACAAACGCGTCAAGAGGCTCGTGATATTCCCTCCTGCAAACGCACGAATAACGACAGAACAATGCAAATCCCTCTTTAGCAGTTGCAGCCTGCGGGTCCTTGCGTTTGGGCTTGGTCCCGTCCGAGGTTTACGCTCTGGCGACCCTGACCAGGGCGGAGGTTTCGCGGACCACCTTGGTCCAGAGGAAGCTTCTTAGCGATGGCGGTGAAAAGTTCTCGCACGTTCTCGCTCGTCTTTGCGGAGGTCTCGAAGAAAAGCAGGCCAGCCTCGCGGGCGTACTGCTCCGCGTCGGCGGTGGGGATGGCACGCTTGTCAGGCGACTCGGTGACAAGATCGAGCTTGTTGCCGGCAAGAGCGATGATTATGTTCTCGTTCGCTTGGCGCTGGAGCTCCTTTACCCACGCTTTCGCCTTATCTAGCGAGGACTACAGTTGTTAGCGGGGTGCATGCATCGCGGTAGCTGCCAGCACCTACGGCCTGTGTGATGTCGTATACTACAACGGCGCAGTTGGCGTTCCTGTAGTACATGGGAGCGAGCGACTTGTAGCGCTCCTGACCGGCGGTGTCCCAGATCTCAAACTTGACTGTGGTGGACTCGTCGAGGGCGATGGTCTGGGTGAGGAATGCGGCGCCGATCGTGGACTCCCGGTAGTCGTCAAATTGGTCCTACATGTGTTAGCTGCTGTGGTTCCAGTAGATCCAGCTCGCAAGCATACCTTGACGAAACGCAGTACCAGCGAAGACTGCATGTTGTTAGCTCCAGTCGTTGCTGCCTTGAAAGCACATGCGCACCTTTCCGACGGCGGATTCGCCTGCACGAGTCAGTACTCCACACGATAGTAAACAAGAGGTCGTCGTCGCAACATACCGAGCAGCACCAGCTTGAACTGTGCGAACCTGGAGCCACCGGGACGGCCGCCCTGTTGCGGTCTTGCCGACATGTCGAAGGAGCGGTGGGCGATAGGGGATGGGCAGGTACAGGAGAAGAGATCGCGGGAGCGGAGGAGAGTCTGGGGTATATAGAGCGGTCGGGAAGGCAGATGGCGTGGGTTGGGCGCTGGATGAACGAAAGGTAGCTGCTTGACGCCCTCCGGGCGAGCATAGAGGGACCTTAGCGCCTCAGGGCTTGGCATACGTGCTGCGGGCAGGTGCGTTTGGACCCTCTCCTCTACCTGGAAGCATTCTTGAAAACACACGGCGCCTGACATCAAATCGTCTGCGATCCGTTCGATTTACCCGCATAGCCAGCCAACACACGCTACAACAGCAGCATCGTCGCTTCCTCCCACCATGGCTGCCGGCCTGCCGTTCCGCGACATCAACGTGCACTCGTCGCCCTCGCACTACGCCTTCTCGTCGCCGTCCTCCCCCTCTGCGCCGACTTTAGTCGTCGACCGCCCCAGCGGCGACCTTCGCTTGCACGATGGAAAGCTTCTGGGCTCGAAACGCGTGTCTAGTATCGCTGGCATTCTGGGAATGATCAAGCTGCGGCTAGGTTAGCCTCTCCACCGTGGTAGCAAGAGCGCGGCTGATGAGTATGTGAAGACAAGTACATAATCGTAATCACCAAGGCCCAGCCCGTAGGCAGGATAAAGGGCCACATGATCTACAAGGTCATTTCCACAGAGTTCCTCCCCTTGCGCGAGCGACCGCTCCACGATCCCGATGAGGACACGTACCTCAGCTTGCTCAAGACGTTGCTTAAGAGCTCCCCCCTCTACTTCTCCTACTCGTTCGACATCACCAACAGCTTCCAGCGACAGGCCCATATCGACCCGTCAGTGCCATTATGGAAGCGCGCCGACGACCGCTTCTTTTGGAACCGCTTCGTGCAGAGTGATCTGATAGACTTCCGCGGCGGGCTCAACACTGGATATGGGCAAAGGCATCCTAGCGGCCAGCAGCCCGAGGTGGACCCCTTCATTCTGCCCGTCATGTATGGCATGATGGAGATCAAAAACACCTCTATCAAGGGGACCCCGTTGACCTTCATCCTGATCACCCGTCGATCACGGGTCCGAGCGGGCACACGTTACTTCTCTCGAGGCATCGACGATAACGGCAACGTGTCCAACTTCAACGAGACGGAACAAACTATTATCCTCAACGACCACGCCTCCGGGGGACTGGGTGGCTACGGGTCCAATCAGAATGGTGCTGCCGGCGGCAACGCGGGCAAGGAGGTCCAGGTGCTGGCCTATGTTCAGACACGTGGAAGCGTGCCTGTTTATTGGGCCGAGGTCAATACCTTGAAATACACGCCAAAGCTCCAAGTGCGTGGAGTTGAGAGCGCCGTCCCCGCAGCCAAGAAGCATTTCGCAGAGCAGATCCGCCTGTACGGCGACAACTGGCTGGTCAACCTGGTCAACCAGAAGGGTCGTGAAAAGAATGTCAAAGAGGCATACGAGCAGATGGTCGACTATCTCGTGAACTCTCCTGCGGAGAACGTCGAAGGAGATAAGATTACATCCGAAAAGTTCCACATTATAGAACCGCAGCAGGCCAAAACAACCTATGACCGCATCCACTACGTCTACTTTGACTTCCACAACGAGACTAAAGGCTTGCAATGGCATCGCGCTAAGCTCCTCATGGACCAGCTTGCACCGCACGTCCTCAAACACGGCTACTTCCGTGGTGTAGACATGCCGGGCGACTCTGGACGGGTCGAGGTTCGAGGACATCAGACCGCTGTAATCCGCACCAACTGCATGGACTGCCTCGATCGGACCAACGTCGTCCAAAGTATGATCGGCCGCTTTATCCTCTCCCACATGCTCGTCGACCTGGGCATCATTCGCGAAGGCGAGAACGCCGAAGATGACCAGGCCTTCGAGTTCCTGTTCCGCAACGTCTGGGCCGACAACGCCGACATCGTCTCCAAGTCATACTCTGGCACAGGTGCCCTCAAGACAGACTTCACGCGCCTAGGCATCCGCACTAAGCAGGGCGCCCTTCAGGACCTGAACAACTCCATCACGCGCTACGTCCTGAACAACTTCGCAGACGGCCCGCGCCAAGACGCCTTCGACCTCTTCCTCGGCACGTACCTCCCCTCTGACTCAAACATCGGCGGTCAGCTCCTTTTCGCGGACCGCCGCCCACTGTTCATCCAGGCAATTCCTTACATGCTCGCCGCGAGCATCTTCCTCATCTTCGTGGGCATATTTACGCGCAGAGCGCCTGAGGCGGCGGTGTGGCCTCTGCGCTTCATCATCGTTATCTGCGTTGCGGTGGCTGCCGTCTCGAGTAACTTCATCTGGAGCAATGGCGCGCTTTACGTAAGTCGATTCCTCCCTCACATCGCTTCTTGAATAAGATCATAGTGATACTAATACATGTGCAGGTCAACTGGCCGAAGCTCAACCGGCTTCCCCACGCCATCGAGTCGGTGCAGGACACGCTGTCGCGCGTGTCACACAACCCCGTGGTTGGGAGTCTCGTGGGTACGAAACACGAGCGAGGGAAGAGCGATGCGAGACTGCTGGGGTTGGAGGAGGGTAAGAAGAGGATAGAGTAGCTGGCTTGGCAACGAGCGTCCAGAGGCATGGCCAGGGGTGTACGATTAGCAGAGCAGATGATTCTTTTGCCAACACAACACTCGATATAATTAGAAATTTAATTAGACCACGGAGGATGGGTCTCGGGGCTCGCGTGAATCGTTGAAACATCCGTTATACTCAAAGAGAATTTCGTGTACAAAGAGATCATCGTGTACAACGTCCGTGAATTGCTTTTGAGCACCGACGCCTGCTATTTAGAGAACTGAGTGTGCGTTTGCTCGCCGAACATGGAGAGCTGAGCAAGCACTCGCTACCTGCACGCCAAGGAAAGCCGAACAGAGACTGTCACATAGATTGGTTATACAGGTCCATGGGGTATCATTGGTAAGGAGGTACAAATCTAGGACGCAAGGAAAGCTGAGACGCTGGGAGGATGGGTAGGAGAGGTTGGAGTCGCAAGGAGAGGCCTGAGACGTAGTGAGAGGGGAGGTAGCGAGTGTATGTACCGAGGAAGGGGTTGTCGTGAAGTGAAGTGTCGTAAGAGTAGCGCGAGCCAAGGAGATGTACAGTATTGTCGTGAGGGTGGCACAAGCCAAAGAGATGCGCAGCCAGGTACAGAGATCAAAGTCTCGGTGCCACGTGGTACCCCAGGGTGGGCGCGGCGCCGTCCAGTGGTCGAATTCGTCGCGGAGGGTCGAACAGCAGGTACCAAAAGTCCTGTACCATGCATCGTGTCTGGCACCAGTTGTCTGATCGAAGTGATCAGTCTTCGGCCACAATTAGATGCCGGCGCATGAGTTTGAGCACCAAACGGCTAGCACGCAACGCGGACGACGGGCAAGACGACCACGTCGAACTCCTCGTCCACGCTCTCCTGGCTACCTTCGCTCGCCTCGGCCTCCTCTTTCAGCACGGCGTCGTCCTCCCCGTACCTGCCACCCACAAAATCCCATCCGTCGCCTTCGAGCCGCCGCCGCAGGCGCTCGCGGTTCGAATTCGCAGCGCGCTTAACGAGCGGTGCCCAGGCACCCTGCTTCTTCTCAGCCTGGAAATGCTCCTGCTGCGGGGTCTCGTTGTCGACCTCCCAGTCGTCGAAGTCGGGCAAGATCCAGAGATCAGACTCTGCACTGTTCACGTTCGCGTTCAGGTTGAGGCACGTGCTTTGGTGCATCTGTTGTTCCAGCTGCGATTCCTGGGTGGGTTGCAAGCGGCTGCTTTTGTTGATGAGAGAAGAGGAAGCGATCCAGTAGCCTTTTCCGTTTGTATACCCTGCGAGGGATATACGTGGCGCAGACGACGTGCTTCTCCGCTCCTTCGCTTTGGCATCTTGAGAGCGCCTAGGTGCCGGTACTGTGGGCACATGTGCAGCGCGGATATCGAAGCACGACATCTCCATGGGATCCATGGGGTAGAGACATGGATCACGCGCGAAGTGGGCGCCTGCGCTCGGAATGTCCATGGTCAGTGAGGCTGAGAACAGGTGTTCGGTTCGAGTTATGTGAAACCGCGTGTATGGCCACAGAGCACTCCAATAAGGGAAATAGTGGGGAAGAACAGCCACAAGGTGAAATTGCTGCAGTGTGAATGCAATGCAGGCGGGGTAAGAGCGCCGGGTGGGGTGGGAGCGAGGTCACTCAGTGTTGCGATATGGCTGCCTAGAGGAGAGAAGAGTCATGGTGCGATGACGTGTTGGTGGCGGTTCTCAGCAGCGTGTCTCAGCTACGTGGTCGAGTGAAAGACTCCCTTTGTGAGTGAGTGAATGGACAATGGAGGTATGGGTGCAGCGGGTGAGAGGAGATCCATTCTGTAGGGACCGGATACCGGACTTGAGTTTGTCATTTGGAAGCCCGAGACAGCCGCAGCAACGTGGAGCCTATGACAGTGAGGTTTGCAATGACTGCGAGAAAATATGAGCGTGCTAGTTAGTGAAGAGCAAACGGTATTCATTATGATCTAGTCTGGACAAACGACTGTAGAAAGCTGGGCCTTGTCTATGGTAGGCAGTTTGGAGTTGCGGGCCTGAGGCATGTGAGGCATGTGTTTGCCGGAGCGGAATGGGCTTGGGCGGAGGGTGGCCCGAGCGGGGTGACGCTGGCGGCAGGAGCTCTCCAAGATTCTGCAGCTATCGGACGACCACCGCCCACGTCGACCTCCCCCATCTCGAAGCATTGGAGGGTGCCATCATGCTGCGCGCCTCGATCCTGCGCGCCCGGCCGGCCCTGCGGCCAATTGCCCCCAGGGTGCGCCCGCAATGGCAACAAGCCCAGCGCTTCTACGCCGACGACAAAAAGTCACTCGGCGAGACGACCATCCCCAACCCTGCGCCCACCGTCACCCCATCCACGTCTGCGCCCGTCGAAAACGCGTCCATCCCTTCCTCTGATGTCCCGAGGGCACCGCCGGCTCCCGAGACGGCTGCTTCCCGCTCGGCGCCCGTCGTGCAGCCCGCGACGCTCCCACCCACGGGCCCTGGCACCGCCAGCGTCGCCACCGACCCAAAGAGCGCGCCCAAGCCAAAGAGGAAACGCCGCCTGGGCCGCTTTCTCTTCTACACGCTGCTGCTCTCTGCCCTCGGATACGGCGGTGGTGTGTGGTACTCGCTCGTCTCGGACAACTTCCACGACTTCTTTACCGAATACGTGCCCTATGGCGAGGACGCCGTGTCTTACTTCGAGGAACGCGAATTCCGAAAGCGCTTCCCTGGACGTGCTGGTCAGCCGCGACTACACCCGCAGGTTACGGGCGAGAGCAAGGTCACCATCCCCGGAAACAGCGGCCTCACTTCGCGCCTAGCCACCGAGAACAGCTCTGATCTGGCCGTCAAGGGCCCGCATGTTAGTGCCACTGCGGAAGATACTAAGGCTGCTCACGACAGGTCCTCGCCATCGCCCAAGGTCGCCTCGCCCGCATCCAAGAAGGAGGAGAAGCCTACGGATTCCACCACCCACCAGCTCTTGCCAAAGGAAGAATCGAAGCCTGCTCCTGCGCCGGCCAAGTCCATTGCGCCGATTGATCATCTGAACACGCCGCAAGCTAGCGAGCCTATTGTGCAAGACGTTGTAAAGATTGTAAACGACATCATCACCGTTATCAATGCCGACACTAGTCGCGACACCAAATACAACTCCGCGCTGGAGAAGGCAAAGTCGGAGCTTAGCAAGGTCGTGTCCGACATCAACCTGCTCAAGTCGAACATCCAGAAGACGGCCGAAGAACAAATCAATGCCGCACACACTGAGTTCGATAGTGCTGCAAAGGAGCTTGTACAGCGCCTCGACCACCAGATGAAGGCCCAGGAGACGCAATGGAAGGAGGAGTACGAGAACGAGCGCGAGCGCCTCGCCCAGGCGTACAAGGAGAGGTCGCGCTCTGAGTTGGACGCTGCCCAGAAGGTCTACGAGCAGAAGCTGAAGAACGAGCTGTTGGAGCAGAGCATTGCCCTCCAGCGCCAGTTTGCCGGTTCCGTACGGGATCAGGTCGAGAAAGAGCGCGAAGGCCGTCTTGGCAAGCTGAACGAGCTCTCTTCCTCGGTACAAGAGCTAGAGAAGCTGACGGCGCAATGGAACCAGGTCATTGACGCCAACTTGAAGACGCAGCATCTCGTGGTTGCCGTAGAGGCAGTCAAGTCTGCTTTGGAAAACCAAATCGTTCCCAAGCCGTTCATCACCGAGCTCGCCGCCCTGAAAGAAATTGCCGCTGACGACCCCGTGGTCGGCGCGGCCATCGCAAGCATAAACCCCGCTGCGTACCAGCGTGGCATCCCCAATTCGGCACAACTCATCGACCGTTTCCGACGCGTCGCCCAGGAAGTCCGGAAAGCTGCTCTTCTGCCTGAAGATGCTGGTGTCGCATCGCACCTTGCTTCCCTGGCCATGTCCAAGGTCCTTTTCAAGAAGACCGGCCTTGCCGTAGGCCAAGACGTCGAAGCCGTCCTCGCCCGGACAGAATCGCTTCTCGAGGAAGGCGACCTCGACGCCGCCGCCCGCGAAATGAACGGCCTCCAGGGCTGGGCCAAGGTCCTCAGCAAGGACTGGCTCGGCGAGTGCCGAAGAGTCCTCGAAGTAAAGCAGGCGCTGGACGTGATGGCTACAGAAGCGCGGCTCCAGAGTCTGCTTGTAGAGTAAGCGTAGCGTTGCATTGTGGTGGGGTTTTGGCGGCAGCTATGCATGGCGGGAAATCCTTGTTTCGAAATCATCCTCTTCCCTTTGTGTATACGGATGGGTATGTGTAGCTCTACGTGTAGCTTTAGCCTATAGAAGCCTTATTTCTGCAAACCTACTACTGTCCCTCAGTCTGCATATAAGCTGCTGCCTTTTCAAGCTGTGCTAATAATCGTTTGGCGAGTTTCCGAAGTTCAAACTAATGGTGTCTTCGCCTCGCCGCACTTAGATGAGTCTTTCCGGGCGTGTATAGGAGGCGCTATGTCGTACTAGGAATCCACGCATGCATTCGTTCATACGATGGAAAGGAGACGGTTTTGCATCGTGTCGATATGATTATCTTATCCCGCCTCTGCAATCAGATACTCTGGACGCACGACTCTTATTGTTGATGACATCACACAAAAAGTTCGACATAGCTTTCATGGTATGTTACACGAGTGAATGCAGATGCTTGAACTATAAGCGGCCGTATCAAGTACAGTATCAACAGGTTGCAAGTGCAACATTCTGTGAAACATTAGGCTAGGAAATTATTCTCGGTAGCTAGAACAGTCCCGTTACTTATGTGCAATGTAGAGTGTGTTCTCCAATAGACCTTTGATATGTATCACGATTTACAAGGTGTTGAGTACAATTTCGACGATTTGAAACGAATACCAATTGATGGAATGGTTCATGATGCTGAGCATGGAATCGTTCAACATCCGTACGTTGGTACCCCACAACCTGATTACGAACAGTCACTGAATCTTTTATCTCAGCTGTAGCTATTGGATGACTCCATCGATTGAAGTTTTCCAGGTATATTGGTGCTCCGTCGATTAGGATCATTTTCCAAACGATGCTGTTCGAGAGTAGGCCGAAAACCGAAGGTTCAGGCGACATGGTCACCAGCCGCAACCTACCCTGAATACGGATACGTGCATGCAGTCACCGCCAGTTTGACAAATCACTTCAACGCGTACGATAAGAACTCCCGCCAAAGTCCAGTCCTCGTTGAGTCAATATCAGCAAACCATGTTTCGGATGGCTGCGAGAATTTGAATCTGGACAGGACTGTAGCCAACAACTAAAGTATAATCAAAAGTCTCCAGATGATAGCCATGTAACTGTCCGCCTAGATGTTTGTCCTATCATGTAATGGTTTTTTGGTCTCATCTAGCGTCGTAGTCCCTTCGGCAACGAGGCGGTGAGGAGACGTTTTATGCACCTTACCGTTCTCACCGGAGCTCACCATGCATTTGAACAACATCCAAATGTTTGTGGTTAATATGGGGAAACAACGGCTGGTTATCGAGCGGCTCGGCTCAAGCATTTCCGAATTGTATTTAAGGTCTCGTACGTTCTACATAATTCCCTTCTCAAACGTCAATCATTTCCAGTCTTCGTACCACTACAGCCTTCATCTGCCTTCGTTCATCTCTCAACTCCGGTCCTCTGAAACAGCCTATATCGATCAGTATGTGGAACTATATGCCGTACAGCGACGAAGAATTGCTATTGGCATGGACGTGCTGGAACAACACTCAGAACGACTTTGACCACTCCATGACATGTTCCAATGTCTTTCTCGGACGATTCTATTTTGCGACCGGAGAGTTTGATGGCCCTGTCATCGCCTCTCTACCCAACGGTGCCACATGCTACTATCCGGCCGACGATCTCAGCGACAAAACATGTACGCCACCCGACTTCGCCTGCTTCAAATCTATCCAGGATCACTTTTCAGCCTCGGACTGCATCACCTCGTTCTGCTTGGGGTTCCTCACCGGCTACTGTGCCTTTCGTGCCTTGCGTGCGCGGGCAGTGGTTGGTCGGTTGCACGGAGCCAATCGCCAGGACCCAGCACCCCGTCATGAGTGGTAAGAGTAATCGATTCCATGTTTGAATGTACTGACACATAGATACATGAAGATCAGACCAATATCAACTTAGGAGGACTTTGCATGGGCGTGAGCGATAACATCTTTCACACCTCGACATCATGAAGACAGCAGGCTGGGGAAGGGGTGGCGATATTCATGGTGACAGTGGATTTTGGAGACTTTTCATGGGGCTTGGACGACATATATGCCTGGATCTACATGTACCACTATGA
This sequence comes from Karstenula rhodostoma CBS 690.94, assembly GCA_010093485.1. Taxonomy (NCBI): domain Eukaryota; kingdom Fungi; phylum Ascomycota; class Dothideomycetes; order Pleosporales; family Didymosphaeriaceae; genus Karstenula; species Karstenula rhodostoma. The sequence goes on along the minus strand of MU001507.1, from coordinate 581,209 downwards.
CCTCCAGAAAATCAGGTCCATGCATTTTCCAATATTGTTTATTATATCATCGTCGCGAATATGATGTTCGATTTGTAAAAGCTCACGCATGATCTCCACTTTACATGACACGGCCTCCTGCCTTAGATGTGAAAGTGTTCAGCGTGTACTGCTGACGTATTGTCATTGAAATCCTAGGTGTACCTTGATTCCCTCTCTGGACTGTGCCGCGAAGATAGTTACGCTATATCAAGAACCAAGTAGATTCCTAATCGTGACAGAAGCTCCGCCATGCTCGTAAACACATGATGCACCATCGCGCGCCCAGATGGTAGCCTTCAATGTCTTAAAACTTGTCCAATACGCCGTTTCATCGACCCGTTCAACGGAAGTCACATCTTCGATGGTATAACTGTTTCCAGGAGAGATGATCACCGTTGCCGAGCGTTCAAAGCCATCTGCAGTAGTCGCTCGGATCTCAATAGTACGAGCCTTACCCTCCACTTTCGACACAATGACGCCCTCCCCGACATACACGCGATATCCCTTGTTTGTCTCAAGCACCAGGTCCTCGTTTGGAACATCGATGGAGACCACACAGTCAAATTCGAGCGCACAACCTGGGTTAATGTAGTACTCGATTTCGATGTCGTGAGAAGAGACAGTCTGCGGTTGAGGCGGTGATGTAATCCCATTACTGGCCAGCGAAGTCGTGGTTGGCGTTTTGGCTGATTCGGCCAACGCCTTCGCAGCAATTACCTCAGGCAAGAGTCCATTCTGCTGCTCGTCGCGGTGAAGACTCTCCTCTTTCAACAGGCTCTCCAAAACGAAAAGGGCATTGAGTTTTCCAAAGTCGATGTCCAGTCCCGAGCATCGCTCAGTTTCAGTTTCCACGATCTCCCGGATGGCAACTAGTGCTTCCGAAGTTAGGAACCTGTCGAAAGTGTTTTCAATGAAATTGCGGTCCGGCTGGGTCAGAACTGCATTTCGTTGACGAATAATATCGTACGCAAGAAGCACGACAGCTACGGTTTGGGTAACGAGTTTTGCATCGCGGTCGATTGCTGCGTAGATAGCGAGACAGGTGTCAAGTAACGGGCCCAGGATGTACTTTTCCCAGTCTGGTTGCTCGCCTTCTACAGACCAAATAGCCTGGTTCAACTTTTCACAGATGTATTCGTTCGCGACAGTACTCACGGCGTCTCCAGGCCTGTTCCATTCTGATCGGAGTGCAACGCGTATAGCTAGAGCAGCATTTTGGGCCAGTTGACTGTTATCAGGTTTCAGAGTTGTGCGGTTTGAGGTTTGTCCCATGTCGTAAAGCTGTGTATTTGAGGTTTAACGTTTGTTAGAAAGATAACAGCGCGTTTTTATATTGTAGAATAGCGAGCATTGTGTCTGGTTGATGTTACGGAAACGCTTGACGAATATCAGTGCCAATGTCATGCTTTCCGCATAATCATTGTGTATAAAGAACATGATGGCTTGAAAGTTATTTTGCAGGCGCGCAGAAATTAGCGTGAAAATATTCTGGTCGCAGGAACCTTTTGTAACATGAAAAATGAGTATGATTGGCGCGTGGCTCCTAGTTTCCGGTGCAGCTTGCTGCCGTAAGTAGAGCACGCACAAAAAAGCCGATGATTAAATGTTGAGGACGCATCATCAAGTGGCTCGTTAGGGGCGAAATTGTTGGGTGGGTGAACGCTAGTGGTCGCGCATGAACCAGGAAACGTGTTTGTTCGGCTGGCCCACACAACCATTGGGCTTGCCAAAAACTACAAAAAATACTCAATTAAAGAGTTACTCGATGACGTTACATCGTTTCTAAGCTTCCAAATGATTTTTGTAGCTTTGGCCAGTCTAAAGTGCAAACGACGTATTGTTTCAAAGGCACAATACGAGGCTCGAGCGCGACTAATCGACCCACTTCACCGCCCAACCACCCGCCAAAGGTCTTCTTGTCTACTTCTACCCTGATACTTCTTCCACTGCGGTTCATCAACCACACCAATACAAAAACCTCGACTTTAACACTTTCCACTCCCAGGTTCTCATCAATCCTAATCTCCAGCCATGGAAGCCTCCGAGAATCAGCAGGTTCCTAGGCAAGACAGCAACGACTTAAGCACCATCGAAGAGCGTCAAAACTCCAATCCCGCGACCCCGCTGCCCACTCTCTTCGTCTACCTGAACGACCTCAATGTTCTGCGCCAGCGCGGACGAGGGGTGCACAACCTCGGAGGCTCGTGCTCCATCTGCCAGACAGGCTTCGCGAACGATTCCTTCAACCAGAAGGTTGTCCAGACTCCCTGCGACCACGTTTTTCACTACGACTGCCTGGCGAACTGGAACAGGGGCACACACGCAAGCCGTAACACCTGCCCCTTGTGCCGCGTAGAGCTGTTCAGGATGGATGCACCCGTGCTTGCCCAGCCCGAACTTGAGCGCGTGCGAAGGCTTGGGGAACTGAATACGGAACTAGAGCAGATGCTACACGAGGCAATTCGTCAAAGTCGTGCTGCGAGTAACTCTTGGGTCCCAAGAGAGGGAGTCCGTCCCTCGTCTGCGACGTACGCTGGAGGTGTCGATCCGGATGCCGCCGAGCCTGCTCCCGGAGCCAGCCCCGAAAACCCAGTCCTCCTTGGTGAAGGCGATAATCATGGCGGCAATCGACACTATGGCAGGGACTTTGGAAATTACCTTCGAGAACGTAATACCTTACGGCGAGTTCAGCACGACCGTGTATCGAGCAACCGATCCCACGTTACGGACAGGCGCCGCGATTACCGGGAGCCGCCTCTTACGCGTCAAGCCGACATTGTAGGCTTGCGAGCAAACAACAACCGAGAAGCTCCACCAGGCTCACGGAGTCCTCGCCGCCCGAGCGCCTTGCGTCAACGCGAAACCGAGTCCCTCAGCCCTCACTACTTGCCTGTGAGCCCAGGACGCACGCTTGCCAACGTTCATCACCTCCTGGGACTACATCTTCCTACACACCCATTCTCTTCCCCAGGCGGCCTCCCTGGCTTGCGCCACCCAGCCCCTCAGCCCGCCGAAGCCGACTCTGGAGCCCACACTCCTCCCGCGGTCTTACAACCCCCCCGAATCTCCCCGCTTGTCTCTGAAGCCCCTCAGGTCATCGGCTCCACCCCAGATGCGGACATCGAAGTCATCCGTCGTAATATTAGGCGAGACTATATCTACGTGGGAGAGTTTGCGGGTGTGGAGCACGTCACGCAGCTCAACGACCCTGGTAGTAGTCATCGTTACAGGGTGACGCAAACCCTCGACAACAGCGACAGCTGGGAGAGTTATGTGTTTGCTGATGCGTTTTTCATGAGTGGCAAGCGTGCGATTTTTTTCAAGTTTCCTTGACTAGGGATGTGGTAGAGATAAGCTCGACATTGGAATACGAGATTGGAATTGGAATGGGACATGTGAGGACAAAAGGGTACAGTCGGGTTAGTGATCTGGATGAAACTTGGAGGTGCAGATGGCTTGGACAAACGGCTTCCAAAATATTCCTTGCATCTGGCAGACACATCTCATAATTGATAAGCAGATCGGAGGCCCTGTGCAAAAGCGTGCGAAGTGTCACATTTGATCGGAGGCCCTGAGCTGATTATTTGTACAAGTATGGTGTAGCAGGTCCATAGACGATTTCAAACTTCAGCTTATCCTATCTTGAACACTTCAACGTCTCAGGATCAGGAGGCTCTTGGATCAGGAGGCGGTTGGGCTGGTAGCCCGGGGGGCCGGCTCTGTAGAGGAGCGGCGCGTTGCTTGAAGTTTGGGCGACGATTGCGACGGCGCGTCTTCTCCGAATAGTGACTGCTCCCGATCAAATTGTGCTTCAACGTCTCGGTCCGACGAAAACTTTTAATAATCAGATTTCTCAGGAATACAAGAGGTTCAAATTGTTTCTTGACTGTTGGTTTCCGTGGCTCTGGCACTCACCAACCGCACCCCACCGCGCCGTCAAGTTTCCCCACTTCCATTCCCGCCCCAACTCCACCCATCCCCCCTCACATCCCCCAATATCCTCCGCTGCATCCCCTCCCTCATATTCTCAAATTCCGCCCACCCCTCCGTCTCCACAATCGCCGCGTGATACACATTCAGAAACCCCCTCATCTTCAGCGCAACCAGCATCCCAAACAGCAGAAACCCCACGCTCACGCCACCGTCTTGCATCCCGGTAGGACTAAACGCCAACCACTTCGACCGCGGGCATCCGTAGTTGTCGAGGCTAGAGAGTATCGCGTAGTAGCATGTCACGAGATCGGGGGAGCCATCCACGAACCGAGACGGCGGTGCATGCGGCGCGAACATGTTCAGGAAGTGCGACTGTATGAGGGCGGATATGAGCTCGCAGTCGGCTTCGTACTGCGTCTTATCTGAGACGACATACACACCCGTGTTTCCATCAGTGTAGGATTCGTGCGGCGTGAACCTTGCGTCCGGCATGAGTACGTTTGTGCGCTCGGCGAGCGTCAGCGCGACGATGCCTTCCCAGACGAAGAGCCGCGTGCCGCAGGATAGACAGCAGTCGTTGGGAAATCGTCGGAGGTGTGGGCTCTGGTGCGCCACGTGCCCGATGAAGCAGCGGAAGTGTATCCAGCAGCCGCAGGTGAGAGGGAGGTACGTGGATTTGATGGTCGCTGCAGAGTGCAGCTTTCCGCATGCCGAGCAGGTGGCGTTCTCGTAGGGTGGTGTGTCGTGTTCGGAGCGTCGACGCAGAAGGTCGTTGTCGACGTAGCGGAGGAGCGAGGGAAGCGTCGTGGGAGCTTGGGGGCGAGGCGGCGGCGGGGCTGGCGTGGTGACGGCGAGTGCTTCCTGTACGGCGATATCTTCGTTGCGCTCGTGTTTTACGATTGGCACCTCACCATGGGGCATTCGGTGCGGTACTTGCCAAGAGTGAATTGTTGGTGTTGTGACTACGTCATCTTTATACTCGTGGATTTGATGCATGGCAGGCGCGGGTGGTTGCATACTTGGCTGCAGTTGGACAACGGGTGTAGACACAAAAGCTAGGGCGGCAGCCGCAAGTGCTTGCGCGGTGGGGTCAGACATAGTTGAGTTTGTGGGTTGCGCGTCGAGTCTTGGGTGATGGACATGAGCTGGCGGAAGGCTTACATATAAGCATGGAAAGGGAGGCCCGTGGTGAAGGCAGACAAATTTTCCTTAACATGGCTGGAAGTAAAACGGAAAAGTGATAAGAGCAACACAATGAGAGAGTGAGAAGGTGCATGTGTGATTTCATTATTGTACTCGTATATCAAATTGAGTACAGCGCCAGAAAGCTCGTACTACGTGCTGCTGCGTTGCCTATTTGGCTCTCAACTTTCGATACTTAACCTTTTAGCATGTTCGGCATCAGATACCCAATCGTGAAAATTCATTTCGTCATCCGTCATCCGTCATCTCTTTCGCGCAGAATAAACCACCTTGGCGTCTATTCTGAGTAGTTGCACTCTAGTCATCCTTCTTGAAGAGAACTCGACGACACTTAGGGCAGTTGTCGGGTATCTTCTTGTTGTCTGGCCAAAATACGTATTCTGGCGTTCCGAAAGATTGCATATAGGACATGGACCCGGCGCAGCAACCTCTGCATGTCTTTCGCTTCACCAGAATGGTCTTTCCGGCCAAGACTGCCGGCGCTCGCTCAGCGTTCACTACTCCATCATCCTCATACTCGTCCACGTCTGTCTCCTCTGTAGCCGTGAACTCGTAGGAGTAAGGCTGAATAACCTCAAGACCCTTTGCATTGTGCAAGTCCTTATGGACGATGGCCGTCAGAACGAAGACTGGATGGCGGGCACTAGGAACATAGATGTTATCCACCTCAGTCTTGGGCGACGCTGATGAGAGCTTGTTCGGGTCCGCAAGTTTGAGCTTCTTCACCGGAGGTTGGATGCCAGCGGCCATGGCTTCATCATATTGATATCGCTCATATGCTTCGTATACCTGGGCGAAAGACTTTGCTAGATGCTGTACGAACACCTTGATGCGCTGCTGCTGTTCTGCTGTGAACTGTTAGTATACCACTGTGAGCCGCTCAGATTGGGAGTAGAACATACCATTATGTTGAGCTAGCGCTGGCGCACGCGGTTTAGGAAGCGAAGGCTGGGCTATCTTCGTCCCGAAAGGAAGAATGACGGGGGTCGGGGGCACCTGATTCGATGTGAGACCTCAACTCGTTCTCGGTATTAGAGTGGTTGTATTACCTTTTGTCCAGTTGTAGCGCTGTCTGTCTTCTCTTCCGACTGGTTTTCCTGTTCCTGCAGCTCCTTGTGCTTTTCTACGAGACCATCCAGCTTAGATTGGCTGGACAAGACGTCTTTCGATGTGATTGAGGTGGGGGAGACCGTCTCTTGTTTGTCCTTGATCTTCTGTTCCTCTGGTGTCCAGGTGGTGTGTGGAGTCGGGATCTGATTTGCTTGTGGGAGTGCTTCGCTGGGGATTGAGGGAAAGTGCAAGGTCCATGGAGATGGAAATGTGGAAGGAAACAACTCTTCTGGAGTGTAGAAGAAGCTGGGGGGGAAAGGGGATGGCTGTTGCTGGGAGTTGTTGTTGTCTACGATTATGGCGTTCTCCATGAGCTCGAACTTGCCCAGATGGGAGTCAGAGTGAATGAACATCTGGAAGACGAGTGCGAGCCTGTTATAGAAGTCAGTATACGCGTCCGATCACAAATGTATGCGCGTCCTGTATCTTGGCGGGGCACCCTTCGCCATATAGCACTTACCATTCTTTTCCCAGGAGTTCGAAGCCACGAACCTTTATGGTGGGGCAAGTGAGCGACTGCACAGTTGGCATGACTTCATAGAGGAGTCGGACAAAATCTTTCTCGCGATTGCCACCAGTCATCAAGGCGTTCTTCTCGACGCCGTGGGAATCGATCTATACCCAGAGTAAGCCGTTAATGTACTAGGTAAAGTATTCCTACGTTCTAGAAAAACTTACGTAGGCACTGAGGCGGCTGCCTAGTTCTGCGCCTTTCGAGCCCGGCGCGAATGATAGAGGGGTCAGATCAACCCGGACTGGCTCTCGCATAGTAAAGAGCGATCGCATACATTGTTCGCCGAACACGTGGTTGCACCTGAACCGTACGGGCGCCTCAGCGTCATCCTCACCGGGGCTCGACTCGCCATACGACTTCCAGCAATGGGCGCATGTACGACTGTTCTCGTCGACTGACTCCACTGGGATGGGGATCAGACTGTCGAGGAACTCTTGCTGCGTCGCGAAGGTATCGGCGTCAGCCTGCGGCGCGTGGTATGCTTTCTTGTGAAACATCGTAGAAATGATGCTCTAGCGAAGCCCTGCGTGGCGGGTTGGCTTGTCCGCCCGCTCAGAGTACGGCCGCGGTGGGGTGTTGGGGGACTGTTTGGTGAGGGTTGTTGCGACGAGGTGCAAGTTAAGAAGCGCAAGCACGTTACACATGTGCCTACCGCATTCGTTTGTACATGCCAAGCCACGCTAGCCAAATGTGTAATAATCATTCACTCAACCAGTTTGCAGAGTCGACTTCTTATTCAACGCAATAGACAGCAAGTTGAGCCACGGTAGATGGAGTTAATTCAACACACTCCCTGTATGCTGAAGGCATTTTCGTTGTACCAACGTAATCCTGGAATAGAAGCCGACGGGCGATAGATATCCCTCGGTTGCCTATCACGATCAGCGTCAGGATCAGGAGGCTGTTAGGCTGGTAACCCGGGGGCCGGCTCTGTAGAGGAGCGGCGCGTTACTTAAAGTATAGGCGATAATTGCGATAGCGCGTTAACTAGATAATATTATTAAGTAGGTAGCAGCGCACGTATAAATATTTAGACTATAAAGTCTTATAGTCTCTTCTTTCTTCAGATATCTAAATCCTAATAATATCTTAATTAACGCGCTAAACTTTAGAGACTTTACGTACACTATCACTAACTATATTCGCACGATTAGCGTTAAAAGCCTAAGGAACTATTTCCTCGAAGAGAAAGCTAGCACGGTTTCACCAGAAGATATCGTTTGTCTTAATATTCTATATAAGTGAATCGACAGGAACATCGAATGACAACGGGCCGTAGCTGTTAGTGAACATATCGCACGCCCAATTGATCTCGAAATCAGGAAAATTGTAGTCGAGTGCATCCAGTGCCAGAATTGGCATCTCTACCGGAACTTGTATCTCCTCTTCCTTCAATGCTAGAATCTCTCTGGCGATTGTCCCTATCGATTTATACTCTCTTTGTCCCGCAGGACAGAACTCGCCTAGCATTTTGAGAACACCCATGTTCAATCGGATTTTGTCGCGCTCCAGTGAAAGTTTCGGCTCGCGGAACACATAGCGGCGGGCGGAGAGGTGTGCGATGGTCATGTTTGCGATCATGCAGATGATAAAAGGAGTGTGGATACTAAATCTTGTAGGCAAGGTAAGAGACTATTTAGTTTCCCGACTGCATAGAGCACTTTCGAAGTGTGTATAGGCGCGTCTTCCTTGATCGCATGATTCGACTCGGGCGGAGGCGGCGGAGCGCACTTCGATACCGATTCGATGGCACTGTATTGGAGGTTCGATAATTGACGATGCAGGTCGACAATACACCTACGCATGTTAGCGAAGTTGGTGAGTTCTCGCGCTTCGTGAACATACGTATGTATTAGTATGTTAGCTTTGAAGAGCAGTTCGTCAACGCTTCCGTCATCCTGTGAAAGTCTCCGTTTGGACGCCGGAAGCAGCGAGCACCATCCCATCATCATTGTGTCGGCGTTAGCGCAAGTGACTTTGGCGTTCTCGGGATCGTTTTATAGTCGAGTCGCAAGGACTCTACAAATACCGTGGGTAAAGCCAATCAGATGAGCAAACGACGAGAACTCAATTGCAGCTTCTAAGTGATGCGGGCGCCGGAATGATCTATTATCAGAAGGGTCAGTAGACTTTCCACAATAGGTGCGCCAACGAAAACTTACTCCAGTTTCATAGCATTCCTCTTCGCACGGGAACTCGGTCGTGATTGGAAACTGTACGGATAGTCCTTGGTACGAGTGCGTGCTACTAGCGATATGAATATCAGTCACATGGATCTGCCACAATGTTCGCCTCCAGCTTTCTTCTAGAACTGGATACCCGTTGCCGTTCTGCATGGCAAAGCCTTTTTGATGCATACCCAGTATGAAGGCTCCGTTGATGCATTCGTCTAGAAGCTCTCGCCCTCGTTCGGGTTCATCACACCAGTACACTGCTATTGAGTATACCAGAAGTGCCTGTATAAAGTACAGATTTGGCGCAAACCTCGTCGGGTTTCACCGCCCTGCTTTAATTGCTTCAGCCGCAGCATTTGCCAAAGGGATTGAGTCGACCGAGTGGGCGAAGACGGAACCAATGTAGAAGAGGACAGGAAGTAAAAAGCCTGATATGCCCTCTTCCGGCGCCATTTTAGTCTCCAATGCCCATCGTGGAAGGACACACGGATGAGATACATGGAAGTAGGTGTAGTACTGAGCCAGGAGCTGGTCCACTAGGGTCTTCGTCAATCGCGCACCGTTAAACACTCCTATCTCAAACGACTTCTATTCCAGGCTATCACAAACGCTTTGCGTCGTGGAAGTTCCGGATGACCCATGGCCAAACGAGTTGCTATCTGTGCTGTGTCCAAAGTTGCGTGTAGGAAGAATCGACGAGAGAGATTCGTTGACTGCAGGCTGGATAGGCACAGTAGTTGGCCGGCGTGGTCGCCCGCCACGCCGTGACTTTTGATACTCGCATTCTTTCTCATCGGCACGGCAGCGTTGACAACTAGGCTGTCCGGAATCACAGCGGGCTTTTCTGCTTCTGCACTGTTTGCAAGCAAGAGCGACGCGACGAATCGACCGCTTGAAGGGCGTGTTCAACGAAGGTGTTGCAGTACTGTTCATATCGAGACCAGGCCAGTGAAGAGAGTCACCGCGTTTCGGCATTACGCTATAATAAATAAGGAACAAAGTCGCCTAACGGGCTCTCGCGAATTCGGCATCTCGCTGCGGCCGTCCCCGCGACGGTAGAGGATGCGCATGCTAGACGGAAGCGCGACAGTTACATGTTACCAGGATCAATTAGAACGCCCTATGACATGGAGAATTGCATCGAGCGGAATTGAGCGCCCAGGATTAGTAAACTTGGCACGAACGGCGACCTCGTACCATACGAGGTTTCTACGGGACGCTGACGTGCTGCATGAACGTAGGGATTGATGCAGCAGTGTCAGAGCGTGAAGTCGCGGCTGAACATGGAGCAGACCCTTGTGTGTGTCTGCGAGTGCTGCTTCGCTATGTGATCATCACCATGTCTACGAAATAGAGACTACATGGGAAGTTGATGAAGATGGGTACCTTCTTGCGCGGAAGAGAAGCAACCAATCACAGTGAGCCGCTACTGAGACCCCCGGCACTCTTCTGCGCACACGAAGCAGAAACATCAGGTACTTTGGCACATCGTAGCCTACAGCGTTTGTTGACCTCGCGTTCAACGTTTGTAGCCCTTGGGTGCATGCGTCACGTGTCGATCGAACGACCTTATCCGCAGAGCCGCAAGTGGCGACACGGCGGCGTTGTCCCTGACCGACTTTTCGGCGCCCCTCGGTACCTGACTAGCCCCCGCCTAGACAACTTCACTCCTCCCATCATTCCGTGCTTGCTGCACAGCTTCCTCGACACAGAGGATTCCTGTCTGCTTCTGCAAGTAGCACTGTCGCAGGCTTCTTGTACATAGCACCGTTCCTGCGAACGCATCATGGTCAACCTCTACTTCCAGCCAGATGCGCAACTTACGGCGCAGGACCGCATGGTCCTAGACATCCTGCAGAAAGACTACGACACACACAAGAAGGCCAACGGCAGTGAGCAGCAGCCTTCTGAGGACTCGGATGAGTCTGGAAAGAAGCACACTCGCTTCGACTCTGCATCGCCGGAAGGTACGACCGATTCGCCCCTTCCCTCACAAATCATGCTGACCACCATGCAGATGCTCAAGAAGCCCAGGAGCAGGCGCTCGCGCATATGAAAGAGCTTAACAATCCCACCTCAGACCAGTTCGAACCCACCGTCTTCGTAACGTGCGACTATCCGGACATCACGAATCCTGTTCTCCGCAAATACATAATCGAACCTTACGTACGATGGGGCCGCTCTGTTGTGCGCGTCGACACCGACGTCGTCATGCTCACACACCTGCTGCTGTATATCACCACGAGTATACCCTCGGCAATCTACCTCTTCTACAACTTTCACTGGTGGCACGGCCCGCTACATTCTGTCCTGCAGCTATACTACATGGGGTCGTACACTCTTATGATGCACCAGCACATACATATGCGCGGCATATTGAATAAGGCATACTCGGCAATCGATCTGGCCTTTCCATACATCATGGACCCGCTCATGGGCCATACGTGGAATTCGTACTACTTCCACCATGTGAAGCACCACCACGTCGAGGGCAACGGCCCAAACGACCTCTCCTCGACGATACGGTACCAGCGGGATGATGTTTGGCACTTTTTGCATTATCTTGGAAGATTCTATTTCCTCATCTGGTTCGATCTACCGCGATACTTCCTCCGCACGCGCAAGACCGAGCTCGCGTTCAAGACGGGTGCTTGCGAGATTGGCAGCTATGTATTCTACTACACCGTGTTCAACTATGTCAACGCACGCGCGACCGTTTTCGCTTTCCTCGTACCGTTGGCGATCATGAGATTGGGTATGATGATTGGTAACTGGGGCCAACATGCGTTTGTCGACGAGACGGAGCCCAACTCAGACTTCAGGTCCAGCATCACCGTCATTGATGTTGCCGTAAGCACCCTAACGTCCAGATTTATCCGCACAGCTAACTTGCGCAGAGTAACCGCTACTGCTTCAACGACGGCTACCATACGTCGCACCACCTGAACCCTATGCGTCATTGGCGCGACCACCCCATCGCCTTCCTCTCCCAGAAAGCCACGTATTCCTCTGAGCACGCTCTCGTCTTCTACAACATCGACTACCTCATGATCACCTTGAGCCTGCTGGCGAAGAACTACGAACATCTCGCCAAATGTTTGGTACCCATTGGCGACCAGATGAATCTCAGCATGGAAGAGAGAGCAGAGATGCTGCGTAGCAAGACGCGCAAGTTCAGCGAGGAGGAAATTGCCGCAAAATGGGGCAAACAGTTTGCGAGGTTAAAGTAGAGCATATATACGGAGTTACAACGGTTCCAATGGCATTTACACATCCACCACCTCACCCGAATTAGAATCTGTTCAGAATTCCATCCAGGCTATGCCGATTACCGATTCCAAGAAGTCGTACGAAGGCTGCCTTCGAGGAGGAACTGTTTGAACGCTTTCAGACCGGACTCGGGCTCTGTGCCACCGTTAGTCGCAGCACATGCCCAACAACATCGGCTATTCCCATCCAAACTGCAGGCCGTGCCCTGTATCGTACATCTTCAGATACGAAAGGTCGTCCTGTATCGTGGAAAATCCATACGATGTGCCTTCAGTGGGGCTCCACTACTTCGACGGCTGCGATTTGAACGTAGTCTGGCCGGGATGTTCTATTGAATTTGCGACACGATGTAGTCGTGGAGTATGTTATTTTGCATCAGTAAGTTGAGTACACCTACTTCCGAGTAAAACATGCCCCTGGTCACCAACTTGTAGTAGGGTGGGAACAACCGTGTTGACGAATTTGCTGAGCCGCGGGATGAACGACCGCGCTGCTACACAACTGTCAGCACCTCTACACCGCGCTCAACGCAGAGGATAGTCATTGTCGCCCGTGCCAATGAAACAATTAAAAATCGCCTTACTCGAAGAAGTCTAGCCTGTCTCATTCCCCAGCTCCTCTCCTCCCAGCCCAAACCACTGCGCGTAGTAGCTCGGCGGCATATATGCTATCCCACAGATATCATACGTATGCTCGATGGCGTCGGACAGCGGACCCTCGACAGTGCTGTAGCACGTGTCATCAGCAACAGAACAGTCCCCATCCGCACCCATCTTATCACACTTATCCAACGTGCACACTCGCTCTCATATTCCGCCATCACGCCGTCATAGATGGTCTGATCGATGAGCTTGTGTTAGAACATGTACTCCGCCATAGCAGGCTCCTGGATCCCTATAGTCGAACAAGCCATCATTGACCGCCAGACCCGCGAGCTCAATGTCGACTGCCGCACCGTGGATATTACGCTCCTGGAGATACCATACCATCTCCGGCCCATAGTGCCCGCGGACTCTTTCCCGTTATCACCGTATGCCCATGAACCAGGTACAGCATCGCTCGCAATCCGCTTTGTTCCCGCGCTCGTGCACCCACGTGGTGGCCCCAGTGAGATCGTGATTGGCCGCTCACCCGCTACCTCAATGCTCGAAGGATGGCCGACTCACCTAATTTAGCCTCATGGTCGTGAGAAGCAAGGGCTAAAGATGTTGCAATCAGAGGCAGATCTAGAGTCTAGGCTGGAGGAGGCAGAAAGGCGCGGCTGCCCCTGGTTCAACAGCGGCACGGCTACGCCCACCAAGGCTAGCCGCTTCCCATCCCATCCCACGCCGAACTCCACGAAAGGTCTCCACGACCTCACATACGGCCACGACTCCCGCTGACATCCATCCATACGCCATTGCTTGTGGCAGCGCGTCGATATAACATTTCACATTTAGAACACTCACAACTAGACAGCATACGGGTGCGGCGTAGCGTCCGGCGCACCTCAACCCCCGCGGTTGAGTTCCTGCAGCTACACAAAGCATCTGCAGCCCCGGCGCCCGACACCTGTCCTTTTCCTCTTGCACCACGACCCTTCATCCTCGGCCCTCACTGACTCTTCGGCGCATACGTCGGTCTGTTCGCGGACAACGTGCCGTCTCCACCGAACTTTATTAATGGAGGTGGAAACCTCCACCAATCCTCAAGGCTGTCCTCGGCGGCGCCACATTGCCGTGCGCGGGATGGCTAAGAGGTGTAATGCTCAGCTGCGATATGCGTTAGGTTAAGTGAGGCCAATATGGAAGTGATCGGGGATGAGTGTTGCGATGCGGCGTACGTGTTCGCTTCTTGCCAGGCGCGGCATGAAGACGTGATGTGATCTGGGTTAATACGTTAGCCACATACCTGGCTTTTTCAGAGTTTAAGAAGATGGCGCGTCCTTATGTCTTGAACGTGTTGAGTCGGCTGTTTCAGTTCCAGTCTTTGTGTTTTGAGCGTTATGCGGTCTTCTCAGTGCATATTTTTTCTCTTGCCTTTCGCGACAGCCTGGCCGTATTCAAAGCATCAGGGCTATGGGACTTCAACGATTCAGCTCCATGAGAATCTTCAGGATGCGTGGTATACCAAGTATACCAAGGACAACCAAAGCGAAGTGACCACGCTGCCAACGAAGAATAGACTCGCGGTACCTGGTGACCCTACGAGGGTCTACAGCTGCGTTGGACCAAGGGCTGAGGATTTTCCTGGGCAGGATAAATGGCTTACTTTAGACCAACTCTGGGCGATTAACGAGCCCGTCATTGAAACAGTGAATGGAGGCTCAACTTACAACGACGACCTCCAGATCGCCATCAAGGAAGTTGCTTCCGATAGCAAAGTCGATGCACGCTTGATCCTAGCCATCATCATGCAAGAAGTAAACATAATTCCCAGTCCTATACATCACGACCAATCAACTAACTCCCTCCAGTCCAGCGGCAACATCTCCATCCACTGCACTGAAACTACTGCCTGCGGCCTCATGCAACACCGCGGTTCTGCTCCCTTCTCCGCTTACAACCCCAAAATTAGCATCAAAAACATGATCGAAGATGGCATCTACGGCACACCCGGAGTCCCGGGCTTCTTGTCCTACTTCAACTGCGACGCCTCCGCCCCCTCGGAGCTGACGTGGGTCAATACGCAGCTTATCAATGGGAATCCGTATGCCGCTGCTCATGTATACAACACTGGGCATATTGATGATGTCAATTTATCGACTGATAAGGGAAAGAGCAACTACTATGCTCATGATATCTTGAGCAGGCTTCAGGGGTGGAACGGGTGGAAAGGTGGGTGCGAGAAGAGTAGGGGGTGTGATAGGCTTGGTTTTGGGAAGAGGCATTGTTGGTGAGGAAGGAAAGTTATGTCCCTATGAAGTTAAAGCGAACATGATTGCTTTTTCCCGTTTGACCGATTTTCTCTACTTTTTCCCGAGGCATTGTTCGCCCTTTCCTTCCGTGTGCGCTCATACTCTGCTTAGTGGCAACTGCCTTCCACTTGCCGCGTTCTGTGCTCCAACGAGATCGCCCAGCGGAACGCACCCGGTACTACTTATCCAATCCTATAGCTTGCATCACTAACCCGCAGTGCATATCATGACTCACACAAACCAGCTGCCTGTCTCCCTCAGATTATTCATTGCTACCCCAAACGCCATCTACGCACACAGCAGCGCAGCTCCGAAGCGCACACTCTTCGAAGGCACCTCCGACGGCATCGTGAACGCCCGAGCCGCCAAAGACAACAGCAGCCTGCTCGCGGTCGCGGACAGCCAGCTCGTCATTCTCCACGACCCCGCGCGCAGGGGCGATAGGAAGTATGCGCTGAAGAACTACGAGGGTGAGCCGCGACTGCTGGTTTTCTCGCCCGATTCC
Organism: Karstenula rhodostoma CBS 690.94; assembly: GCA_010093485.1. Taxonomy (NCBI): domain Eukaryota; kingdom Fungi; phylum Ascomycota; class Dothideomycetes; order Pleosporales; family Didymosphaeriaceae; genus Karstenula; species Karstenula rhodostoma. The sequence continues at coordinate 565,583 of MU001507.1, read as the reverse complement.
CGCACGCTATACTTCACCACTACACTGAGTACGTCAATACAGGCGTATTGTATTCCGACGGGGGAGCTGCTTCCGCCGCCCCAGATCCATCCGTCGCCGCCGACAATCTTGTCAATCTCGTGGGATGGGAATATCCTGCTTTCTGCGAGCTCAGCACCGCCTAAAATATGCCTGCAGGACTTGAGGTTTGGCGGAAGCGCGTCGGTCAGCTTTCAGCCGGCTGATACGAAGACGTATGCTGTGTTTGCTACGTTCCAGCGGTACGAAGGTACAAACCCATCATGCACTTCGTTCCTTCTGGGCTTCCAGGACGGTACGCTTTCTATATATCGGCTGGTTCTTCCCACGCGCCGCCAGTCATACCACTCTGTCTATCTCAACCAGACACAAGCGTTCCTCCAGCCAACGCGAGTCGGGTGCATCAAGAAGCTACATAAGCCAGCAATGGGTGGGGTTACTGCCGCCGAGTTTATTCCAGGGTACAAAGCGCGAACTGTCAGTGTGGGCCATGATGGGCGTTGTCGGCTGGTCGATTTTGAAGGTCGGGGACAAGTGCTCAGGACGTAGCACGTCGATGGGCCTGCTACATGCTTGGCTGTGATATCCTGTCGACCGGTGGTGTCGAGAGGCCGAAGCGATCGAGACATACTGCTTGGTATCGATTCGACTCGGGAAGAAGCATTAGGGACTTACGAAGGCAGAGAAACGTTCATCGCGATCGGATGTAACACGGGGACCGTGCTTATATACAACGTCATCGGTTTGATGGTGCACAAGGTCGATATGAATGCACCCGTTGTTGCGCTCGATTGGCTTGGCGATATGAGCGCTCCTTCGGTTCTTCCTCGGAACCGCTCTTTGCCGGCCTGTATCGAACAGGAAGACGAAGAGCGACCCGCACTGAGCTCCATCTTCGCATACGTTGGAACATCATCTAGCGAAGAGCCAGAGGAAGAGTATGGTACTGTCAAGAGGAAAGTACCCTCACCAGAAAGGTCAGGCGCCAGAAGTCCTATCCGCTTTGACGGTGGGAGAGATCTATTTTCACCGGGACCAGAGGCATCGTGTCTTGGCCGTAGAAAGTCGGAAATTCTGATCCGCTCACCAACACATTCCGACGCAGCACTGGAGCCGGTAAAGAGAAGGTCATTTCTTCGCCCGCGAATAGCGACGGAGACTTTCAAGGACCCTTCCATGTCCTCTATCCCTCGCCGATCTCTACCAGCAGCACCAACGAGCCCCACCGCTGTTGCGGTTCAGGAAGCCCTCCGAAGAACAAACTCTCGCCAAGTATTCGATGTGTTCTTTTCAGATGCTCTGCGAGTGTCACCATCCCGCTCGCCGTCACCTTGTTCATCAGTATACTCTCAATCGACTGGTTCGGAAACATATATGACGCCGCCCACCAGTCAGAAGCCGACTGGAAAGAGTAGCCTCGTTAAGTACAGCTGCTCAAGTGCTAGTTCACAAGCCAAACGGTCGCGCTCAGCTATCAAAGTAGAGCCCTCATCCCTCATGAATATGAGTTTCTCTCGACCCTTGCCTGCTGTGGAGGCGCAGGATTACTCTTCGCCTTCATCTCACAAGGTTTCTTTCACAGATCGCAGCTTCCCATGGGAAAAGGATAACACCGATCGTGAGCCCGACAGGCTAAAAAGCAGTCTTGCCGAAAGAAGCCCATTCCCTGCGCCGCCGGGTCAGAAAGAGAAGAGAGATTTCAGTTTTGAGTCGGGACTGCACGCTCAGGAGAAGAAGTGTGAACAAGAGTTCAAAGAGAAGCAGCGAAGCCGGGCACAAGATGACTTCGGTAGGCTGGCAAAGCGAAAGAGGGAGAGCGGACACCGGGCGGTTAGAAGAAGTAGGGCCTTGGGAACAAGCGAGCTTGAGCTGAGACATGAGAATCAGAGGTTGAGGCAGGAAATGGTGTTGCTGAGAGAGGAGTTTCGGGCGCTGAGGCAGGCATTGGTGGAATCGAGGCGATGAGGCCTCTGGATTGGAGTGCTTCTCTTTCCCCCTCGACACGACTCAACGTATCTTTAATCCGCCTAGTACGCATAAAAACAGCGTCCTCATTTCTAGACCACAGTGTAAATTCTCACGTACGCTCAGAGCAACATCAGCTCTTTGACGATTTCTCAAACACATCTGCAAAAACTGCATTTCCACTTGATACTATCGTCTTATCTACTAAAGCTTTTCGACCGCCGTGTCGCAAATGTACAGTCGCTGCGATGTGTAAGATGTTGACCAGGCTACCTGATCGCTGTCCCCATGACCAATGTCGTTACTTTCGCTAGCCCAAATTCGGCATGACGGCTTAGGAAGATCCGAGGACGTGGACCAACGCTATCGCTCCTGAACAAACGTCCAGCACTGCGCAGTTCCACCATACCGAACCAACGCTCAGCAGTCCACAGCTCTACTCCCATAGATATTAGATCCCCACAAGTCCCTCTCCCTCCTCAATCTCCTCCAAACACTCTTCCGCCAGCACCTCCAGCCTCGCCTGCTGCGCCTTCAACATCTCCCCCCTCTCCTTGAAAGCCTTCATATACACCTCCAACTTCGCCTTCGTCCCGCCCTCCACCTTCCCAATACCCGCCATGGTATCCCGAATCGCATTCTCTCCATCCTCATACTGATGCGACAGCTCATTGAAGCGCCTGGTGTTGGTGAGCCTAGTTTCGTTTGCGGGGTGGAGGCGGTGCAGGACACCCGCAACGAAGTGGCGCAGCAGGGTCACGGCGACAGTGTAGTCGCGGCGCGGGGGGAAGAGCTCATCCGCGAAGTGGACAGCGGCGCGGAGGGTGAGCAGGACGCCGGACTGGCCGTCTGGGTGGGCGGTCGCGCAGGCTGAGGCGAAGAATTGCGCGTACATCTCGAAGCGCTGTATGGCGGCGGCGAAGAGGTTGGCGCGGTGGGTGCAGGCGTCGAGGAGGGCGTCGCGGCGGGCGAGGAGTTGGGATTTGGATAGGTAGGTGAGAGTGTCTCTGGGGGAGTTGTTAGGGTCGTTGATACACGAAGGGCTGGTTAGTGGCGCGGACGTTTCTACTACCCAGGTGTTGGCTGGGGCTTTGGGGACGTTGACGGCGCTGCTGCTGACGAGGGTTACGTGCCCTGCTTGGGTGGGTAGTCTGTACTGTGTCAGTGGCCGCAATGAGACGCAGGCAGTTACGTACCCCTCGCTTGCTCCGGCCTCGATGGGCTGGTGGACGGCGCGGCCTGGATCTGCTAGCTCGAGGATCTCGGCATCGCTGTAATTGACTTTGGCAGTATTACGCAGGATGCGCTCGTATGGTTTTCCACCTGAAGAGCCAGACGACTCGCGATTCTTGTGCTTCGGCATCGTGGAATGGGTGCGCGTGCGAAAAGGGTGCGAACGCGGCGGCGGGGTGGCGTAAGAGACGTTGATTTGAAGTGTTTTAGTACCACGGAGCGAGTTAAGGTGGATCGAAAGCGGAAAGAACACGCGTCCCAAAGGCGTCAAAGTGAAGTGAAAGCAACAACGTCACGTGACGCTCGGTTTGGGTGGAGTTGCGCTCGAAGCTTGAGAGATCTGGCACTTGCAGAGGGATGTTGATACCAAAGCTTTGATGTTCGTCTGGTTTTATTGTCGACGGGGCTTTGGACATGGCGGCAATGATGGGATGATGAAGCGCGCGCAGACAAGTCTGCTTCGGACGAGGTGGTTCGGTTCAAAAAGCTCGAGACATCTTAGGTAACTGTTTGAGAGGTGCATATGTATTGTTACTGTTGACGGTCACAAGCAAACTGTAGGGTGCTAACAAACAGTCGCAGGTCAAAGGTCAATGACCGCAAACAACAACCTGTGAGCTTGAGTAGGTAAGCGCAACGACAAAACATGGACTACACTCGACCTTGGAGAGTAGATATGGCATCTTGAGATTGGATATGAATACAGGAACCGCTTCTACATTTCAGTGCGCCTGATGTCTTCATAATTTTCTCGTGATGGTGCACACTCTTCGGCTCAAGATCTGTTTTAACAAAAGGGCAAAAATAACATGGATTGACATACCTCGCAATTGATTGACCCCACTACACCATGTAAAGATTCGAAGTAGATCTAGTTATCACTACCGCCCAACGTCCAGCGCGCCGCTCCTCTAGGAAACCAAGCTGCCGAGTTTACCTGACTCAACAACCACGCGGCTATGCTACCGATCAAGCGCAAGCTCCTCTATGATTCTATGCATCATCCGTAGTCCTCTTTTTCCACCCACGAATCATCCTCTGCCAGGCCTCGTAGTCTTCAGCACCTTCTCTTCTATCCATACGCGCAACATCCGCCATTTCGATCTGCTGCCGCTGCTCAACCATTTCTTGCAGTTCTTCTAAGATGGTCCTTCGCCTCAAGCTGGCGCTTTTCAATTCCTCGATTTCGCCTTGAAAAGCCAACATAGCCATCTCCTGGTCCCCAAAGCTCTCCTCGCTCGAATCATCGGATGACAGTGACTCAGACACTGGCGATGAGGGCAATTTAGGACTACCCCAGGGTGACATCTTCGGCCGTATATCTAGTAAAAAAGACCCAGTCCGGCTAGACCAAGGCGTGACTCTGAGTTCCGACAGTTCATCGGAAGCAGTGTCGATGCTCAAGCCGTGATCGAATGTCCATGACTCGGTTTCGCAGATTGGGCACGTCTCGTAGTGTGGTCGAGCGTGCTGTACGAGACATTCTACGCAGATGATGTGCTCACAAGTAGGTAGATCTACTTGCACTAGAAGGCTCTCATTTGTGCTGGCGGTGTGGAGGCAGATGAGGCACTGTGGGGTTTCATCTGCTGGGTCTGGGGCTGCCACGGGTCCAGAGCAGTGGAATATGAGGAATGCGGCTAGTTGGCGTGGGAGCGGCATTTGTGATTGCGGTTTGATTCGCTTTGTTTATATGGTCTTGTATAGTAGATTTATTTAGTCGAAAAAGTAACTTGGGAGCGCATTCCTTATATAATTGATAGCTGCATATAGATCGCATCATCGGTCACATATCAGACATGGACTTTACGCTTGGAATTCGTTATCTCCCCCGTCTGTTTGAGACACGTTAAATGACATGTATGTCAATTCTTTGCAATTGATATACAAGATAGTGACATCACACCACAACAGAGGAGACAATTGAAACCAAGTTCAAGCGACGAGTAAATACCTTTCATCAGGTACTTAAAAAATAGGGTTTAATTCGACTGGCACCTTGATTCAAGGATCGGAAAAAGGCAACCGAGTGTGGCTTGTGACTTCTCGGGGAGGCCTGGGTAGATTTCAGTCTGGAAGATCCGCGGGACTGAAGAGATCACGAAGACCGCTGTCAGAAACAAATGGCGCCCTGAATTTATTAAGCCTGGCAGAAACTACCATAGAAGTTAAGCCTGCAGATGCTAATGACTTTACTTGGGGTACACTCCTAGCCCCCTTGCACTGGTGCGATGATCGGTGATATGTAAGATACTGGCGAAATTGGTGTCACAAATCAGCTTGACCTTCCAAGTACAGCCATGTGACTGTTTGTCATCAGTACTATACGCAGAGCTTAGTTGCGGCATTATTTCTTTTTTCAAACCCGTTCTCCAACCGCAACGACCTTGCAAACAACCGCCCCCATACTAACGCCCAGCTAGCACTTCGTATCTCCACAAATATAACCGGAAACCATGGAAAATACCCAGCATCGAGAACAAGTGGCTCTAATAGAGGCAGAACATCAGCAAAATCTTGAGGCAGTTCTAGAAGCAAGAGAGGCAGAAGCAGACCCGGATCGACTCACTGTATCGTTTCGCCCACTCATCTATTTCGTCAAGTTCCACGTCCAGTATCTACCTATGGATGCTGATTCCCGGCTTCGTGACTGCCCAATCTGTCGCGAGAGCACCTCCGAATCACACGAGCGCATGTTGCAAGTTGACCTCCCTGCTTGCAAACACATCTTCGGGGCAGATTGCTTCGAAAGGTACATTCAGCGCTCACACACGTGCCCTATGTGCCGAGAGCCATGGTTCGAGAAGCGACAGACGCCCGATATGTCTTCTCCTGGAGCACGAATTGAACAGATTGTGATCGAGGTGTCAGTTGCCAGTGATGAGGCTGCGAATTCATTATTGGAAAGGCTTTATAATGATGAAGGCAAGATCACGAGGAGATTGCTGGGTGAACGGGTTACGGAACTTGAAGATGAGGAGGAGGATACTGAGTTTGAGAGCTCAGCTACGGGGGAAGAATCCGACACCAGCAGCCAACTAGAGGCGACGCGCATCAAAGTTACATTTAGAGCTAGCACAGCGTCAGGATTAGATACAGAGATAGGAAGGGGGATTTCTAGAAGGGCCCGCGGAGATGGCAGTCGCTCAGCTAGCGATAATGAGGCTGCTACGCCACCCCGCCGACGAAGGCGATATGAGTAGGCCGTCGCTTATGATTTCGTACGAAATAATTTTTCTAGCCGAATCATAGCTTTCCAATACAGAATTATCCCTTTCATTAATCACACGTGTGTGATTTGATAGATTTGTAGTGATGTAGCAACAAACAACGTGACGAGGATCTCGGTCTACAGTCTGTCAATGTAGCGTCAACGCTGGCGACGTGACAGCATGCAGATTGACAGCACAGCTGGTTTCTGAGCTGTAATCACACATGTCACATATGATGATCCAAAAGAACAGACAGTTATTTAGATAAGAAGGAGTACACCCCTACATTCTACAAATCTGCAGTGTCTGCCCCGATGTCCGACCAAAGTACAACGCTGGAACATTTCATATATTCGAGCACTAAGACGGTCCAAGCGACGCGCGCTTATCTCCTCGACAAGCCTTGTGCGCGATGCCATCGCAGCACCAATATTCGAGTAAACTTGCCAACATGCAGCCACCGTATCTGCTCTGCATGTCTGGCTGGGTTTGAGAGCTCACAAGGCTCTCTCGGCCCTATCGTTTGCCCCGCATGCTCGGCGTATTGGTTTACCTTGCCTTCAGTCCCCAAGATCGAGAAGCGGGGCAAGGAAATTGGACATCAGACCCCCGGGAATGCCGAGGCCGAGAAGAGCATGCCGACATGGACCATCGATAACTTATGGTTGCCGCAAAATAGCACCTTGTCGAATGAGGCATCTGCTCTACCAAAATCATTCACCCACGACAGCCTAGACAATTCAGATGTCAGTTTCACAGGAACAGTAGGCGAAGTTGGCAGTGAGGATTTGGACTTCGAGATTCTGCGTGTGCAGGAGCAGTGGAAGACGTTTTGTGCGGGTCAAGATGGAACAATAGCAGACGCTCAATCGCAACAACTGAGGAACGGTCACTACCATCCAGTCCCCCCGGTTCAGAGCCAACCTGAAATCAACCAAAACAAAGAAATCAAAGAGGAATGCGTGTTTGAACTGGAAGCTACGGAAATTCGAACGAACAAGTCGAGCATGGCTGAAATGGCATCGCAGAACCTAGAGCAGCCGCCGATCCGTGACCAGGAAGTAGTTACGGATACTTCGCAGATCGAAGAATCGCTTTCCACTATCGCTCTCGCCGCCGACAAACAGGCCATAAAGCCGATCTACTCCCTCGCTATCTTACTCATTATGGTCTATATTGTCTTTGAATTCGTTTCAGGCCTAGTATTGGCCGCATCATCGGTTTTGAGCATGCACAAGAATACGTTGGGGGTGTGAAGTGCACTTGTCCTTGCAGTCACCAATAGCATTTTGTTGAGTTATAATGTACCGTGGTTGACATGCCCATGCGACCGCTGCTAGGATATACCCCGCCTGAAAGGCTTGTAGGGCTAAGCTAGTCACAACCATGGTTCTTCGGTCCTTGGATAAAATGGGATTATCGTTTCAATAAATCAACTTTCCCTCTTGTCTTCTTATAAGCTATTTCATCGACATGGCATCAAACCTACGACGAAATCACATCCACCACCCGTACCGCCTTATTCTACCACTATGTACTTGCGTAGAGCCCCCACGAAACCATTTCGGTTCCTTGATTTGCCTAAGGAAATACGGCTCTTGGTGTACGAGCAGCTCGTGGACGATGTCGACTACAACATCCACTACCGTACAGCTCGGCAATTTCAACAGTCTCGTCATAGACTGTTCGACAAGAATATCAGGCGCCTTACATTTCATGAGCCCTGTTGCAGACTGGAAATCCTCAGAGCTTGCAAGACGATATACGCGGAAGCAAAGCCGACACTACAAAATTACTTGGGTTCAAGGAATTACCACGTCTCTTGTTATGGATATTCAGTCCTTGAGATGATGATGATCTTTGACGATGTATTCGTCTCCGACGCTGCCGGTTACCTCTGCCAGACGTGTCGTGGTCGGAACCGTCTTCGCCTTGCAGATATCTCCCACACAAGCGGAACTGTCAATCTGGACTTCGGATCGATCAAACATTTTCTTGAAGCAGGCCGAAAGTTACCCTTTCGAATTCGCGCGCGCACGTCAAATGAAACCGCCATTTGTGTGGACTATTACCCGATACGCATGCGTGCTGGCACAGATGCACAGCAATGGCCGACACAAGAAGATTTTACTCGGAACGGAGCATTACAGCAAGATATAGCCCTGCTGGCGCAACTGAAGGCCACTAAATACCGGAACCTTACTTTCAATGTGTTCCATAAAGGTCGCTTGTTGTCTCAAGAAGAGTACGATCGCGTTACAAACACATTTGCGAACGCCCTGACTTACACATCCCGGAAGTACTGGGCTACTGTATTTGAATACTACAGATACGAAAACGGGGTCTGTTTGTGGGGTAGCCCTGGGACATTTTCGCGACACTGGCTGCTCTCTGATCAACTGCCACCGAGTCCTCCCAGGCTCCCTCTCATGAGGAGCCACTGGATCATGCTGGTTACGATGCAAATATACGTTGGGATCTTCATGGCCCTTCTGGGGGTCTTCGAAATGGATCTTTGGTACATGTCACCTACAAAGTACAGAATCATCCACACCACGTTGGGAGTAGTGTATACCGATTTCTTGCACACGACGATTGTTTCCAGGGTTGCTCACCTAAATCCATTCTCTTTTAATGGACTTATCTATCTTTTTCTCCTAGGCCTCTACTGTTTGCGTATCGTCTCTGGTATGATCTTCATCACGGCTTATCAGACCTTGCGGGTTGGATGGTGACATCCACACAAGTTCAGTGTGAGTTAAGACAGGGTGGTGTTTTTATGTCTCAGCTAAGCGAGATTGAAGTCTTTATAGACCTCCATGAACCCGTCCCGGTCTGTGGCCGGAGGATGGCTCTGTGGCATAACTGTTGTTGAGTAGTCATGTACTGGCGGGGGTTACGTAGATCATTCCAATCATAACACTTTGGACCAATCTAAATAGGATTACAAGGACTGATTTCCATATCAAGGGGCAGAAGCTCAACAGAGACTTAGCTTATTATATCGTCTTCTTAAGTACACGTCGTAGCATTCGTTAATTTTTGCCCTTTTCATAAGGACATAACCCAATCACTATATTTTGGACACCCTCAATCTCTTTTATACCACCCACCCACCAACGTTCCATTGGCCACATCCTTCCCATCAGCGAGCATCCGTGTAATATTCCTCCGTCCCTGCTTCTCCAGCCTTTTAGCCCACATATCAGGTGTATCAGTAATTACCCAGTCATAGCCTTGTTCGACGATCCAGTCAAAGTCAGATCGGTAGTCGTGCCCATCTATTGAGACACCTTCGGTCAGCAGGCTGTCCATCAGACGCGGAGCTTTGTTATCCTGGAAAGTGTAGACAGAGTTGTTGCGGTGCTCGTCATCAGGGAAGGTGTAGTTCGCTCTGTCGAAGTCTACGGGTCCCGGGGCGAAGATGTCGCCAGGAGCATAGAAAGTACCAGCAGTCTTGAACTTCACATTAGTAGACTGATTGCCCTTGACGTAGTCGAGGAGGTCTTGGAGTACGCCGTCTGTCGATCTTAATTCGATTTCGGCGCTGATCGTGTAGTTTGTCTGCGAAAATGCCTTCAGTGAGGCAAGAGTGTCCATTTCTTCTTGCATCGAGGGGTCGTAGACAGGAATGAAAGCAAGTTGAACGCCGCTCGCGAATGCGTTTTGTACCCACGGGAGGGCTTCGAAGTCTTCAGGTGTCTTGTACCACTATAACGCTGTCAGTCCATCGCATTTGGAATACTTTCGCCGTCTTACTGTTGCTTGTAGCTTGTAGATGCACCACTCGTTAGCAGGAACTCCTGCAGCATTTTTCAGCGTCCTCAAAGCCCAATATGCTGGCTCCACCGCCGCTTGGTCCTTGAAGTCGAGCTCGAGCACTACATTAATTCCCTCTTTATGGATTGCTTGCACCATATCAGGCAGGGTAGGAACCTTTTCCACACGAACCCGCCCCATTTCGTCGCGTAGATGGAGGTTCTCCATATATCCGGCATAATCAACATCCTTGACCTTAGGATCGTAGCCCTTTCCAGTGTAGGGATTGTAAGCTTCCTTGCCAGCTTGCTCACCAGCGTCAGTCACACGACCTAAGCCGCCATCGTGGATCATCGGGATGAAATAGTCCTTGGAGAGGCGCATGTCCGTTTCGATGCATTCGATGCCAGCTTCTGCTGCTCGCCAGTAGGCATCGACTGAGTTTTCGGCTGTCCCGTTCCATCTATAGAATGTATCGGATTCAGCCAGTTGCACTTTTTTCACATGCTTACCTCAGTCCACGATGCGCGCAGAGAATGGTCAAGTCGTCGTGAGGTTTCTTGAAAGCTTCGATGATTTTCCTCACGTCGTACGGCTGGCGCGCAGCCAAACCGGTGCCAATCTGGAGCCCTAGTAGGCCGAGGGACACATATTTATAGACCATATTTCGCGAGTGGTCTTTCAGTAGACGAGTGGGCAATCTAGTAGAGGGGTGTGACGTTCCATGTCAGTGTTCTTGAGTCCATTATATAGGTACCTATGCAAAGCAGGCACCACCGATATCCTGCCTCCGCTCGTTGGTATCCTCACATCGCGCCATTCATCCTGTAATGCGTACTGCATGCCAGGTTGACCGACTTCGTTCATACAGAAAGATCGTCCACAGAGGATGTTCAATGCGCCCACGTGCCGTGCGCTGTGCTCCGATTGTACATCATGTGCCTGATTGGGCAACCCGAGCAGGCCGATAATGCCTCGCAAGCTAATCACGTCCCCACAATCAATCCAACATCCCTGAAGCACGTGGAGTATTCACAACTGCCATTCAACTTCTTTACGTCTTTGCTTCAGAATTTCGGGATGCGGTATAGTCACGCGAGGCTGTTTGAGTCATAGAATTAGCTCATAAAAGGTTCAATGACTCGTGACACTTCACACCGAAGGATCAACGGAACATTGTGTGCGCAGTTGAGGCTCCAATAAACGAAGAAGACGCCGTCGCAATCGTCACCCAAACTTCAAGCAACTCGCCGCTCCTCTACAGAGCCGGCCCCCTGGATTACCTAGCCCAACAACCTCCTGATCCAATAAACGAAGGCGTCGCAGACGGCCGTGTCTGCGTGGAGGCATTTTTGTGCTCCTACTTCAATTCAAGAAGAAGAAAAGGACAGCTCTCACGATACAGAAATTTAACCATGCAACGTTGAAAGATTCAAGCGGTGGCACGTCCTGCGATTTGTGGGGGTGTTGAGGACTGATCACGTGACTCCCAGCTATCCATGGATCCGTTGACCTGTACGGCCCACGCTCGAGCTTCCAACGGAATTCGGTACGAATTTAGAAGGCCCAACAGGATCATCATGGGCATCTAATCGCATACCTTCCGAAGTCAGCCTGGGTCATAGCATAGCGGGAAGCAGGTAAAGAGGAAGGCTGCGTGAATCCGCATCCGCAGCTGTGCAGAAAATCTACCGTAACACCTGCCCAAAGACCTTCGCAATACTGATTATCGCTCCAGGCAATATTAATGGTACGCTTTAAATGGTAGCGAGGGGTGTCAATTGATGCTGCCAGCCCCTGCATTGCTGCCCTGCCCTGCAGCGTGCTAGCTAGCTCTCATACCGAATCCGCACGAATACGAAGACAACGCTGGTGGAACCACGATTTTCGTTACTATCTTCCATCGTATTCCGGTGATCTAAAGACATGAGATGTGAGTCCTCATCAGTACAAAGCATTCACAATTTTTTTTTATCCATGATACTCGATCTCCGGATGAACACACTGCGTACCACGGCTATTTACGGGCCCACTCGCAACGGCCATCAACAACCAAACCTTGCATTGTCCACACCCAAGATACATGTCCATATAGAGCTAGGACGGGAGAAAAGTAATTCTACACTCCGTCAACTCCTACACCTTCATTGTGTTCGCAGAAGGTGCTCCGCACTCAGCTGGAAGGAGCCACACTAGCCCTATACAGGCAGCTCCGCCCACCCAAACAATACATCACTCTTTTACCTCACTTTGCATCACATCGAAAAGTATTCATACTTTCACTTTGCGGACATAAAATGTTCAATCGAGCCCCAAATCCCCAGTCCGGGACCACTTCCCGCTCCAGCTTCATTCTGTTTACGACTCCCGTTCGCCTAGCGAGTCTCGGCCCCGAGCATCGAACCTGTCCCATCTGCCTCGATGAATACATCGAGCCCCAAGACGGACGTCCCGACCCTAGCGATACCAACGAATGGGCTTTGCGCGTCGAGATGTCTATTACCGACGAAGCAAGCACAACGTGCTGTCGCCATCTATTCGGACAATGGTGTCTCCAGAAGCATATCAACAGTCGAGAGCCCTGGCATAACACGTGCCCGATATGTCGCTTGGAGTGGTGGAAACCTCCTAGGTCGGGATATGTGTCACCGAAAAGCATACGAGGTGTTGGATATGGGAGAGTTGAGCGGCGGGGCGGGCATAGTGTCCGCCGTGGAGCTCGGTCTCCGCGAGCGAGTATTGTGCGGCAGGTGATGAAAGAGCTTGCGGTGGATGGAGGGCGTGCCCATGTCGATATGACAGTGCAAAAGATCAGGGAGAAAATGTTGCTTCTCTTTCAAGAACGTGAACGTGCTAAAATGGCATCAATGAGAGCTTCCTTGAACGCCGCACGACAATCGGAGCAGGCACACCCAGGGAGTGGGAATTCTATGTAGGGGGGTGCAACAATGGGGGCCTCTTTGAGCTGAAAAAGACAACAAGGAGGCGCATGAGGGCTGTCCGCAGGAGGTGGGGCTTGGGGGGTGAACCAGGGTTTAAAGGTTTATTGGTCAAGGTGGTCGAGATGCTATGGTGGGTGGAAGGAACACAGGTTTTCCCCCTCCAGTGGTGGGTAGATAGAATTCCTTCACGTCTTTCTAGTCCATCGCTTGGTCACTCGTGATTAAGGTGATCATAGTTAGGAAAATAAAAAGATACCCTTAAAAGTATTCCAATACCATTAGAAGAGACGTTGGAAAGCAAGACTAATTACTGAGCTCTATATCCACCGATGAGAATAGAGCAGTTCTCTGATGCTTTCCAATGCCTGCTCGACATTTTCCACTTCTTGCCTCGCAACTTCCTCGCGCATCTCTAACCGCCCTAGGGCGCCGATAATATTGTCTAACGTCCCCACGATCTCCGTCCTCGCTGAGTTCGGCGCCGGGAACCACTCCTCCCTACACATAGGACATGTATGGCTCCATGGCTGGCCTGCGCGAACGTGCCTCTCTATACAGCGCCTGCCCAAGATGTGCCTGCATAGACCGCGATCTCGAACTTGAACTGGGTACTCGTGCGTGTCTGCAGGCAGTAGTGGATGTATATAGGCAAGATCTTGTGCATGGTAACACTCGCGACAGATGGGGCATTGCCGCGAGATCGAATCCGGCGGGAGCGCGGATAGCCGAAGGGCACGGGTGTGGTTGGTGAGGAAATTGGAAATAATGGATTCGTCGATGCGGTAGGACATGTTCGTTTGCTTGGATATTTGTTCTGTGAGTCGTTAGAAGGTGGCGATTGGCAGCAAGTCTTTTGACAGAGAGACGTTTGTTAGTGACGGATCGTGATTGTAGAGCCTCGCCTTTGAAGGGGATACTACATGTGAAGTTGTGACAAGGTACCATTACGATAGAGCCGTTGGCTGTATGATGAATAGATGTGCTGGCGACAACAAAGCGCATTGGCTTGTTGTGATTCACGGTGCGACTTTCAACGTCGGCTGCCCACCCCATTTGTTGTCACCATTCTTGGCAATGCTCTACTTTCGGCGCCTAGTCAGCCAGCTAATACATCATAGAAGTAAGGCAGATTCAAGAGAAAGATTGTCTTTCGAATCAAGGATCACGTACAACGTTTCTTAGTCCTTTTCCAGGACAGTCACGATGTAACACTATGAGTGTGTGTTGTTCCTTTAGCTGCCTTGTCCCACAGATGATTCACGTCAGCTTTACATAAGATGTAACACTATTGAATCAGGGTGAGCGATGGCAGCTTAGCCCGTCTTCTCTTTCTGTCGCACTCACGTCAACACAGTGTACCGCATATCATGGTCAACGTCTGGTGGGTGTTGTATTGGCTGACCGATCACCCCCACACTCCCTCCCCCTCGCTGGACCTTCACGGGCACCCATGGGTGCTACCCGGTAGTCTTCCTCGGCTTCGGGATCCCGACTTGTCTATCGGCTGAGTTTGCTCCGAAATATGCTTGATAGAGTTGCTAGAGCAACACAAGTGTGCAATGCAAGTCAACTAATTGGTTACAGACTGACGGTACCCTTCCGTCGAATCGGAGAAACTGTAAGGTCCGTGGAATGAATGAGATCAGAGGTATTGTGAAGCATGTTCGGAGCAGCCCGGGGCTGGCGGAGCACATGATGGCCAGGTCACATTTAAAACATGCATTGAGAAAATAAAGAACTTTACCATCCTGATTTTGTTCAAATCCGACGGCCGGTACACGTGTGCGGGCCGGACGAACGATGGGTCGGTATGCCGGACGTGAGGAGGCTGCATTTGTTCCAAATGGTAGCCTATCACCAAAATCACGGGAAATTTCCGCTAGTTATGAATCGTAAGCGCGCGCTTCTATGTTTCTCTTGTGAGGTTTGTTGTGAAGGTGCACTCGAAATGCCGGAAAAGAGCCGGCACGTTCAATTGCACCTGCCGAGGGCTGTCCTACCGCGGGTCCTCTTTCTTCTTCACGGAAAGCAACGTCTTCTCATCCATGACACGCGCAACAGTAAACACGATATTGTATTTATATCAAATTGACAAGAGCAGTAGTACGTACTCTCGCCTACCTACATGTCGTCTTTCTGGCACTTTGAACGGTTGCTGCCCGCTCGTACTATCCTTGCCCTCCACGTTCTGTGACCAACGATGGTAGAACATCGCCACTATTCTAGGGCATCAGTAACTGTCTCATTTCTTGCGCATTCCGCGGCAGGCAAACGAATAAGATGATTCCACCATGCCCACCGAAACATTCCAACAATGTCTTATACTACACAACCCAAAGTCATATGGACGCACGAATGGTCCATTCCAGGGGCCGGTTATCCTTGACTACCGGTAGACTGGCTGCTGGGTACCTACAACGGATGGGGATAAAGGAACCGTATTGAGCGAAAGCAAGCTATATATATGGTGCTGTCAGCATGGGTCTTCAAGCCACCGAAATCCACAGATACACTACTTCTTCACTAAGCCAGCCAAAGTCCTCACAATGCGCTACATTATCGCCTCAACCCTCTTTTCAGCTGCTGCCGCGCAAGCCACGATAGCCACGATACCTGTGTCTAGCCCTGCTATCTTGAACCTTCCCGCTATCCCCGTCCTACCCCTCCAGGGTATCCCAGATGTCTTGTCTGGCAACGGCTACAACTCCATCGCCGATTCACTGAACAAAGCTGCACAAAGCCTCGGTATTCACGCCGACGCTGCTGGTATGCTGTCCAAAACGATGTATACTCCAGACCTTCTGACATGCTATAGCTGTGGCCAACGCTAAAATCACCGGCAACGTCTCTGCGAACCCCAACATTCTCGCGACATTTGATCTTATCAAGGCCGCAGGTGGTGCTTCTGCGACCCTCTGGCAGCTGGCGTACGACCTGGAGAGCAAGGTCTGCTCGGTCGCTACTTCGATCAACCAGCAGAACCTCGCCACTCAGCAAGCGAACTTGGTCGCTGCGTAAGCAACTCTTGAACATTTGCATCCTGATCTTCCCCTAACAGGATCCAGTGTCCAAGCACAAATCACCGCTATTGCCAGGCTCCGACAGACCATCATGGCCACCGTTTCCGCTGTCCAATCCCGTATGTTGTCCGGCTCCAGCATGACAGCACAACAATTACTGACGTACCCACAGAGGCTGGCGCATTCTCTGACGCTGAAAAGGCTATCATCACCTCGGCAATCCAAGGTCTCGTCAGCTCCGTCAACGCCAGCAGCCAACCTCTCCTGATCCTCGCCAGCGGCTTGAAGAACGTCGGCATCACCACCATCTCCGATTTGGCCAATACCCTGCAAGTCCAGTCAAATGCCCTCGCGACCTACGCGGCCAGAGTTGACTTCACTGGGGCATAGAATACGTATGCTAGTAGTGTCATGGATAAAAGCATGCCACATTGGAGACATAGCTACCAGCGGCAGGTGTGGGAAGTGACGGTCTCATTCTTATTCCTTTTCTTCGGTGGAGGTTCGGGGTATTGTGCTGGGGACGCTCCTTGGAAAATCATCTCATTGTTCCCTTATAGTCTAGTAATGAACACCATCGGCGACGGCCGTATTTAAAGACCCGACGCGCAACTACATTTTGTCCTCGGTCGCCCCGACTCCCGCATTTCACCTATTTCCATCCTTCCCTCCCACTATGCAATTCCCTCTAGCTGTCTAGACCAAGCCCACCTCCCCAGGGATAACCGTCCCATTCTCAATCGCCGCCGCATGGCCCCTAGCTATGTATCCATACACGGGCAGATACCTGTCCAAGTACGGCAGCACCTCCTTCGCTCCCGGAACGCTCCTCCAGTCGCGCATCAGATCGCACACGATGGCGAACATGCTGACGAGCTGCACGCCGGCCTGCTGCATGCGGGAGTTTGCCGTGTCGCGGACGAGGTGGGAGTAGGTTCCCGAGGCTTCGATGTTGGCGAAGACGGAGTAGCCCTCTGCGCGCAGGGAGAGGGCGAGGAAGGCGGTGCACACGTCGGTGGTGATGCCGGCGACGATGATCTGCTTTTTTCCGGTGGCTTTGATGGCGGCGCGGAATTCGGCGTTGTCCCATGCACTGGATGGGGTTGGTTAGATAAATTCTAGTACATGCACGTTGAGAGGGAGGGGGGAACGCACTCCACTTCGCCCTGGCGCTTGATGAGTGGCGCGTCGGGGTACAGTTCTAGGATTTCCTTCGGCAGAGGGCCGTTGGGACCTTGCTCGGCGGACGTGGTCATCACGACGGGGAGGTCAAAGAGCTTGCCGAGCTCGGCGTGCGCGAGGATGTTCTCGCGGTAGAGGGTGGGATCCCAGTCGCGGGCGACCTGGTAGAGGCCGACTTGTAAGTCGAGGATGAGGAGCATCTGGAGAGGTTAGGCTGGGCGCTGTGAGGGGGGTTTCGAGAGGACTGACTGAGTCGTTCTTGGAGAGACGCTCCCATGGGACGGCTAGGTGGTGTTAGTGGAAGATACTGGAGACGTAGGGGCAGGAGAATTACCATCGCCGCGGACGGCATTGACAAAGCCGAGGGCTGCAAGAAAGATGCTCGATCCGAACTTCATGTTGGAGGATTGCTTGATGGTCAGTCACTCTTTGGGATGTTGGAGAAGCTGGAGACGGGGTGCTGTGAGTATACTGTCGAGGGTGTAGGAACCTACTTATACTATTCCAGCCACCATCTCTTTGCTTCCCTGGTGCCTTATTTTTCATGCATTTGGTAATATTTGGTAATCACTTCTGTTGCGATCGAGGTCTGTTCCCACCAGTCCGGCATACTTACTCGTGTGCGTGTGCGTGTACGTGTACCATCGCCGCGCCCAAACTTGTGCATTGATTGTATGCCCACCACCGCCATACCATGGTCGTAGCTGCATGCGCCACGTGATATACCACAACGACTAACCCATTCACTACTCAAGTCCTCTCCAGAGCGTGTTTCAATTGGCCACGCCCACGGCGAGGCCTCGCGCAGCCCCCGCGAATCTCGTACGCAGGCCCACTAGCCCACGGTGCAACAGCCTCCCCGATCTCGAGCGCAGTGGATACCGCAAAACAAAAAGCATGCCATCCTAAAAGCGGTCTTTGATAATCGTCCTGGTAAGGCAAAGCTCAAAGTGCGGCCGAAGGTTGTGGGTAGCGTCTCGCTAGCGACGACTACCCCGGCTCGTTCCCGTGCGCGTCAGCCATTACTCACCCGTCTTAACGGCCGTCGCCCAGTACATCTTGCAGCCTCGCCTTCGTCCATGCAGGGTGTGCCTTGCTTGGGTCTACAAAGTCGCGTTGGTAATGGATGACCATCCGCCTTCAAATTGCGTGGAGGGTTTTTTTCTTGGTCGCACGCGTCCACTTCGAGCCTGATCATAGGTCGAACAGCTGCAATCAAGCATCGCGCGTTCCGAGAGGCGCTCTCATGCAGGCCTGTCTGCCCGCTCGCGAGCTCCGATGCCGTGCTGTCGCGGATTTGATTAAGGGTGAATTCAGAGTCTTGTGGCGATGTTTGCTATAGATGAATACCCTGCACTCGTGCCAGTCACACCGTCTTAATCAGCAGGTTGCAATATCACAACATTACTACCTGCCTTGACAGAAGCACGTGCATCTTCCCTTGTAAAGTTCTTGGAAAGACAGAGTTTGATACAGACTGAATCAAGTTTAACTATTGCAGCGCAGGTCAGATTGCGAATTCTTCGCAGTGTTTTCCTATATTACCACCTAAGCACCCAACCCATTTGTAGCCAGCCACTTTTGCACATATTCATTTCCAGCGGTGGAGTTATAATGCGCATTAATTCCGTGCCCAGTGTTCGGCTGGATGTATGCTTCAAACGCTTGCGCATTGGGGAATGCCTTCTTAGCCTGGACTGGGATGTTAGGCGCAACACCACCAGTGGGGTAGCAATCGAGCCCACAGAACGGCTCATCATATTCTCCGGTGAAGATGATTACAGGGCCACTGAAAGAGGTCTCCGACGGAGCCGACCCGGCGGTGAGAAGTTCGCCGATGGTCACGGGTTGCTTGGTCTGCTCGGTGACTACGCCCAGGCCGATGTCGTAGGCGCCATAGCGGAGGAAGACGAATTGGTTGGCGGTTAGATCGCTGTGGGTGAGGTAACCGCTGGGGTAGTTCAATTGTTGCTCGTTGGTCACATTCCACCCGTTGATGATGTTGCCGACCTCGGTAGTTGCGATATCATTCCAGATATCGTCGGTTGAGACAACAATACCAACACCCTTGAGCAAAGTCTGGAGAGCCTGGACGAGGCTGATATTCTTCAACCAGCCGTTGAACTTCGCCCGCAGCGTGCTGTTTGGTGCGTCTGCAAAGCGAAGAGGCTGATTCAGGCGTGCACTGTGCAAATTCCAAGCCGGGACAGTCTGAGAGGGGAGGAAAGTGCCGTTTCCGGAATAACCAGTCAAAACTAAACCATCGGTGTTGTTCGGATACAACGCCGACAACCAGTAAGACTGGATCGACCCAAATGAGTGACCAACGTGGATCACCTTACTGTAGTGGTTCTTGACTTGTGGAATCTTTCTGGCCCGCAGCAGGGTTGTGACAGCGTTCAGGGCCTCAACTTCAAGTTGGGCTTGGATCTCATTTATCGGATCGCCATGCGACGAATTGCCGATGCCCAAGCGGTCGATAGCCAGAGTGCTGTACCCCGCCGCGTTCGCAACCTTCACATAGCTGTAGTTGTAGTTGTTGTAAGAGAGATCCCAGTAGCTAGCGTGCTTGTCAGTTTCGACGTCTCTACTAATTTGAGGATACAACACACGTTTTGTCAAAGCCAATACCATGTGACAATATCTGAATAGTCGACGCTTTGCCATTGTCGGGTTGGCAGTATTTCGCAGAGATCTCGTATTTCCCCTGTACTGTTGCATATCCTTGGAGGATTTTTGCGGAGTAATTGCGCCCTTGTTGGCTGAATTGTTGTGCAAAAGAAGTTACCTCAAGGTTGGCCTCGGCGGGTATGTTGGGGAAAACCCCCTGTCGCGAAGATATCTCGACCGGGATGCTGAAGTTGGAGCATGTGTTCGCTGCAACGAAGCCTGCCAGCAGCACAACACCCAAAGATGTAAAAGCGGCCATCGTGAATGGAAAATTGGGCCTGAACCTACTCAATGGATACGGAATGGG
The DNA here is from genome assembly GCA_010093485.1 of Karstenula rhodostoma CBS 690.94. NCBI lineage: Eukaryota > Fungi > Ascomycota > Dothideomycetes > Pleosporales > Didymosphaeriaceae > Karstenula > Karstenula rhodostoma. The sequence goes on along the minus strand of MU001507.1, from coordinate 545,275 downwards.
ATGACCTTCGGAAGATGAGCAGCTACAACAAAAGTCCGATTACTTCTGCAGTCTCTGCATTACTCTTATTATAGAGTTCATCTTCGGTAATGAACTTTGTCAGGATTCGTCACTGGTCAGCCGCAGATCGGCCATTGATTTGAGTTTCCGGGTAAGCATGAACGCATCTTCGACCCTAACCTTGATGATATAGGTACCAAACTGTCCGCGCAAATGGCAATCGTCCTGATCGGTGCTGTACGACCGATGAGCGAATCATGGGGAACGGAGACGGAGAAGATGGAGTTCGCAGAAGGAGCTAAACCAGATCGTTCAGGTGCGAGTGCAAGTAACCTTATTGCTCCGGCCATGGTGCCAGTAGCGGCTATGAGCGCTCGTCCTGGGATGTCGTCATGGCCAATCGCGTTAGTGTCATCACCGGCCCCGGATTTGGAAGCAAGGTGTTGTGGCCGCGGAGTACCGGGCCATCCGCAAAACTGTAAACCACAGCGCGCACGAGTGCACAGCGAGAGTGTACAGGCGAAGTACCGCTGCAATGCTACCACTTTTCCAGTTGCATTCTCTGTGACCGCTGGTCGTTTACTTGTGTTAGGCCCTTGCAGGTCAGTTCTCGGAGATATTGGGCCGTCAATGGAGCGGTCTCCGATGCGCAGCCATAAAACTATGTGGGTACCGCTGGAGTGGTGAATATGCGCTATTGGGCCTACATCAGTGGAACAAGTAGTCATGAAGGACGGCGTTCCCAGTGACGGCTCGGAGGGTCCGCGCATATCGTGATACAGGGACGGCAGGTGTAGTACAGGTACATACAAACCAAATGGTTGGGTTGCTAGGGACGGCATGCGGAGAGCTGAGAACTGAGAGCACATGGGAGCAAAGGTGCAGCGGCACAGCGGCACACGCTAATCCCCAGCTGCAAAAGGCACGACAGACAGTGGCTGACTCCAACTTCAACATGCAAACTCCAGCATCGCGACCTAGAGACAGCATTCCCATGCCTCTGATGAACAAACAGACCCAGCACAGCGCGACGATGACATCATGAGTTCAGGTCCGAAGCGTGGGCTAGCGGCGGGCGAACTCAACACCGGCTATGCGAAGCGCCCGCGCTGTGATTGGTTGGATACGCATCGCAACAGCTTCACCGCAGCCATGCGGTAGACAAGAGATCCTCCGCTCGTTCAAGGCCTACACTAAAACGATATGTATTTGCGCATCGGAAGGATTCGTTTGAACGCGCGAGATGTTTCTATTTGAGCATGCCATCGCATATATACCACGCAATGCCTCCTCCAAAGAACCGCAATCGCAGTAGGACTCCTGCCTCGACAGAAACGACGCCCATACCAGATACATAACAACCCCCCAGCCCAGCCACCCGCAATGGTCGACCTCGCCACGATCCACACCTCCAACGCCAACCTCCCCTCCCACCTCACCGCCGTCTTCGCAGGCGGCACCTCAGGCATCGGCCTATACACCCTCCTCGCACTCGCCCGCCACTGCGCAAACCCCACCATCTACTTCATCGGACGCTCCCAAACCGCCGCAACCCGCATCCTCGCCGACCTCGACACCACCAACCCCGCCGGCACCTACACCTTCCTCCCCGCCGACGTCTCCCTCCTCAAAAACGTCGACGCCGTCTGCGCCCACATCGCCGCCAGAGAACCCCACATCAACATCCTCTGCCTCAGCCAGGGCACCATGTCCGTCGGCCACGAGACAGCCGAGGGCATGCACGCCGCCGCCTCCCTCGTGCTGCACTCCCGCGCGCGCTTCACCCTGAATCTGCTGCCCCTCCTCCGCGCAGCGCCGGGCCTCAGGCGCGTGCTGTCTGTCTTCACGGGCACCAAGGAGGGCCCGCTCACCGCGGTCGAGCTGCAGATGCGCGGTGTGACGAATCCGCTCAAGGCGCGTGGGCAGGCGGCGAGCGCGGTGACGCTGTTGATGGAGGAGGCGGGGCGGAGGGCGCCTGAGGTCGGGCTCGTGCATACGTATCCTGGGTTCGTGAAGTCGGGGATTGGGAGGGACTTTGGGGTTGTGGCGAAGGGGGTGGGGTGGGTGGTTGAGAGGGTGCTTGGGAAGTGGCTGTATGTGCCGGTGGGGGAGAGCGGGGAGAGGAATCTGTGGTTGTGCACGAGTGGGAGGTTTGCTGCTGCTGGTGCCGGGGGGGAGGAGAAGGGTGTGGCAGCGGCGGTTGGGACGGATGGGAGTGTCGGGAGTGGGGTGTACACTGTTGATGAGAAGGGGGAGAGCGGCGGCGAGGCCGTACTCCAGGTGCTCCGGGACCTGTGGGCGCAGAACAAAGACGCGTGGGTGTGGGAAGAGGTGCGGAAAGAGTTCCTCCGGATAACAGGCAAGGAAAGCATGTAGAGATACCATCTTCTCTTTACGCATCGGCTCTACTCCGTCTTCCCCTTCTTACTCAACACATAATCCCCCCCTTTCACCGCCTTCCACACCCCGTAGCACCCCCTCAGCACCTCACTCTTCCACACAATCCGCTTAATCCACGCCTTCCACCCGGTCCCAAAATCCCGCTTCGACCCCCTATCCCTAACCTTCGCCCACACACTCGGCAGACTCCCCGCGTCAAACTTCTCCCGCAGCGCCTCATACCGCTGTTTATCGTATATGTCCCACCACTCCTCCTCCGTGTAGAACACGCGCGAGTACAACCACTTCAGACCACCGAGAGCGTGCGCTTTCGCCTCGATCTCGCGGTTCGCGCGCACGTATTCTTCCTCGGAAGAGGGATACGGGCCCCAGATGCCGACATTGATGTACTCGCCCTCATACACGGCGCCGGACTGCTTCCCCGGAACGTCGCCTGCGAAAGGGCGCGGATGCCCCATGGAAGAGCGCCCGTCTTTGCGCACGGGACACAGCCACAGCGGGTAGATGGCGAAGGTTTTGTCGACCCACTCGGCGAAGGGCGCGGCGTTTGGCGCTGGGAAGGCAATGTCGTGGATGATGTAGCGGTCTGTGTGGCCGCTTGCGTGCAGTGCGTGGTACATGACGCGCGTGTGCATGAAGTAGTCCAACAGCAGGCGGGTGAGCCAGGTGAAGGGGACGTGGAAGTGCGCGAAGGCGTAACTGCCCATCCAGAAGGCGCCGCGGTCGTAGCGGAAGAGGTAGTCCTGTATGGGGACGCTTTCTGTAGTGGGGCCGGGGAGAGATGAAAGGCGGCGCGCGTGCAAGTAGAACCAGAGGTCCCAGGGGCGTGAGAAGGTGCGGAGGGGGAGAGTGGGGGAGGGTGATGTGGTGAGGCGGGCGGTGATGATTGCACCGGACGTGCGGGAAAAGAGGATGCCGTCGATGTAGTCGGCGGAGGCGGTAGCGGTTGCTTGCTGCAGTGTGGACATGGCATGCGGGATGGACTTGGTGGGGTGGTACGTGACCTCAACGTGTGAATTCAGGTCGATGAGTTGCACCTCGACGCATGTTAGCACGCCCAGCGTGCCAAAACTCCCTCGAAGCCCCTCAAACAGCTCTTGGTTCTCCGTCGAAGATGCCCGCACCACGTCCCCGTTTGCGAGGACAACTTCCGCGCTCAGTACCGTCCGGTCAAAGAACCCATACTTGAAACTACTGCTCTCCCCCGCGGTACCAACGAAGCCCCCACCGACGGTGATACCAGGGAACTCCATGACAACAGGCGGAAGCAGACCCATCTTCATTGTCTCGCGGACAAGGGCATCCATGGGGACATTGGGCTCGACGACGGCGATTTTAGTGGCCGGATCGATGGAGAGAACATTGTTAAGATTGCTTACGTCCACGATTGAAGCACGGTCGAAGCTTGCATGGCGCGTAGAGTTTGTGCTCCCGTGATAAACGCGGAATGCGGTTTTAGTAGTGTAAAAGTGGGCGACGCGGGAGCGGACGCGCTCGACGGCAGACTTGTGGCTGTGCGTGGTATCCATCTCTAGTTGTTCCTGTCGCAGTGGATCCTGTTCTATTGATGTGGTATAAGCATCGCGAGTGTAGGGCTGTAGGAGTAGGTATGCAGGGCCGAACGTCGAGACGTATACCTAGCACCACTTGACGAGTACTCGGCTAAGCGAGCCTACGAATCTCCAAGCCGGTGTCTTAGCATGTGGAGCCCGTTCCGTGACTTCCGGGAACGGCCTAAAACATAAATAAAGATGCATCCGTGAGGCTCAGCGGGATCAGGCGGCAGGTGCGAGGCGTAAGCGGTGCGCTTACGTAGCTATCGTCATCCACCAGGAGTGGCGTGCAGTAACAGCTATCTCCCCCTTTGTGTCGCACCGTTGCATAGACATCTTGCCTATTATTGTTGGAACTTTGCTATTACTTTTCATTCGGGCTATCAGTGGCAATGGAGGCGCACAAAGAGGAGGTATCGCGGATTGCAGAGCGGGTTCAAGCCTTCCAACGGTCTTCAACACCGTTTCGCATCTACCACGGTAGCACGCTCTCGACGCGGGAATCCGTGCGGCAAAGAGACCAGATCATAGATACGAGCAGGCTCAATCATGTTATACGATTCAACAAGCAAGAGAAGACTGTGTTGGTCGAGCCGAACGTGTCGATGGATGCGTTAGTAGACGCGACTTTGCGCGAGGGTCTGCTGCCGAAGGTTGTGATGGAGCTTCCTAACATTACTGTTGGAGGCGGATTTGCGGGAACCTCGGGAGAATCGAGCTCATTTCGGTTTGGCCTATTTGACAGGTCTATGCGAGGCATTGAGGTGGTGTTGGGCAATGGAGAGATTGTGTGGGCCACAGGCGACCGCGAAGACCCCCATCGCGACCTTTTCTTTGCATGTGCCGGCAGTTGTGGCACTTTGGGAGTTGTTACACTGCTGGAGATGGAGCTCATTGACGCGCAACCGTATGTCGAGTTGGAGTATAGGGCAGTTGGGAGCGTGAAAGAGGCTGTCGCTGTGCTTCAAGAGGCCGAACAAGATTCTAGCGTCGACTATATCGATGGCATCCTGTACTCGATGAAGAACGGCGTGATCATGATTGGGAAGCTACAGGCCGAGCCCATTCAAGGTAAGTACTGACTACGAATTATGATTGCGTACTCACCCTTTGCAGATTGTGTTCAATCGTTCGATAAACCCTCAGACCCTTGGTTCTATCTAGACGCTGAACAGATCCTCAAGCGCATCGAAAACGGCGAAAAATCTTACAAACAAAGCGTCCCGATCAAGTCGTACTTCTTCCGATACGATCGCGGAGTGTTTTGGGGCGGCGGAATTGCTTTCAAGTATTTCTGCATGCCGTTTTCAAACTTAACACGGCGGCTGCTTGACCCTTACATGTATAGCAGAACCATGATCCATGCGCTGCACCGCTCGGGTATATCCTCGCAAGCAATCATCCAGGATTTGGGTGTCCCGTACGAAAGCGCAGAAGCGTTCATCAAGTGGACCGATGAAAAGACAGGGTTTTGGCCACTATGGCTATGCCCTGTGAAGCCGCCTCCACGTGACGAGTGCAGCTTCTCCATGGCCAATGTGGGCCCTGACAAGACGGTGCTGGATGTTGGCATATGGGGCATGGGACCCAAGGATTCTCGGAGGTTTGTTGCGCTCAACCGCGAATTCGAAGCCAAGGTAGCCGAGCTTGGTGGAATCAAATGCCTGTACGCGCATGCCTATTACACCGAAGATGAATTCTGGCGGATCTACGACGAGCAGAAATACACGGGCCTGAGGCGAAAGTACCACGCGGGGTCACTGCCCAGCATATACGACAAAGTGAAGGTCGATCTCCAGGGTGTCGCCGGACCCCACAGCGTTCGCCAGCAAGAGACATGGGGCGAATGGACGAGTCGGAGTTTTTGGGGAACATGGCCATTTGGTGGCCTCTACGGGGTGGCCAGCGCGACCAAAGGGCTGGTTGTAGAGAGCGACTTTTTGCTGAAGAAGTAGGGTGTTGTCTGTGCACCGTGTAGCGGTGTGAAACACTGACGTGGTGGCCACCCATACGAAAAGAAAGTTCCTTCTCACGACCAAGACAGTTGGAGAGACAGCGGCGTGATGAATGTGAAGGAGCAACCCCTTTTGTGAGACTGGAGCAAATGCCCGTCGGAGGTATGCCCGGGTCGAGCACAAGAAACGGGCCATGAGACCCTGGCCTCTGCGGGCGAGATGAGAGGTGGCCCAAACTCGACGCGTCGACGCTATAGGCCGCCCAATTTCAGAGTGACGTTCAGAGCCCAGGCGTGTCTATCCAGCCTCAGGAAACTCTGCAGGCTGGTTCCAGGGCGATCGGCAGGGCCATGACGATGCGCGTAGGGTGCGGAGAGGCAGCGCGGAGGCCAAAAACGCGTGGAGAAGGTGCGACGCGTGAACGTCATGGGCCGTGACCTTTCTTGATTGGCGCGTGCGTGCTGACGGTTGCCGTTGACGTAGCTCTAGCGTTACATAAAACGGACGGGCTCCCAGCCACCAGCAATTGCACGCCCGCCCGCCATCCCGCCCACACTGCTGCCTCATCCCGTCGCCAGCTGTACAAAAATACCCACCCTTGTTCGGTTCGCTGCAAAAGTCCTCACCCTGCCTGCCTAACAAATTCTTTCGACACAGCGACCCGTCACAGTTGGCTAGCTTTTTTTTGGACCACCTGCAGCACGCAGTATACTGTGTATCACACTCCACCGCGACTAACCCACACATCTCCGTCGCCATGGCTCGCCCCAGCGGCCTCGCGTCGGACCACCATCCCGAAGGCCCAGGCGACGCTCCCCGTCGCCGCAAGGCCCGCAAGAGCACCCCGTCCGCCGACCCCTCGCAGACCAGCAAGCGCGCGGCCTCGCCCTCCGAACAATCGACACCCGCGCCGAAACGCGTGCGGGTGGCATCCGATGACCACGACCAGCTAGCCCGCGAGCTCGAGGAGTCAGTCACCCGACAGTCACAGACACCCACCGTCACAGTCCGCAAGACCATCACCCGCCACACCCGCCGCAACTCAGAGCCCGTGGTCGCCTTTGCCGATGATGAGGACGACGAGGATGAGGACGATTTGCAGCTGACCCCGTCGGCGTCGACCCAGCCCCTGCCTGGCCTCACGCCACATCTTCGTCGCATTGGGGCGCCCCGTGGCCGACCCACCAATGCCGCCCGCCGTGCTCGCATGTCGATGCCCGCCCAGATCCGCATCGAGCCCATTGACGAGGCCAGTGGCAGCCAGATCCAGTTTGCGCCCTTCAAGGCCACCATCGACAGCCGCACCCGCCGTAGGCTCAAGCGCAACCACCTTGCCGAGGAGTACAACGACCTCGAGAGCCACCAGAAGGAGGATCAGCGGCTGCGAAAGGCCTACATCGAGCTCAGCAACCAGCTCAAAGAGAAGAACGAGCAGATCAAGGACCTAGAATACCAGATCGAGGCGCGTCGCTTGGGTGAGATCAACTTGACCGACGGCGAGACGGACGACCTGCGTGATCAGCTCACCCGCGCCCGAGAAGAGATCGAGGAATTGCGGGCGTCGTCCGTCTATCGCGGCGACTCACGCGAGACGAGTGCATTCGACATGATGGACGGCGCTTTCGACGACGACGATGATGAGCCGCTCCTGGCCATTGATCCCAACGACCCCGACGGCCCCGACATGGAGGACCCCGAGGGCCTTCCCAACGGCCCCTACGCTGAGCGCGTGATGGCACTTTCTAGCCAGGTCACCGTCGATACCTTGAAGACAATCACCCACACTAGCCAGGACTCTTTGGCCGAAGCTTCACAAGCTGATCCGACCTCACTCCCAGATAAAATCTCTGACAGGGCCGTCAAGCGGTACGAATCGGAGATTGATCGACTTATCGAGCAGGTGGCCACGTCCCAGGGCGCTCTACGCATCGTCTCCATTGAGCTCCAGAATCTCAACATCCTTCCTCCGGGCGCGTCGACAGACGCCATTCTCAACTCGATGCGACGTGTCCTCCAAGATATTCGCGAGGAGATGGAAAACCTTCTGCCGGGTTGCTCTCTAGGACTACACAATGGCGAGTTCCTCCGGAAGCTACCCACAATGCTGGAGGATGTCATGGCCGAACTGAAAGAGAAGACGGCTGTCGCCGAAACTCATTACAAAGAGGCTCGCGTCATGCGAGCCCAGTTTGAAAATGCTCTTGGTCTCTTGGAACGCTCTGAAGCCCGCAACGACCTCTTAGACGACAAGATCGCCGACTTGCAGCAGGGCAACGAGGACCTGCGCGCAGATATTGCGAACCTGGAGGAGCGTGTGACCACTTTGGATGCGCTCACCAACCAACAAGATGCGGAGCTGAAAGCCAAGGACACCAAAATTCACGGCTTAAAGGTGGAAATCGAGGATAGAGAGACAGCCCTCACTCGCCTCCGCGATTCGCTTGAGAAGTACCGCGTCGACCTCAACAACGTCAACGAAACAGCCACGCGCACCGAGGCAACGTACCAGAGCACACTCGCCGAGCTGCAGCAGAACCATGCCGCTGAAGTATTGGGCCTACAGACGCAGTTCCGGGACGAGAATGAGCTCCGCCTACAAGCACAAGGCCAGGCCGAGCAGAGGTCTGAGTACATTCAGGAACTCGAGGAGCATGTCAAGGGCATCGAGCAGCAAGTGGCTGACTTGATGGACGATGTCGAGCAGCTTCGCAACCACCTCGCCACGACAAATGAAGAGCACGACGAGACCAAGGCTCTTCTCCAGGATGAGCAAGATCGTGCGTACGCTCAACAGAACCAGCTCGAAAATCTGGAAGAGAAGCTAGAGCAGCTGACAATCGAGCTCTCCGAGACTCGCGCGAACCTGGAGGCTGAGCGCACCCAGCGGGAGCAGACCGAGGCCATGCTAGATGACGCTAACGCCGAGATTGATGATCTAAAGGAGCGCCTCAGCGCAGAGGGCTTGGAGTCTCAAGGTCTTCGGTCCAAGCTTTTCCAGGTCCAAATGGAGCGAGAGGAAGCAGTGAAGAGCCTGGAGGAAGACGCCCGTGAGCGTGAAGACGCCCTTAATAATTCACTTGCCTTCGAGACTCAAGCTCGCCAAGATGTCGAGCAGAGCCTGGCCGACCGGGACCTACAAATCACGCAGTTGGAGGCAAATATTGCGTCTCAGGAAGAAAAGCTCATTGGACTGGCCCAGGAGCTTGCCGATACCGAACAAAAGCGGGACGAGATTATCGCGGATTTGGACTTACAGCTTAATGATCTGAAGCAGCAATTCGCTGCTTTGGAGAATAGCTCCAACAGCACCATTGCATCGCTACAAGCCAACATCACCGACTTGACCAACGAGGTTAATGCGCTCAAGGGTGATATCCAGCGCATCACAGCCACTGCTGCTGATACTGAGCGCGACCTGCGCGAGGAGCTAGCTCAGAAGGAGCAAGAGTTGGCCCAGCGAAACCAGGAATATGCAGAGCTTCAGGGCGCTCATGCTCAGCTGGAGGATGAGCATCGGCAGTCTATCGACACCTTTTCCACCGAGCAGTTCCACTTCACCCGGCTACAGGAGAAGTGGATCCGGGGCCAACAGACGATGGAGGACAAGATCCGAACCCTGGAAGCGCGAGTGCGCGATCTAGAGGCGGCAGTCGCTCAGCAAATACTGGACCACGAAGCCACCATCCGCGAGAAGGAAGCCGAGGTCCAGGAGTTGCACGTGTTGGCCGACACCCGCGTCGAGACGATCGTCGAGAAAGAGCAGCAAATCGAGGCTCTGAAGGAGACCTTTGCACAGCAGGAGGTCGACTCCCGCCAGACCATCGACGCTCTGCTCGAAACGCAGCGCCTGGCCCAACAACAAAACGAAGACCTCGCCGCTGCGCTCAAGAAGCGCAACGCAGAGACACTCGGTGCCGTCCGGGATCTGCAAGTCAAGGGCGTAGTGATAAAGAGGCAAAACACCAATCTCAACAAGGTCACCAATGGCAAGGTGACCAAGGTCAGCGAGCGCGTCAAGATCGGCAAGAAGAGCCGCGCTGGCAAGATCGTCAAGGAGCGCAAGTGGCGCGACTCTGGATTCGGTGCTGACAGCGACATTGAGAACGAGGAGGTCGACTTCGACGAGGCCGCTCCTGAGCCTATTGCCGGCTAGATGCGGACGTTTTCGTCGCCGCTTTTTCGAAAGGCTTGGATGCCATGACGATTGGGTATACGGTTGGACAACTCGGATTGTTGGTTCTTTCCACCGATTGTTTGTCTAACGTCACGACCGTACATCACGATTCTGTCCTCTCTTTTGTATACGAGTTAAGACCGGCATTGGACATGCCTTTCCCTTCTTCCTGTTCCGTTGTCCCCCCCCCTTTTTTTTGGAACAGCGGCTTCTCTGCATTGCGAATGGTGCTTGTTGGATCAAAATGGCATGTTGCATGGAATCGGATTGCGCGGAGCGTGATACATACACAGCATACCCCTAATGATTATGTCGCATAGGACATGAGCGGATGAATGCATTTATTCTCATTTCTAAAAGATGACCATAATTCATTTGTACCTACACCTGATAACTCGATGTTTTTGTCATTATTTCCCTCCAGATGGTCCCCTATATAACATCATGTGACGAACTCGTTTGTTGTTTAAGACGGTCGTGTTCATTTGAATTGACAAACGCATGCCCAAATGCATGCCCAAATGGGATTTCCTTCCATCTTACTCCCAGGGTCCAAGCGCAATTCTGCCATGGAAGAGTCTCACTACTCAGGACCTGCGCCCTCTTGCACTCCTGTAGGCATCCTATGGTAACCTCTCTAGTGAGAGGCCGTTCAATTATAAGCATCACGCAACTGAACACTACACCCACATATCTCATCCTCTAAATAGTAGCAAATTTATCCTTCCCCCTCTATCGTTACCCCATTCACCCCTCTAAATCCACCCTTCTCACCCGTTCCCTGGCTAGACAGCCCGTATGACTTTGGGCTCGTTATTCAGCAAAACCGAATTCTCACCTATCGCAAGTACAAGTCAGATATTTCCGCCAAGGGCACCAGATGGACTATGAAACGTGGCATATACTACAGATCTACTCGATCCACTTATTCGCTGCAAGGCCAGTGCCAAAAATGCCAACTCAACGAGAAAAGTGGCCTCTGCCCGATTGAAATTTCCTTGCGGGGTTTGTTGGGCTTAGTTACCCGGGGAGCCGGCTCTGTAGAGGAGCGGCGCGATGCTGAACTTTGGTTCCGGTGGCGCGTATTTCTAGGAGTCATTCGAGTTGTTGAGTTGGCAGCGGAATATGCTTACGAGATAGACGCGAACGATAAGATATACTACGCCAATGGTTTGTTTTTTAATGTGATACGAGGACAAGATAAAGACTTTAAAGAGCTTCCAGGGTTGAAAGACAGTATTGGTTATCACTACACTAGCGGCCTAATAGGCTATCTACCGCAGACAGACACATCACCAGTCCGTCTTACCCTCGCGGATATTGACCGTGTAGTATCCGACACCAACATCAGAGCCAATCCTCCAGTTGCACAACTCGAAATACATATCTATTTACCCATATTTAAGGGACGTGGCCAGGCTTTTCAATATTGACATCGTGAATTCGCATCTAATTAGTGCACGCTTGTGCAATACTCTCAGCACCTGTACCGGAACTCATTCCAACAGGATCCATGTGTTCTCCGTGATAATCGTAACCACATGCCAACTAGAATCCTTCGATAGGATCAACCATCAAATGGCAAAGTGGCAAGCGCGAAGGAATGAAGTGCATGGTGACAGGGACCAAGCATTTGGCTTAGCATCTGCGGTCTTTTCGGCAATAGATCCATGAAGTTGGCAGCAGACATGTTCTTGGCGAAATATCTGTCGTTCGTGGTGACGACTGCGACGCCTTTTTGGCCCGGCACGAGTTTTCGATTTTCTTTTGTGCCAGGCAGAGTTTGGGTGGCTGCCGTGGCTGCCATGTTGAAGTCGTTTGTGGAGAATGTTCGATCGGTTTGTGGTGTCTGGGGAGAGAAGGGACCGCGAAAAGCTCTCTGCAATAAATACTCGTGTATGCGCTGCGCCGGCCCAACAACCAGATCGCGAGCGTCTAGTTACTATTTAATATAATTACTTGAACGCGCCGTCGCGATCGCTACTAAAACCAAAGTTTAGAAGTATCGCGCCGCCCCTCTACGGGCCGGCTTTCCTGGTTACCAAGCCCAACAAACTCCTACTTATGTTCCAGTAAGCGTCATTTCCTTCGGCGTGCGTTTCTTCGGTAGCGGCTTTTTGGTCTCTTTCACGAAAGAGGTGGGGACAGCTGTGGAATCGTTTTCTCCCAGCGAGGAGAGGAACGATGGGACGTCGGACATGAAAGCTTCGTCACCGGCCGAGTCGGAATCATCAAAGGCAATCTGGTGGCGTATAACCATACTGCCACAATCATGTCTTGGCTAAAGCTTACGCCGTTCATCTGGAATGTCATTCCAGTGTGCTGCACCATCTGGGAGACATTGCTAGCCGCATATAGATCTTTGAATCACACAGTATGCTCGGAGACTGCGGTGATGCTCGAGTGACATGCTGCACGCATAGCAAATGAGCCTGGATAGGATGCGGAGAAGGACCTCAAGACGATATGTACTACCACGAGTTCGATATACCCAGATAAAAAATATGGTCTCTAATAAAATCATCACCATGCAAAAAAGAACCAGCCTCAAGCTAGAAGATGCTAGAACGCAAGTCTCAAACCAGACGAGCAAGTATCACTACATCCTCACGCGTTTTGCAGACTTTGTTGCCCCCTCAATACCCACTTCCTCATTCTCCCTCTTGCGCTTAGCCGCCATCGCCGGATGGTGAGATGCTGCCGAAATCATCGACCGCATGCCTGGCTGATTCTCGCCCTTGTCAAGAATCTTGCCCAGATTATTCTTGTTCACGGCTGGCGGTTTAGTCGCAAGGGTATTCTCCCCCATACTCTTCAACAACTTCTTCGATCCCTTAGACAGCCCCGCCGTCTTCGAAGCCGGAATCGTCCTCCCGCCATACGCCTCGTCGCGCGGCTTCGGCTTCCACACCGTCGCTGCTTTGGCGGCAGCCCCGCGCGGCTTCGCGATGCTCTTGTCTGCCGCCACGAGCTTATTGACCATGCCGGGGATTTTATGGGGGTTGAGATCGGTCAGGATAGTGGAAGATTGTTTGCTGTAGGCAGCGGCGATGCTGTAAGCTTTGAGCTTCTTGAGGGCAGTTGAAGCGGCGTTTCCGTCGGGGGCGGGGGTGGACTTCCTTCGAAGGGGATTGGTGAGCGCGACCTTCACCTCGGGAGTCAAGCTTGCTGTCTTTGGAGGGAGATTGGTGGGAGCGGGCTTTGCGGCCTTGGCTGGGGTGGGCTTATGGATGGAACGCGTTCCAGAGCCCGCGGCCATCTTGCCGCTGGTGCCCATACGGATGTCGTTTCGGAAGGGGTCCACAGCGGGCTTTTTTTGGCGGGCGACCCTCTTCGAAGGGGAATCGGGGGTCGCTCCATCGGAGGCTACTTTCTTCGGGCTGGTGGCAGAGTCCTTGACTTCGGAGGCTGGCACCGAAGGAAATAAGAGCTCTGTTATTGGGTCGATGGACTTGGACGATGTTTTGGCTGTATTTACCGCTGGAATATGTTCTTCGGAAACAACCTCAAGCGTAGCGGCCTTGCGCTTTCTGTCTTTGTTTTTGGTCTTCTCTTCGTTCGAAGCAGTGCCTGGAACAGAGACAATTGGTGCATTATCTTTGATCAGCTTAGCTTTCAGCGGACGGTCCTGGCACAGTTTTGGTGCTAGCGGGAGCGTCCTCGCAGAGTTGAGTGATGTAGCTGATGAAGACTTGCAAGAGCTGGCAGTGCTCGAGGCTACGGCTGATGAGCGACGGATGATGGGGGCACGTGTCTTGAGCATGCTTGCGGTAATAGCTCTTGGCTATGGGACTGGAGTAGTCGAGGTTGTGGCTGAGATGTCTTGGAGTGCGTGAGAGTGATGGCGCTGCAGAATCAAGCAAGCCGTGATAAAGGAAGTGCAGGTTGATATAGAGGCAAGAGCAGGTGCGAAAGATTTGATTTCGAGTGGGTGTCTGGGACACGCACTTATAAACTCGCTGTGGGAAGAAGCAGAATATCTAGGTAAGTGAACAATAGGGAATACGGTATTGTGCCTGTGAGGTGAATAGGTGAACCATGGTCCAAGCACTTTGCGCCCCACAAAAACGCCCGGAGCGCGCAATATATGGTTGAGAACAGCAAATATATGGTTGAGAACAGCAAAAGGCACGAGAAAGCTACTATTTCACGTCTATAATGCATATTCTGTGAGCTGTTGGTATTGTGCCTTGCAAAAGTTCTGACCCACCGTCTCATGGTACTGGATAATTGATCTAGTCAATACCTGCTAGTATTAAACATGATACTTCGCGCGTTTGCAAGCTATAGATATCTGCCAGTGTATATATTGTGGAGGGCGAGCTATTGGTTTATTTCCTTTGGTAGGCTAGTTTTAATACGCTTTTACCTTATTTTAGTTGACTTTAACAGAATCTAGCTAATAGTTAGGCCCCCAATAATATATATACTGGCAGATATTGACTAGATCAATTATCCAGTACCACGGGAAGGCGGGTCAGAACTTTTGCAAGGCACTGATATTGTGGGAGGCAGTCGAGAGCTGATGCATGTTTCTTCGTCTCCCTCAGGCACCAAGTTTGCGAGATAGCTCTGGCGGTTCCAAGCTTTGACCTTACGGCATGTTAAGCCATGCACTGGCTGGATGTTAAATACCAGTTATACGTCACGTGATCTCGCTGCAAGTGGGGAAACTAATGTATACCGATGGAATTAGCGCCGATAGGACCACCCTGCTTCTTATACCAAAGGCGCGGAAACTTATACTCCGTTTCATTGTCTCATTGTTTCTTTGTCGGCTTCATAATGTTCTTCGCAGTGTTCTGATTACAAATTCAGCAGAAGATTGAAACCACGGCATTCGCACACTCTCTCTCTCGTCATTCGTTAGGATAGTATACCTTGCAGGCAATACCCAGTGGTGGGACTAGTGCACGGATATTCTGTGAAGGACGAGATGACAAGGATGTTGCGGCCAGATCTCTAGAATAGGCGGGTGGCTTGGCGTTCTCCCACATCCTTGACGCACCCCAACAAAGGCCACAGCAGCCATTGCACAACTCCCACGAGTCAATTGCTCAAAAGAATCCCCCGATACACCTCTCCGAACACTCCACAGCCATCATGAAGGTCGCCGTCATCCTCGCACTGGCAACCGCCGCTGTCGCTGACATCATCAACAACGAGGTACCCTATCATCCCGCCACATCTACCGCACAGCTAACAAGCAGCACAGCACCTCAAGACGGAAGTCGTCAACAAGGTCGAGTGCAACCGCCCCACCAAGGCCGGTGACGGCATCCAAGTGCACTACCGCGGCACCCTCGAGAGCGACGGCAGCGAGTTCGACGCCTCGTACAACCGCGGCCAGCCGCTGGGCTTCACTGTCGGCAAGGGCCAGGTCATCAAGGGCTGGGACCAGGGCCTGCTCGACATGTGCCCCGGCGAGAAGCGCAAGCTTACCATCCAGCCTGACTGGGCGTATGGCAGCCGCGGCGCTGGTCCCATCCCCGCGAACAGCGTGTTGAGTATGTTTACTGAGAGGGTAAAGTGGATTGGACACGCGCTAATGCAAGGCAGTCTTCGAGACGGAGCTCGTGTCGATTGACGGTGTCAGCAAGGACGAATTGTAGAGTGGCCGGTGGTTGAAGCGTGAGGAGGACACGATACCCGGAGATAGCCGTGGGGCGCTGGGAAATATACGGCATATGCATACGATATTGATGATATGGACAAAAGAGACAACATGAATTTGGGAAGCCCTTGTGCATGACCAGTACATAACTACATACAATCTACTGGGTGATACCATTATCCTCTACGTGCCTTACGTTTAGCCCGATTGTTATGCCGACTGTCAGGTAAGTCGTCTTTCAAGAACGACACTGTAGCTAGAACATATCCATAGTGACTCTGATAATTTGTATCACAGAAGCTGTGCACGTTTCTTCGAGATCTGTACGACTTGACGGGATGTATAGAAGTAATTTGGAAAAGGTAAAAATAGAACAAGTATGCTACTGACTATGTCTATTTGTGTTTTGGCACCCCACCGAGTTCATTTATCGAGTTTTGCCGCGGCTTGCCCAAGCTCGCGAAGTATCACATTTGACTATGTCACGTAGGCTTTATCTTTTCAGGTTCCGTACGACACTTGAGGGCTGTATACGATAGATATCTAACTAGCGGATTTTCCTGCAAATATTCTGAGGCTTTATCCTCAAAACTTTACATACATGACAGTACCTACTTAAATTGATAGATGATGGAAACATCCACCGACTTTGCCGTGGGCGAGGCTTGGTCGCAAAGCGTACCAATCAGGAAAGTTGATACAGGTAATGGAACAGCTAAACATCTCAAGACAACCATGATCAACCTGTAGCCGATTATTGTTATCGTGCATATTACCTCTAGATACAATACAAATCTCTTATTGTCGGCTGGGGACAACTCTGTCCGCTATAGCATTATTCACTTTCACTCGAGGCACCATTCACCAAACTTTTCACCCCAGCCACCTTCCGAAAATTGCGACAATAGGTACGTGGGTTGATTTCGGGGCGCACCGCAGGCACAATAGCGGAGCCTGAACTTATAGTCGCGCGCCCTACACCTTGTCACCACCAAACCTTTCCACTCCACACACTTCTTCGTCAACCTTTTCGACTGTATCGTTTGCACTCAGAATACCTCCATCACATAAGCTCATACTTCTCCTTGCTCAAAGAACACACATTCTTCGGTCTTCCGCCGTCCATTCAACCCGAAAAGCTCGACACCCGAGAACACACCTTGTACACAATCAACAAACATGTCATTCAATATCCAGGACCTCCTTTCCGAGGCAACGGGCGTGAAACCCGTCAAATTCAAAACGACCTTCCCCGACTCCAAGATGACATACCCTTCCGCCGAGGAGCTTGCTGCTCATCCTCAGCCTCAGCCTCAGCCTATGCCTAAGCCCAAGCCCACCGTCCCAAAGCCCGTCGCCCAGAAACAGGCCCTCCTGAAGTCTACCTCGCAGACTCCAGCTGCAGCGAAGAACCTTTACGAGGAACTCGCGCGCGTATTCCCAGACGAGCCCAAGAAGCCGACCGCAAAACCCAAGTCCGCCCTCGAGAAGCTGTTCTATCAAGACACACCCGCTGCAAAGCGCCGCAAGGCACCTCGCGCTTCCTCCAAGGAAGTCTCCAAAGCATCGAATGCTGCGGGTGCTGGCGCCCACAATGCATGCAAGCAGCCGACCGAAGACTTCGACGCTGGAGCAGGCAGCGCAAGCAAGAAGCGCAGCTACGAAGAATTCGAGATCACCTCCGACACGGACCTCGCGGAGCTGGCGAAGAAGTCAGTGCTCAAGCCTGCGAAGATGGAGGCGGAGGCCGTAAAGGCCCCCGCGGCGAAGAAGGTGAAGTCGCTCTTGGGCAAGGCCGGTGTTCGGCGCGTGGCAAGCAAGAAGAGCTCTGCCGAGGCCGAATACTCAGACGAGGAGGTTGAGTATGCGCCCTGTAAGAAGGCGACCAAGAAGCCGGTTTCGCGTACTGCCTCCAAGACTATGGCCGCAGACGTGAAGGTGGAGAAGCGTGCTGCCGCAGTGGAGAGCCCTGCACCGAAGAAGCCGGCCATGAATAAGAACCTGGCCAAGGTTCTTGACAAGGCTAAGGGCGGGAATCTGCCGGGTAAGCGGGTAATGCTTACCGCGGCTCAGATGGCGGCGCGGAAGGCTGGAAGGAAGTAGGTTATTAGGGTGTGGCTGCTTGGGTTTTGGCTTGGGAGGGAGCACGCGGTGATATGGTAGGGCGTGGTAGCCAACTGGGTTTATAATGCATCTGGGCTTGCGTTGGTCTCCATGATTAGCATGTACAATAGTCACTGGGGGGGTTCATGTCTTCGTGGATGGATCTGCTTTGGAATCTGCAACACTTCCTATCTAGTTGTGACTCTAGCTCCTCCCATGAGAAAATGGTGGTCGCCGTCGATTGCTTGCCTATAAAATACCGTATCGTACATCATTTGATGCCTAGCAAGCAAACGCATATAGTCCTAAATTCTGCATACCACTCTTTTGCCCATCTCACCTCCCGTAGTTATATATTTCGGATACAGCGAACGTGCATAGTATGACCGCATTCGAAAAAATCTAGTTATTGGTAGTTACTCAGCTCGGCTCCGCCCGAAAACCCATTCAAGTTATCAAAATCAATGCAGTGTACAGTTCCTTGCCATACATTCTCTTCAACCCCATACCGAAGAGCCATAACTTGTGGAAAATACTCTCAATGTCTATTAAGATAGCAAGATATGCAGACCAAAAGCTAAATCTTTTACGCCAGGATGTCACTTCAAAGTCTTATGCAATATTCGTGCGTGCGCCGCTACCTGCCCAACAACTTGACTGCGACCATCTAGCTATTCGCCACGTGCTCCTCTACGGTGCCCGCCCCCCTGGTTACCCATCCCAACAGACTCCTATGTGTGGGAGCAGTGATGTTACGCAGTACCCAGGTAACATGCAGACCATGAGCGCCAAAGAATACTAAATAAATGCAATCCATGGTTACCCCACATGCCCTCACAAATCCATTTTCCCATTCTAGACTTAACCCCGAAGCAAGCCTACTTGCGCGCCTACCATATTCATAGGGAGATTTTTCGCAGAAGCGGCTTCCGTAACCATAAACCCGCCCTCTATTCCTGCACTCAGAATTTGTCGCTCGTGTCGTTACCTCCAACTTAATCGAACGCATCCTGCCTGCAAATTTAAACTCGTCGACGGCGACACCTCAATTCACACAACAGCCTCGCCTCGCGGTCTTTACCGTGACTTCTCAACGAAACACCGTTCACTCGATTAACGTACTCCACTGACATCCGACAACTCTCCTGAACAGTAGGTGCACGTTCGGCAATCACGTGACAGTTTGTTAACCTGCGTAAAGTACCGAAGGCTCCGACAAAGTTATCTCGCAATGGCTGAGCGTCGGAAGGGCGTGAAGCGCGGAGCTTCCAAGATCGACGAGGAACGGGAGACAAAGCGCGTACAGCGTCTCTCACCAGAAGAGTCAAGGCGTCGCATGCGCAAGCGCAAGGCTGAAGACTCCGACGATTACGAGCCCTCCGATGATTATGAGCCCTCCGATGATTCCGTTGCCGAGTCAGAGGATATCTCGGATGACGAACAGAACGACCTCGATCTGCCAAAGTGCGCACATCGTCAGGAGAAGTCCTTGTCTGAGCCAAAGGGACGGGAGATAGCAAGGAGAACACCCAGGGAACAATCGACGTTGAGCGCGGCATTGAGGCGTATCATCGACCCCGATGCCCTGAAGATAATGGACACCATATCGAAGAATGGTAGGAAAAGTTACGCGAAGCAACGCAAACAGGAGATTAACCGAGAAGTACATCATTTGCTTTCCTTGTATCCTATTGCCACTGACTCTGCGCAGATTCATAGAGAGGCCAGATCGGAATCGAAATCAAACTTCCGAAAGGCGATCAATAAAGGCTGGCAGCCCACATTTCAGCCTCGTCAGCTCTGCACCTTTCCTATGCCGCAGACTGACTGCGCACTCGAAGCTCCTGCCTTGCCGAAAGAATCCGAGGGGCTCGAAGAGAGAGAGATCCTCGAAAAGCCAGAGGAAGGGGAAATTGCAGAAGGATCCAAAGTATCCAATGCGCCTGAGGAGTTGGTGAAGCCACCCAAACGTCGCAGTAAGCTTGGTGATAAAGGTGTTTGTCCCTACATCTACGATCCTCAACGTGCAGAAGCCATCCAAGATGCTGTAAGTTTATCCCAACGCTGTAACAAGATGAAAGAGGTTAACTTCGCATTCAGCTCTATCCACGTCGCAGTGGCATTTCTATACCAGCCGTACCTAAGACACACATAGCCATTGCTCGCGATCCGTGGATGCCAGACTACAGAAACCTTGGGGAAATGGAGAAGCCCTATGATCATCTGGTGTTTACCCGCACTCGCAAGTATGGTCAGGCATGCTATGGTACGCCTAAGAAGTTCACTTTCGTCGATGGGGTACCTGAGTCCAAATCGGGCTCATCAAAGTACTTCAGGTTCGACGAAGATAAGGAAGATTATGCTCGTCTTCGAGCGGGCACAAGGAGGCAAAGGCATCTGGACAGTCACCCTACCAAGCCTCAACCTCGAGGCACTGCATACCGCACACCAGCTGCCAACGCAGTCCAGGCTCCTGCTCCGGCTCCAATCCCTGCAGCAGCTCTTCCGACGACTGTTCCCGCTCCTCGGCCTGCGCACGCCGCAGTCACTCGTCCACCGGTACACGGCCGCCCACACAAAGAGGAGAGGTCTAAGGATGAGATCCCGGAGATGAGGAACCTGGAGAGTTTGGCCAAGGCGGCAAAGATCATGGCTATCTTCGAGCGCAATGCTAACACCGAGGCTCAGCGAAGAAAGAATTCGGCCAGTACTGGAGGCTTCAGGAACCCGCCGACTCCTAGGCCAGATGACAGCACTCGGTACAACCTGTCCGATACCCAGAAGCGTTCTCGCCCAGTTGTAACTAGGGCAAAGTCTGATGAAGAGATTACAAAACAGCCGAAGAAGTGGGTCAAGACTGTAGCAAACCCTTCTGAGACCAAGAAGCGTTCTCACCCAGTTGTGATTGAGCCAGAAGGCGATGAGGGATCTGACGAAAAGATGTTTACACAGCCAAAGAAGCGCGCTAGGACTGCAGCAAATTCTTCTGCTTTTGCAATCAGCCGCTCGCAACTCAAGAGCTCTGCCACAAAGATCTACAATGCCACTAGGGTACCTCTCGCACCAAAGCCGGCTAAGGTGAACCGATCCGTCCCTGCGCAGAACCGCAAGCGCCTTCAGCCAGAAGACGATCGCGATAAGGACGAGGACTCTCTACCCGTAAAGCGCACCAGGGTCGCACCCAAACCGACTGCGCCCACCCGCCGCGCTCAGCCTTCCACCACTCAGCAAACTCAAGATGAAGAGGAAGAGGATGAGCTTCCCATACAGCGAGGAAAACGCAATGGTACTGCGACCACCCGACCTGCTAAACCTGTAGCCCTCCCCTCTGCTAGTACACGTGGTCGGATTGTCGCTACATCTTCCACTCCGACTGTTACCAACCCTCCTGCTAGGACTGCTGCCGCCCACTCTACTTCCTCGGCTCGACGCAATGGGACTAACTTCACCCCTTCCGGTCCCCCGGAAAGGCGCTTCAAACTCTCCAACAACAAGTTCACTAAGCGCAGCGCTCGCGTCTGAGTCCGTCGCATCCCTATCCACCACCAGATATGACCACCGAAGTTCATATCACCTAAAGAACTCGAATTGATCTCTCAACCATTTCTCGACGTCCCGCACAAACCAAGCGCAAATAATGGACGGAAAAAAAGTACCCTATACCATCCCAGGGCCAGCGATGCTGGTGTGCGTCCTGGGAGCTTTCCTCGATCAAGATCGCCAAGCTACGCACAGTATGTGCCTTACAGGCACAAATCTATCGCTACCCATACTTCAGCAGCGCGCAGCTCCTCTATGGAGCCGGCTCCCCGGGCTACCAAACCCAACAGACTCCTATGTGCCTCACATTCTGACTTCGCCAGAAACTGTGGCCTCAGAATCATTTGATTTCTCAACCATATAACCACTTCCCATGAGCTGTCTTATTCGATGCGGATCATCGGCCTGCTTGCGTTGTAGCGTTTCCGCCTTTCTCTGACTGTTTGCGTTTATTTCGATTTTGGATTTTGGATTTGGATTTATTTGAATTTCATGTACTCATTGTCTATACATTTCTCAGGATCGGCTTTGTATTATAGAGGGTCTTTTGGTACCCCACAGAGTTCCTATACTGCGGCTTGCAGAAGCTCGCGAAGGGTCAAAAATTGATTATAGAAGGTGTAGATAGTTTTCGATATCCAGTATTGCATCTGAATTTCTAATCTCGGGATTTTTCCGAATTTCTGTTTTATGTACAAGTTCTTCGCGAGGAATTATGTGTCAGATTACTTCTCAATTGTGGCATCGGACCTTGTGTTTTGAGTCAATATCAACTCATTATTGCAGTCATCAAACTGGCGTCCCAATGCTGTGTCAGGGGAGATTCTCATAGATAGATTACATGTAAATTCGGCGATGATAACGCCCGCTCAGGCAGAGTCTCTGATGTGTGATGATGCAGACTGCTCATCTATGGCACGACTCGTATGTGTACTTTCGCTGGTGTGCAAGCCTTCTATATCGACGTAATAGCGTACATGACACCTTCGTTTGGGCGTGCCGACGAGTATTGTTCCACTAGACTACCCGCCTGCGTAAGTTATTGTTCTAGCGACCATTGGCCTCTGTGATTTGCTCCCATGGTCGTCTCTTTAGCCATTGATCGATATCCTGGATTCGAGCTATCCTAAATTGGCTTTGTTCTATTGTTTTGCTTCATGGCGCCGCGTGTATTGAACTAAGATTTTGGGTACTCGGGAGTATTAGAACAATAATTATCGACACAACAGACCTTTGCAAAAATCACAACGCGTTGCCCTTTATCAGATTTTCCCCACGGTCGTGCGTGAAAAATATTTGTGTCGCGCACGGGTTCTCACATTCACCTCATTTTTACTAGCGCAGGGGGTCTTGGCACCGTCATTGTCCACCGCACTCAATAAATCAAATCCCACGTACAGCTCTACCGGGTCTTCTCACTTTAAAATTTCGCACCTGTCAGCACCTATCGCTACACCCGAATTGCCCGGTTTATCGCGCATCGCGCGACCCCATATAGCTTTTGGACTGACATCCATTCATCAACTTCCTTCAAAAGTGCACTCAATCTACCTGGACAATGTCTCCTCGTAGTACTCCCAGCTTACCTCCCCGACGCCGCAGCACCGTAAGTACCCCATCCTCAAGTTTTGGTTGTTCATTGCATATCTAACTCCATATCAGCCCTCGTACATGCAGCCGACCAAGGCATCCGAAGCTCGCGCAAATTGCGCCGCCTCGCCGAAGCCGTCCAGCTCGATCCCATTTGCAAGGGAAGTGACGCCCAAGTCCACCGCCTCGGTACCAGCAGATACGGTCAGGATGGCGGTCGTCGAGAATATGAAGGCTCAGCAGGAGGTTTCGGAGACACTCGGATCGCCTAAATTCACCAATATGGAGGAGCGCAAGGTAGATCTCTCACGCTTATGAACATTCCGAGCTGATTTTGGGATAGCACCAGGCCTCCGAAACTACCGCTCAAGTGGCTGAGGATTTCCTCCCAGTTGTGGACCCCATCACACCTACAACTCCTATCGCTCCCGCCGAGGTACGTCTTTCGAGTTGGAAAAGTAGCAACCCATTTAACAACTTGAAGGTTACCGACCCAGCGCAGAGCTCTGAGCCTACCACCACTGGCCCAGCCGACGACACTACACCTGACGACGTCCACATGACGGAAGAGGTATCCAAGAAGCGTAAGCGTCCCGACGACGCCGTGAAGAAGTCTGCCAAGAGTCCAGGAGCTATAAAGCCCGAGGATAACGACGCAGAGAGGAGCGGCACCGATGAGCAGCCGATCGCAAAGAAACGCAAGACCCGCTCAGACGTCCCTAGCTCCAAGGAATTTGTGGAGCTGGGCACTGGAGACCATTTCGACGACGATGTGGTCGTTACTCAGCGGAAGCGCAAGAGCGTGACTAGCATCAAAGCGCGCGCGACGAAGACTGCTGCCGAGGAATCAAAGACCACTACGAAGGCTACCTTAGACCCCGAGTTCGACCGCATGATCAAGGCGGAGGAGAAGCGCAAGGCTGCAGCAGCCCAGTTGTCGGGCAACGTCTTTGCTCGCAACCCGAAGCTACGTCGCTCTTTTGCAGACACCATGGCGGCCTCGATCATGAGCCGTCCCAACCAAGTCATGAGCACGACGACCGTGGTGACTGCCCCCAAGCCTGTCCGTCGCCCGATCATGAAAGACAGTTGCTCCGCCGAAGTTGCTCCAGGCGCAGTCACTTACGACGGCGACATGATCCACGCCGACCTCCGATCGATCAAGTACATCAACGTCACACACACTATTCGCAATGTGCACATCTCCCGTATTGTCGAAAATCCGTTCGCTTACCCGAACGTCAGTATCGACTTTGACAATCACGAGCGTCCCATCATGGCGCACATCACCAAGATGACGGACGACGAGTACAAGATTGCATCTGATGCAGCCCTGGGCCGTGAGAAAGAGAAGCGCAAGCTCGACGCTAAGCTTGCGCGCCAGAACAAGAACAAGACCGGTACGGGGAAGAATCCCAAGCTACACAAGATGGTGGGTACCAAAGCTGCTGATAAGTCCTCGTTGCGCGAAGGCACAGCTCGCAAGGCCACAGCTAGCACGACTACGGCTAGCAAGGCTACGGCTGGAAAGACTACGGAGAAGTCCTCGCTGAACAAGGTCGTGAGTGGCAAGATCACTCGCCATCCTCGCAAGTCTGGATCTTCGTCATAGTGATTTGAGTGTTCTTTGCATGTGTACTTCTTTTCGGCACTATTTAGCTGTTCATGCGTGGAAGTCTCATATTTGCATCCTCGCGAGGCTGTAAGCATGGTTTCCAACGACATCGTTCTCCCTCGGATTTTATGGCTGGAATATGCGAGAGCATATTCCATTGACAACTTTCCGACTGGTTTGTGTGTTTAGCAGCAACTATGGATTTATTTCGTCTGATGAAATCGGTATAGCCGTGTAGTTGAATGTATAGATACTTGCTCCAAGTGATACAACTCATCTTGCGTTGATTTGCCAGGCGGAAAGAAACCGGCATAGAGCAACGAGGGCGAGACCACGTCCGACTTGTAGAGCGTCCACGTTTGAAAGCCAATATCTCCGTATCTTCTATATACAACTATATTGAATCCATCCGGTCATAGAGGTGGCAATATTTAAGTTCAACGCACTCATGCGCCCCGGGCCCATGACGAGAGCACCTTCTTCAAATAAATACACGCCATGCTGCGGTTTCCCTCAAGGGACACAAAATTGGATCAGGCACCCCTTATGGGCGTTCTTGGGGCGAATGGTGCGGCCGCAGCGTGTATCTACTCTTCTCCTTGGGTGGTGACTAAGCGAGCATTCACCTCACCTTCACCATGCCTTTCAACCTCAACCTTTCGGGCCAGACAGCAGTACCAGAGCTCCGAGCGCAAGGAGCGTCATTGCCCGGTTCAGTGCGCGTCTTAAATATTTCCGCGCGCCCCCTCTGCCTGCTGTGCGATTGAGACACGCACTCGACGGTCAACCACTCGGCACCTTTAATTCCTCGAGTATCTTGACCATACCGATTCCTTGTCACCACGCCTACAATCCTTCCACTCCCTACAAGACAATATGACTTCTCGGCAGCACGCCAAATCCACCGGCTCGCAAAAGCACGCCCGCGACGAGGCCAGCGAGCCCGGTGACGACGACCTCGAGAACCACGTCCGCAAGTACCAAGCTTCGTACATACCAAGCACTTTGTACCGCGCTGGTGGTGTCGGCATTGGCAGCAACTCAACAGCCGCTCAGGTATGCACCTGCGCTTCAAATAGCACGTTAATTGTACATGTACAATCACTAACATTGTTTAGGGTATGTGGCAGTTACTTACAGTTCCCCAGCCCGCGCACACAGGCACCATGATGCCTCAGTTAAACTCCCCCAACTCT
The DNA here is from genome assembly GCA_010093485.1 of Karstenula rhodostoma CBS 690.94. Taxonomy (NCBI): domain Eukaryota; kingdom Fungi; phylum Ascomycota; class Dothideomycetes; order Pleosporales; family Didymosphaeriaceae; genus Karstenula; species Karstenula rhodostoma. The sequence goes on along the minus strand of MU001507.1, from coordinate 519,535 downwards.
ATCCCATCTGCTCAACTAGGCCACGCGATGGGCCCCGCGCCAGCTCTCACTATGGTCTTCCAAAGCAACAAGGGTGTGCAGGGCGCGATACCTTTGCAACCGATGACTTCCAAAGCCAGTTCTTTCAAGCGATTCAACCGAGATCTCTCTAGCCCGCGACCACGATCCCGTCACTCCGATCGGTCGAGGGTTCCAAGCTACGTCGACCCACCCGTTGCAGCGTCGGCGGGTCTCGATCAACGGGCAACACAGCGTCAGCGAGTTCCAGCAGCTGGTAGTGCTCGCCCGGGTTACAATCAACCTCCTTCTAGCGCGAGCGGCCAGCAGCTTGGTAGCAATGGCGGGCACCCAGCACATGCAGGATTCGGCTCCAATGGCCGACCTCCAGTCCAGCAACAACAGTACCTGTCCAGCAATCCAATCGCGAACCAGCCATATCCACAGGCGCCGCCGAACCAGGCCTCAACTCCAGCTCAGCCTCGGACGTATCAACCAACACCAAAAGAGCAGGATTGGTATGACATGGCAGCATATCAACTCGCCAACCCCTTCCACAACGTGCCGCGCATACCCATCAATAAAGGCTTACCTCGAGAGGGTAAATTGCTGCTTCCATACGAAGTGCTGCTCTGTCGCTTCTTAGAGCCGGAGGAGCGATATCGTCGGTACACTAATTACAGCAACATACTCACGGCGCTGTATGGCCCGACTCATAAGACACCGCAACAGTATGCTGATCTTCAGAATCAATTGATGCACATTTCAGGGTGGCTTAGGCAGCAGGAGAAGCAGGAACTGCAATTGCGGTACAATCGAGGGGACTTGAAAGCCTTCAAGCAGGATCGTGACCGTAGATTCACACTTGCGGAGCTGGGCCTGGGTCCCACAGATCTTCCTGTCACTCTTAGTGACCCTCAAGCTGTGGGCTCTCGGACAGAATGCCAAAGCGTCCCTCGTCCCCCGGCAACCACACAACGAAACGATATTGGCACCGCACCAGCCATCTACATGCCCAACTCCAATCGGGTGCCATACCAAGCACCTGCTGGCTCTCAGCACGGGTCCTCTTCCAGAACGTTGCCGCGAGGCACAACTAGGCAAGCATTCGCACCTTCGCATACTGGGCACAGTCCTCAAGCAATTCCAACCGTCGACCAGTATCACGAAAGGACATACGGAGTCTTTTCCGATCATCAACCTTCTTCCACAGGCTACCAGACGCCGGCGGCAGCTTTCCCTCACACACTTGCAGCTAAGCAGCAACAGCGGTCGTCGTTCCAGGGCCACCAGCAGCGTAGAACAGCTCCCGGAAACGCCTCCTCTGCTCCCATTGTGATCTACGACGATGACCAACCAGCTCAAGTCGCTGCTCCATACGCCCAACGCTCGCCGGGCGTGAACGCAGCAGTAAAACGACGTCGCTCGGATGAGCAGGGTAGATCGGTCAAGATTGCTCGAACCGCCTCGTACACCAAGGCTGTGGACCTCACCGATGATAGTGACGAAGCGGCAGTTTCACGATCTTTGCAAACCTTCTCCCCTACTTCGAATGCTCCTCCTCCAGTTCACAAGACCTTCGAGAGCTCCGAAAACACGAAGGAGTTTGAAGAGTTCAAGACCCGATGGCAGGCGGACAAAAAGAAGGTGCAGAACACTCTTCCTGGCCAGCTGTTGAATATATCCACTGAGCTCCTCGCTCGCTACAATAATGGTGAATTCAAACACAAGACCGCTTGGCAGGCTTTTAATGCCTCTCGGAAAAATGTGTGGCTAGCAGAAGAGAGGGTAAAGGAGCGAGAGAAAAAGCGCAAGGCTCAGCGAGCAAGGGAACGCGAGAAGAAGAAGGCGAACCAAGTAGCGGCTCAAGCAGCAGCCCGAGCAGCACAACAAGAAGAGAAGAGGGATGCTGAGCAGAAAGCGCGCCAAGAGAAGCGTCGCTTGGAACGAGAGGAGGCCGAGCGAAAGGAAGCAGAGGAAAAAGCTGCGCAAGCTCAAAAGGAGCGAGAAGAGCGTAAAGCTGCTGCGCAAGAGGAATTAGTCGATCTTTTCGTCGAGGGTTTCGAGGAGACCAATGAAGAATCGACTGTAGATGAGGACAGCCTCTTTGGTGATGATGAAGATAGCGCCGAAGGAAACTCGACCTCTCCGAACGACGTTCCTACCGGAACCACTTCATCGGGTGATGAAGCCGATGGCGACCTGGACAGTCTCTTTGGTGACGACGACGATGACAACGACACGCCCATTACCTCCCCAGAAGAAAACCAGATGATATCCTCAAAGACAACCATCGCTAAGACCTCGGAGACCGTGGCTTTGGAGGAACCCGCTATTGCTTCGTCAACGGAGCTGGAGTCTGCTGAGAGCGAGCAATCAGAGACTGAGCTTCCCACCGAGGAGATTCCCGAAGAGCCAACGGCAGAAGAAAGCGATGGCGAAGCTGAGGATGGCAGCCATGACCAAGAGGAAGACCCTGAGATCGCGGCTGTAAACGCCCAGATGCGAGCTCTGGACGAGGAGATCGCGAAAAAGGCTGCCCAACTCTCGAACACAACGAACAACCTGTTCAAGAAGAGGGGTCAAGCTATGATCGACGGCCTGCTCGAGAAGAAGCGGGCTCTTGGGAACGAAATCGCTAGGCTTTGCGAAGAAAGACAGATGGCACAAGTCGAGGCCGAAGGCGGATTATAATTTCCGTGCCGGCCTATTAGACATGAGAAAGATGGAAAAACTGCAGCAACCAAATACACTTGGTGAGTGTTCAATGGAGGCAATCACTGAAAGGCCGTTGCTAATAGTTGAAAGCTCCTCCACCCCCCGCGCTGCGCTCGCGACACTCACAACATACTTATCGCGGCGACGCGGGAACAAGATTGGTTCCACCGCTCCTTCCGGTCAATCCGACATGACCTCGATGAAGGGGAAAGTATATCAAATCGTTTACCGACATTGGGAGAAAGGCCCCTGGAACAGACTGATACCCTGAGCACTTAAATATTTCGCGTGAGCCATCATAATATTGGATGGCTTTTATCCTGATCTTTTTTACTCGAGTACTTTGGCCTCTTTAGCGTGAGCCATCATAGCGTTGGATGGCTTTCATGGATTTTATTTGGATTTCTCTGTGTACTTCGGCATCTTTAGTGTATAGTCATTCAGTGCGAGTGCTCGGGGCTTCTTGGTTCCGTCCCAAACAGCGTGCAGTTCTGGATACTGCACTTTTTTCAATCATACATATAGATAGCGGTCAATTAATGACAACGTAGCATTATGCAAGATTTCACGAACTCTTCTACACCAGAGATTCACTTTAGGGGTTGTCTAACATTGTTAATTAGCTGTAGCACAACTCTTGCTTATTCTGCTACGTGCTCATAACAACTAGGGTTATTGAGATCTTTGTACCTGTATTTGTTGCATTGTGGATCGGTCCACCACATCGAGGCTGTTTCATTTCGTCCCTTACCAAGGACCTATCACTTCACCTTGTGGTAGCTTAGGTCCCTTTGGAATATAATAGCGACTTCCTCTATGGGAAGGTCCGTCTTTCCTCGGACTATCAATCGGACCACTCATCACCTTATGCTTCTAACCGCTTCAGGAAAGTCACCACCACCGACGGGTCATCGAGAATGACAAAAAAGGCGTGCCAGAGGCGCTTTTATGGCTCGCGCGTTACGGAGCGCTGTTTATTCCGACTTATTCGAGTTCGCCTAGACGAGCTATCCGTCCGTACATGGGATCGTGCCTATTATTATATCATCGTTGTTCGGTGCTGGATTCTAAACTGTCATATTGAGTATCCTGAACTACTTGGTTGATGCGTATCAAGTCTACTCTTCGTCGACGCTGGCAGGCACAAGCTATCTTACTTGTACCGATCCCCTAGATCTCTTCTACAGAAGTTATTCGTCAGGAAGCCCAGGTCGTAGGCTTCGAACTACCTAGATCAGGACGAAGATTTTCCTCATTACGATAATGGATTAGATTACATGCAACAGCTTTCCAACATTGAACACCCTATCAACCTGTAAGAAATGACAAAGAAAATTATCTGAAGTTTTGGAGAAGTTCTCGTACGCTAAGCTAGCAGACAAGGCAACGCCGAGCATTGTAACAAAAGAGATCGTGAACAGCCAGGCCGATAGCACAATGGTGCTTGCATCATGCATAAACCATGAAACCGAACCGCCGCTGCAGGCACGCATACAGCATCAGTGTCTTTTGTTGACACTCAAACGTGGAGTGGGACCACTGGCCAAAATTCATCGATGCAAGCGCGTTGAGCGACGTGAGATGTTGGTCTTCGGACGAGGTGCGTCTGCAGTCCAAAAGACAAGTCTTTCGTTCCCAGACTCCTTCAAGGTGAGATTATACACGCTCTCGGGATATCGCAACTCCTCCGCAATCCTCGTTCTCCAATCGTTGTACTCTGGTTTCCCTGGTGTGACGCGGTAGACGCTTCCTTTAAACTCGTACCGATAGTGCAATAAAAGCTCGGAAGGTCGAGGCAATGGGGGCTGGGTCGCCTCGCATAGTTCTCCGGCTTTCCGTGCTGGTTCGTGGCCCTCCCAATTTAGTCTTCCGAACGCACTATCGCAATACGATTTCGTGGTGTTCGCATTCTCCTGACAAGCGGCGGCACCCTCTATTGCGAAGGTGTACGGCACGTACTGGTCCATGTACGTTCCATTGCCCATATCGATGAAACTTGTCCAGTAATGGGCTGTTGCAGTCGCTAGACATGGTGGCAATCCGTTGTTGTCTTGTATTTCCTTGACGAGGCGATCGCAAGCATGCTTATATGTGTAATAATACTGGATAATCGAAGCAGCCGGGCCTGGGCATGGTCGTATGGGCTCACTTGTATTGAGCTCGGCGAGTGCACGCCCCGATGTTGCAGCGATCAGAAACAGGAGCGAACGGGAGGCTTCGAATAACATCTTGCTGATGTTGAACTCAGAAGTGGAATGCGGGAGTTTTAGAACTTATGTTGCTAGTCTTTCCGGGCGACTGTGAGTTATAGCTAAAAAACCAAAGAGTCATTACTGAAATGCCTAGGGTCAGGCAAATGACTAGTTCATTGTTCTCGGTATGACTCGGAAATATTATAAGAACAATAGGATTGTTCTGGACGACCTCAACTTCTTTGTATGTCTTTATGGTAAGTTGAATGACTGAAAGTCGTCACTAAGAGTCACGAAGGGACTCATAGAAGGTGTGCGAACGGCTCCAAAAGCGAACCTGGAGATCCGATAGATTTGAGGGTTGAAGGCGATGAGGCCAAAGAAGTGAGTCATCGCGTTATCAGTACACGCCTAGTTTTGGGGAAGAACTTAGCCAGGGTTAGGGAACTGAGGCCCAATGGTGACACAAGTAAGCCAAATCTACTAGGTGTCTGTGTATCAGGTCACAAGTGCTTCTGCACTTCGAAATCCATCTGCTTCTTGACTACAGCTAATCCGTCAGGTCTATGTTGCATCGAGCCAAGATCGCGTAGGTTTAATTATGAAAAGACAAACGCCTCTTTAACATCGTTACTTATGTAGAAGTAGAAATTGTCGAAACCTCCGCCGCGATGAACGTTCTCAAGACACTAACCCCACAACAGCTAGCCTTCCTCCTCCGACTTTCGGCATCCAATCACTAATCCATCCCAAATTTGCCCAGTCACCACTCTTCCATCATCCGCAAAGATGGCAGCCCGCACCCTCCGCATAGGTACCTCGCCTCAATTGCAGAGTTATAGAATCCGCAACTAACAAACGTGCAGGCCTCATCCCCGGCGACGGCATCGGCCGCGAAGTTATCCCGGCGGGACGCCGCATCCTCGAAGCTCTGCCCTCGTCACTCGGCCTCAAATTCACCTTCTCGCACCACGAAGCCGGCTTCGAGACGTTCCAGAAGCGGGGCAAGGCGCTTCCTGATGAGACGGTCGAGGCGCTCAAGAGTGACTGCGATGGCGCGCTGTTCGGCGCTGTGTCGTATGTTTCCCACCCTGCATATAATCCGCAATTGAGACCGCACGCGACGGAATTGCCATGATTCATACGGTCAAAAATGCTAATTGAGGCCCCAGGTCCCCCTCGACCAAGGTAGAAGGCTACTCCTCCCCCATCGTTGCCCTCCGCAAGCGCCTCGCCCTCTACGCCAATGTGCGCCCCGTGAAGAGCACGCGCTCCGCCGCGCGCCCCGTCGACCTCGTCATTGTGCGCGAAAACACCGAAGACCTCTACGTCAAGGAGGAGAGGACGTACAACGCCCCCGACGGCTCGCGCATCGCCGAGGCCATCAAGCGCATCTCGGAGACAGCCACGTCCAACATCGCCGCCATGGCTGGCGACATCGCGCTGCGTCGCCAACGCGTGCGCGAGAGCGGCCTCGCGAGCATACACGACCGCGCCATGGTCACTATCACGCACAAGTCGAACGTATTGTCTCAGACGGACGGGCTGTTCAGGGAGGTCAGCAGGAAGGTGCTCGGACTGGACAAGTACCAGATGCTCGATATCGAGGAGCAGATTGTGGATTCTATGGTGTACAAGCTGTTCCGCCAGCCGGGAGACTACGACGTCATCGTGGCGCCCAACCTGTACGGTGACATCCTGTCCGACGGCGCCGCCGCGCTCGTCGGTTCCCTAGGCTTGGTGCCCTCCGCGAACGTGGGCAAGGACTTTGTCATCGGCGAGCCTTGCCACGGCAGCGCGCCGGACATTGAGGGCAGGGGCATTGCAAACCCCATCGCGACGATCCGGTCTACGGCGCTTATGCTGGAGTTCCAGGGCGAGGAGCGCGCCGCGGCCAAGATCTACGAGGCGGTCGATGCGAACCTCGAGGAGGGCAGGCTCCTGACGCCCGACATGGGCGGCAAGGCCACCACTGAGGAGGTCATCGAGGATGTCTGCAGGAGGCTGTAGATTTGTGTGTCGGATATTATAGATACAGAGAATCTTGGACCAGGCTAGATACCATGCATGTAAAAGCGTCTATCGCGGTCTATGTTACCGTATGCACATCGAACCCAACCCACTGCGCCCGTCCATATTCGAAAGTGGAATGAGACGCCACCGCCGCCGCCGTCGCGCATCCAGTAAACGCCGTGCTATGATATGAATGTGCAGTACAACTAGTCCAGCTCTTCGTCGCTGTCCGCCGCCTTCGTCTCGACCTTGTCTCCACCATGTACCTTCTTTACCATGTCTTCCGCGCTTTCTATCCCATTCTCCTTCTTCGCGTCCTCGGTCGGAAGGAGTTGGAAAATCACGACAAACAGCTCGGTGTTCGTGCTCCGATCCTTGAGGACGTATCTAAGAGAGTGCGTACTATGTTAGTCAGACCGCGAACAACCCTAGTCAAAACGCCCTACGTATGGCCGAGCGAGTAGCGGAGGGGGGGGGATAAATATTACTCACCGAAGCGGCTGGCCATCCCAGTGCCCAATAATCGATATCGCGGGCAGTCCGTAGCCGATCTTGAGCGCGAACTCGTTGAAGTCGACGTACGGGTTGAAGAAATCGCACTTGTATTCGCGCCCCTCTTCGAACGTGAAGTCCGTCCGCTTCGCCTCGTTGAGGAAGTGCTTCTGCCGCTGCGATGTTGTGGCGGGGATGCTGTACTTTGCGCGCACCTCGATGCCGTCGCCTTCACCGCCCTCCTCGTATATCACTGCTTTGCCCTCTGCCTTTTCCTCCGCGTCAGGCGCTTGCGGCGGGTTGTTGCCTATCCGCAGGACGTTGATGGAAGATAGCAGCGCGCCGTAGAGATATGGGTTGTCTCCGTAGACATCGCCGTCGAGACCAGGGTCTATCCACCACTTTACGATGCCGAAGGCCTTGTCGAAGAGCGGCGGCAGGCGGTCGCGGATTGGGTGTTCGAAGTCGTTGCCGAAGACGAGGTCTTTGCCCGATATAGAGCGTTTAGGCGTGAAGGCGAAGGAGATGGAGTAGCGGTCATAGGGGTGCTGCGGGGTAGAGAAGTAGGGAGATGTGGATGGCGAGCCTTCTGGCAGTCCTACAACATCCCCATCAGTATGTAGATCATGTGTTTAAGTGTGCGCGCGGTTTGGGGTGCTTGTGTGCAAGACGCGGGGTTGTTCGAGTGCTGTCGCGTGCACGATGCGAAGTCAAAAAGGGCGTACCCCGATAATCCTTGATGCGCACTTGTATCCGCGCATCGAGGTGCTCGGAAGAGATATTCACGGGCTTCTCAGTGTTGACTTGGACATCCTCATGCTTGGACGTATCGTACGTTGCGCCCGCCGTCACCTTCAATATGTATTGTTCGTGGTGGGACATTCTATGCCGAAAGATCTTTTCTTGCCGCTGAGCAGTACAGGACAGACTGTGTAGAGATTCCGGAAAGAGAACTTGATAACAGGTCAACAATGCGATTGTTTGCCCCTCTGGAAAATTGTTGACGATCACGATGACGTTTGGAGGGTTTGCCGGCGGAAGGAGCGCTTGCAGCGCAGGGTTCTCCACACGCTAAGCCTGTTTGGCCACTCTCAAACAAAGAGAGGTTGAAAGTGTCAATGTGATTTGATTCCATCAAGACCTATGTACGATATCGAAACAGCAAATCGCTCATATTTCGCAAATGGGCAGCACTCCCGTGATCTCAAACTGTCGTGAACTCATCAAGGTTTACACGCTGATAAAATGACACATGCCCGAAAGTTTCCCAGTATTGCGCAAGACGGTCGTGTGAAATCAAGATGAGCTGAGATGTCATGTAGTCGTCTAGGTGTCGTTAGCATGAGGTCCTTGCTTTAGGGAACTTTACTGGTACTCACCATCTCTGAAACCTCTTGCAGCGATGTGGCCAACGCTTTTGACGATACGTGCTCCCTTGAACAGCTCCTCGTCTGCTACTCGAATCAAACCGCTAGGACCAATATCTGGCGCAATGAAGGTGTATTCTCCTCGTGGTATATTCGGATCGCCAGTGAGTTTTACGGCCTCGAGGCGACCCCGGTAGATGGTCTCGTTGCCGTCATCGTGTTGATCCTCCACGAGTTGAGCTGATGCATGCACCGGCGACGCATGCAGAGTGGCGATGCTACCTTCCATGCTCTCATCTTCTTCACCAGCAATCATATCTTCCTCTGCAACGGCTTCGTTATCGTCCCAACCATCTTCGTCCCACTCTTCTTGGACGCTTGGTGCTGTACTCCATGAGTCGCCACTGCTGACACTACCCTCGCGTTCTGCTGCTCGCAGGACCAATTCTGCCCGCTCCGGTAGGGGTCTAGGTTCTTCTGGTTGCATAACCACCAAGAATTCGCATCCATGACCTGCGTAGTCCCCGCACCATATTCCTTGCCATGGTTTCTGTGGAGTCGGCGTGTAGCATTCTGCAGGAAGCGTGCCCCACGTCGTCACGTCTTCTCCCACGCGCATGCTGATTCCGTGCGGTCGTGACGAGAACTCCATCCACCTTCTTAACCTGAAACTCGCGGAAGACATTTCCGAGAGGCGCGACGGCCGGTGGGCGACATCGCGGAAGTGGCTTGGCGATTCGTTCAGCGTACGTAGCGGACTTGGTATCGTGAGCGGCGGCCAAATAGGCGTGTTTCGAGTGGTCGCTTGGTTGGGCCATGGCCTCGTCAGTATAAGCTGAGAATGGATTCCAGAGTTGGGTCGGGATAGTTCATCAGCAAAGTTCATGGGAACTTGTTGGGTCAGGCGATGTCCAGCCTCCCCAACAGCAGCCTCGTATCCTCGAGCATCCAAGTGTATCACCGGGGCATTGAGATCCAGCCTGATTCGGGGATTAAAAGTGTGTATAATGGCGTGTGGGTTCCATGACCATGTCTTGAAAGTGGGCTGCCGTCGTTCCGCTACGAGTGCATACCCCTCGATGATATTGAGTCGGTGGTCATATCTAGTTATTATGAGCTTCCCTGTATGCAGCGTGTCTGAGAACCAGATTTTGTGTTGCGCGATGAACCAGTAAGGGTAGTGGAGCTTGAACAGCTCGCGCCAAGTCAAGTCATCGGGCTTGGGCACCTCATAGCCCGGTACGTGAGTCTGAACAAACGGCTGGTACAGCGTGTCTTGCCTAGAGTGTTCAAGAAAAGCGTGGTTTATCAAGCCCACTTTTACCAAGTCAGTCAATGGTAAGAAAGACAGGATGTGGTGTATGATCTCTGATGGGAGCGTGGTGATCGAAGGAGCTGCGTGTTCTGCCATGGCGACAGGAAGTGGTTCTGCTCAGGTATTTATCGAAGACCACCCGTTATGTGTAGATGTACTTCGGAACAGGAGCTTCAGCGCGGATTCGTGAGTAGCTGGTACAAAGCACTACTCAAGCGGTGACCCCGCAAAGCGCGACCTATTGCCGACTGCCCCAGTCTCACGAGGACAAAAACACTCCAAACATGTGGAGAAGCGCTCGGTAGGCGGAAGCAAAACTTGGGCGTCGATGCTATCTGCTGCGATGCTGTGGCACCTTCCAGATACCGCCTAGCAAAGGCACGCCTGGGACTCAAGATAGACGACCGACCACAGTTTCGGAGCTCGACAATCTGGAAGGGAACCACACCTGCTGTATTCGATGCTGAGAGCCCTGCTTTTTGGGACAGATTACGAGCCTTTTGCGATATCGGGACAATTGTAAGGATGCGAGGCAGGGTTGTGCTGCAACTAAATATATCTCCGAACCCAGAGCTGGGTCGATGCAGCTTTGGAGTCCCGGACGATGAATGAAGGCGGGTCGGCGGATGACTCGGTATGCAACAAGGAAGTTGAATGAGTTTGATGAGCTGATGTCGGCGGTGTTGATGTCGCCTCCATTGTTGCACGGGCCAGGACCGACGCCGGCGCTATGAAATGTGGGGAAGCGCGAAGGAGATCACGTCACATCATCATACCAAGTTTGTGATTTCTAAGGCTACGACTATCGTTCTCAAAATCGGGAGTCCCTTATCGGTAACGCAGGTTCCGGGTTGAAGCACGCAATCCTCATGTCGACGATGATACGACACCAGTCGGATGTGTGGAGCCGATTGAGGCGCGTAACCCGCGCATGGAGAAACTCTCCGTAAAAACGCTCCGTAGCAGGCAACTGGTGTTTGGTGCAGTTGTCTTGGCTCCAACGAATACTATCAATATGTCGCTGCATGGTTTCATATACACGCATCATAGCACCTGCCAACATTAGACAACACCTGCGGTTCTTGCTGTCAAGGTGGTCCGGTCAGGCCCTCCACACCACAGTTCCGGGTCCCAGTACCCTTCCTTGAACTGATAGGAAGACAAAGCTCGCAGCGATACGCATTGAGAACTAGCATCCCACACCCAGGCGATGACTTACGAGTTGCGACGTCGCACTACTTTCGCGTCACACCGGCATTCTATTGGCCCACGGCATGTGAAAGTATTCAGGTGAAGTCAGGCTTCTGCATGGTTAAGGAAAGGCAAGACACGCGACTATGTGTACACAGCCTCCGAGTAAGGGCAGATTGGCTTTTTGCTTCACCCTCTATGCATCTTGCTGAACACGGAAAGCTGGGCGATGGGCGCGAATACCAAATTTAACGCGGCTCTGACAAGTTTGGGTCAAAAGCGAGTTTCTGCGGATGGGTTTCGAAGGGACAAGGCGAGGTTCATGTTCGTTCTCAATGGATTGCTCGTGGCTCGTGGCATTGTGCCATGGTTCCGTTTGGTAACACGGCTGCGTGACGAAACTGGGACTTGCGCGGGCTATTCTTGCGTGTGCAAGATCATAAGCTTTATAATACCGCAGTGATGTTGGATTCCTATGCACGCGGTCCAAGAAAGAGAAAGAAGCCTTATTATTATTACCTCGAAACCTCCAGAGCACTTGATGCACTGGGACCACCTGGAACACTTGGAGCACTTGGAGCACGTACCTTCACCTGAGCGCAACGCTGACCTACAAACGCCCTGCATCTCCTTACAAAGGTTCTTTCGTGCCTTTTCAGTCGCCCTCCACACCATCTCACCCCGCATTCTCTCTTGGTTCTTCCAGAACAATCGTCCACACAATGGTATTCTCCAAGATTATCCGACTCGCCGTCATGGCCGTGGTAGCAGTTATCGTTTCTGCACACGCAAATCGCACGCCCGAGGAGATGATCGAGTATCATCGACAAGCCGTGCGTGACTCTGAAGCGCTCACCCAATGCCTCGATACCCCGGAGCTGAAGGAACTCAATGCTCGCATCGTTGCAGCCCGTCGAGAATCATTCCACCGCCTGCGCAAGGCCCGCGGTATTGACGTCCGGCCTCGTGGTAAGTGATTCGTTGCTGTTATATTCCGAAGATTGACTGGTTGCACCACAGACAAAGCAGCTCTCCAGAAGTGGCAAAACGTCAACCACGACGCGACCGCTGATAGCAAAGGCAAGAACTACAAGAGCGACGACAAGCTCTTTGGGTTTGATTGGAACGATCCGGACAAGAAAGTGAAGCCGTCGGTGTGCATTCTTTCTCCCGAGAACGTCTGGGGACCATTCTTCGCCGACCGCGCGGCGTATCGACAAAACATCCGCGAAAATCAGGAGGGCGTCTATCAGCGCCTGGCTCTGCAGATCATCGATGTTACCACCTGCAAGCCGCTCAAGGGCGCGCGTATCGATGTCTGGCAGGCCAACGCTACGGGATTATACGCGCGGCAGGTACGAGACTGGCCGCCGAACGAGAATGCGCATTGGCTCACTGGCGCACAATCCACTTCGTCATGGGGCACGGTGGATTTCGACACCATCTTCCCTGGTCACTATTCTGGGCGTGCCGTACACACCCATCTGTCTGTTCGGCCTACCGAGAAGCTTAATGATCCCGATGGGTTCGTGCACAAGGGGCAAATCTTCTACGACGAGTATGCGCGCCAGGAAATCGACGTGAATTTGTCTATCGCCCAGATTTTGACTCCCGCTGACGGCACAGAAACTTAAACCATATTCGAGCAATCGGCAGGAATTGGTCCTCACTATAAACGACGGTTGGGCGCAGGCAGTAGCTACGGATAAGGTTGATCCGTTCGCGCATTGGGCTTGGCTAGACGGTGCAAACCACCAGGGTTTGTCGTTTCGTTGAATTCGTTTGATTGCTTACTAACGTCAAACAGCTGGACTTGTGACCTGGATCACTGTTGGCGTTAACTCGTCTGCTCATGTGAAGAACCAAGATTGAAAAGTCATTTCTCAAGGGCTTTGTGGGTAACGTCTCTTAGGTTCTAGCAGCTTTTAACATCCAGTGGATATTTCAGGTTTGCGTTAGCTTACCAGAGACATCTGTCATGGGTTGGATAGTCGAGCGAACTCATGGGCTGATCATTGGGAAAATTGGGAGACAAACCAAGTCTCGCTCGGCTTTAAGTGGTCTGTAGTACAATAAGGCAATGTATCACAGCTGTCAAACGAGAAGCTATGATTCTAACCGCGTCACAGATAAAACATCTAGCAAGCTTATGATCGGTGCAATCTCTAACATTAAATGTCGTCAAGGATCATAGGTTTAGTCGGATAAATTTCACGATTGATTCGGTATATTGGATGTTTGCTCTGTAGATTTGGCGATTCTGCTAGTTGGCCGTCTGTCCCACCTCCAAGGTGTAAATTGACTATAAACGCTACTTCAAGCAGGACCACCACTAACGCAAAGGCCATAACCAGGCCACATGCTCTCACAACCGCGACCAATATCTGTATTCCATTTGTATAGCTGCGCCAGCTCCAAGCCATTTACATCCAGAACATGTTGACAAGTCTCTCCAGCTTGTGGGGTGTAATACTTTGAACATGTCTTGGGTGACCCATCTCGCAATGGGCCAGTGGTAGGGGATGCGTTCGTGGATGTAGAGATTCTAGAGGGGGCCGATACACAGTATGCATAATGCAGCCACATGCCAACGCGGTCCGGTCCAACTGGACCCATTAGTGGATATGCACTCTTTTTTTAGATTGGAAAACATGTCACTTACCGGAAGGATTCCACGCGTAGAACTGCTCCATACTTATTCCATACGTCTTCAAAACATCCGAGCATGTGTCCCCGTCGTCAATAGTCTTGAATTTCTGACAGTCCGCAGCAATACCTGTTTGGGTAGGCCCATGAGTGGCTAAGCTCGTCTTGGTCGCTATTGCTGTCTTGGTACTAGTGGATGAAGTGGACAAGGAGGGCGCCAAGGAGCTTATACGTGATGTGCGTGAGGTAGATAGAGACGATTGCTCCCGGCTGACCCGTATACATACCCCTCTTGTATCGTTGGAGCCGAGTCCTAAATACAAGCCTTCATCGCAGTTCGAACCTACCCAAGGGTTCCATATCTTGATATCAGCTACACTAGCACGGATTCGTTCGACTAGCCCATCACACGTCTCACCTGCGATTGTTGCGGTTGGTTATAAGTCGGTGAGATGGAAGTTTGGAAAGCTTACGGTATTCGGGCTCTACGTCGCCTTGCAGTTCTGAGTAACAATTACAAGTTGATGTTGTTCCTTGAGGAATGTTGTTTCGACCGATCTCCTCTGCACTCCAACACGCCGAAGATCCAGACAAAATGGCAGTATAATCTGGTGGTATCATTTATCCAGAGTCATGTAGACTTAGAAGGGCTAACAAGCCTGGGTACTCACTGGGCTTATGGTGTTGGTCTTCGCTGTAAACGCAATAGCTGAACCCCGGCTGCATAGTGCAATTGGAAGGGTCGAAGCTAGGGTTCCAGTCAAGCAGATCTTCCATAGACACATCGTACATAGATACAAGGTACCCGCAAGTGTTGCTGCGTGGACTAAAAAGAGGGCGCGTATCTGATTGTCATTGATCCAGAAGGGAAGGCAAATCACGATAGTTCCGGTAGATAAAACAATTAGAAGCAGTGCCAGGCCGCTTTTTGACGGAAGTGGGAGCTTCGACGATGCAGTTGAGGATGCAGTGAGAGGCGGTTCGGAAGGCGGTGAGTTCTCAAGCTGTTGCACGAAAGACCCAACCCACAAGACTCGGAGGAGTCTTGCAAGCCGCGACAAATGTTTCAATCGATACAACATTGAGCTCGAGAAAGTGTGTTTGCGTTGCAAAGGTATGACGATTGGGGATCTACTGAAATGTCGTGCACTGGGAGCAACGATCACAGTGAGTAGCATTCGCACCCTCAAGGATCCCGGACAACTTCATATATTAACCGAAATGAAGTACCACTGGCTAATTTTCTGCGAGATACGGCCGTCAAACTTTGATATGGTGACCTGTTGCTTCAGTTCGCCCGGGGATTGGTGACGCACAGTCCCGGTCGTTAAAGCCTAGAAACCCTAATGTGACTTACCAGTATCATTTGGATATATTGAATTTCATATAGAGTGATACAGCAGGCTCAGTAGAACTCGCTCCTCCACTCTCCGTGCGTGTTGGACAGTCTCGATATCAGGTATGGCTACTGCGCCGCGTACCTGCAGCGGGCCGATGCGGATCTTTTTAGCCGTCTATTCAGGGGCGAAAGCCCATCGACAAGCCCCAATGAAACCTCTCTGATATAACCAGAGTACTTTCTATGGTGCGATCGTATTGCGGCATGGTCAAGTCATGCAAGTGCAACAGGATGCAACTTTATGAAGGTGGACATTCCGCTCCCCATGAAGCAGGTCATTGATACATTTGGATAACTCGGTACATGAGATCTATAAGCTATCTTGAAGATCTAAATATAGTCGAAATTGAATGCATGGGAACTAGTGACAACATTTCGGAAACTCTGAATCCACTTCAAGAATTGGGCTGTTACCTTCGCTTGGGTAAACATCACGGCCTCCAGAGAAAGGGAAATGTTCAAGGCCTCCAGCATCTACCTGTGGGCGGACCGAGGGCTTTTCTGAGCGCCAAAGCTGATTTCACATATTGTGTTATGGCACAGCTCTGGACCTGGGTCGAGCCAGACAGATGGCTATCGTACCTGTCGTAGTAGAGCCATTTCCGCTCACCAGATAAACTTGATTGAGTTCACTCAACCTAACTGTCCAAACTATCTTCTTGCGCTTCAGACAACATGAATATCTTTCCAGGAAGATCTTGGTGTTGCATCACTTTGCTGGTGGCTTCTGCGCCTGTACTTTGTTTGGCATTTTTCGACGCCACTTACTTGTTCTCTGTCGTGTATGGAGCTACTGCGCCCGAAGAACATCTGGGGGCCACAGATGTAACTTTGGCAACCAAAAGTAGTGGAACCAACGTACTCAGCCATAGACATGGTCCTCATGGCATGCCCATTCCTTGAGTAAAAGAGACGACTATATCTGTGCAGTCAGCCGCCCGTGTGAGAATGGAGCTTGTTGTGGTCAAAGTAGGAATTCCGTATCTAGTAAGCAAAGATTCGCTCTCGCTATCTGGGACCAAGTGACATACTTTCCTCCTAAGGCTAACATACTTCGAATTGCAACGCAACTGCCCTTTGTGACCAATAAGCAGCTACGCCCGGTGCCACATGTCCACTGAGTACATGCTGTAGCCATTACGGATTTTGCGGCAAGATGGAGCTATCCTGCGACAAGAAATGCCAACGCAATTGTGTGCTTCACCCGAAATCGCCCGCCAATAGAGGGCGGATATTAGATAAATATAAGAGAGCCCTAGAGCTCTTTTTCAATGGCTTCTTTTCTGCTTGTAATTAAATCTTTGGTTACTATGAATCTTGGGGTTCCCGATCGTCTTTCTATAAGATGGCACCCACAGATCTTCTATTCATGTTCCTCTTTCAGTTGCCTCTACGTTCTGAATTGGCTGACATGATGGTACTAGTGGACGCTCTTACCTATCTTAACTACGCGTTGCGTATATAGACCCGAAGACTTTCGCCTTGACTATAATGGATTCGTGGACCCCTGAAGATCTCTTCCACGAGGTTGCGGAAGTCAAGAGATACAACAGTAGGCTGAAGGTTTGGATTAGTGTTGGTAGCTGGACTTTTTCTGATAATAGCACGGTGACACAACTAGTGTTTAGAAACATCGCGAGGTCTACTGATAACTGAGTAAAAAATTTGCGGTAGATATTCATAAACTTTTGAATTAATACGGGTTTTATGGTCTGTGTCTAGCTTTCTCGTTAAGAGCAGTATTGGCTAAGAGTTTTGTAAGTGCTACCATGCTAATACCCAAAGTAGAACGGCTAACAGCGTTCGATATGTTGCCCGGCTAAGACTACACTGAAAGAAGGCGGATATCGCTGAAGAGGTTATGTAACCGAATGAAACGGGCAATACTACTTAGGGGAGACTTTAGTCTTCAAATCGTCTTGGGGTGGCTTGCCTACTAAGCCAGATAGCGATACAAAGCTATCCACCCGGGGGGTTAAATTATTTTGCTGTGATGCTGGTGACTAGATATATATCAAAGAATTGTGTTACTGGACCAAATGGTAAGCTTCACAAGTCCATAGTGTCGATATGCTGATTGATGATGCGCCTAGTGGAACGGAGTGTCCACCAGACCGGGACTCGGTCTCGACCAGGAATCAGAAAGGAGACTTCGCTTGCGGGTTCAGCAATTACATGGCACATTACTGTTGCCAAAGACCTTCAGTGATGAATGACTGCACCTGGCGCACCGGGGCGGATAAGCATTTGGACTAATTGTGGTTTACTCGTGCAACTTACTAAGCTGAAATATCCTCGAATACATAGCTTTTGACTGTGTTGATGCGAGATGGAACAGTGACGAAATATATTCTCAAGAGTCGCATTGGCGATATGACGATGCCCGATGATGTTGCAGAGAATAAGGAAGACGATGTTGACCGAGTGATACCGCAAGAGAAGCAAAGTGAGTGCGATCTTCTTCGATTTCCGCATAGCGTATTGTCGGTTTTCTTTTTGCACCTGCGATCATGGCGTTGTCCCAGGCTCATCCCTCAATATTGCTGTACTGCGATTGTGCAAATAGTGTCGGCCCGTAACGGCTAGAAATACAAATGTTCCATTTATAGCAGAGTGCATGAGTCCCTCAATATGCCCGTCGCAATTATCGAAACTGCCAAAAACCAATGGCCAATTTCGCAGATTTCAATACTAATACCACAACAAGTCGCGCAAATATTATCTATGCATGAGTCAGTCTATCCATTTGATAAGTCCCTCACTTACACTCGGCATTTTCTGACACATGCTCTAGTTTTTTGGGCATTACTTAGCCAGACTTGCACGGATGTTGGGTACCCAACTACGCCACCTCCGAGGTGTAAACCGCCCAAGGTCAATCCTAACTACTGCCGCTGCATCGCCAGCTGTCCCAAATATTGGGGTTTTCTCCAGAAGCCCATGCTTGGGTATGAGAAGGTTCTCTCATTCGACACCAATGTTACAAGACAGTCGCCGCACGCAAAGCCTGGGCTTCCGCAGCGTACAAGACATAATAGATACTGAGGGCCCGAGCTTACCCATACTGGGCCGACCCATCGATACGATACGCTCATGCATTCAAGACCACATGAATCCAAAATGGGGCTTGCTTATTTATCGATGCGATTATGATTCAGACTCGGATTGGGAGAACTTCGTCTTCATTTTCAAAGAGATGATGCAAGCCCATCTTGCCCTCTTCGCAGCAGCGGACTTATCTACGACCTTGGAAATTACCATCAAAGAAGATCGAAGTACTCTTGATGGCGCGAATGCGGACCAAGTCCGACAGCTCTTCAAGTAATGGGTTGAAGGCTCTGAGGCCGAACAAGAGTTACGCGAAGCGCTGCGTTCCGGGCCGTTCCACTATCCGCGATATACCTACTGCGTCCGTGTCGACAAGGATGCGCTACAATCAGTGATCGATAACGCTCCCGAGCCGCCTCAGTACAAAAAAGTGAATACCGGATATGTCAAGCTGATCCAACTTTTCCATGATGATTTCATGTCCCCAGCTCCACTATAGCTAACAAGTTCACCTAAAAGGGGTATATTTTTAATTTTTTAAATTTCCCTAAATAGTGTATCCTTTTATATAGCGTAGTATAGTTAAATTTCCCTATTATAGTAACTTAATATATTTATCTTAGTACCCCTAGAAAATATTATAAGTTTATATAAATTTACTTTAAATATTTAATTTATTTTTATATATTTTTAAATTTTTATAAAACTTATTTTATTTATAAGCTATAGAGTTATATATATCTAGTATAGTATTAATAGTTAACTATTAGTACTAGAATTTAAGGCTAGAACTCTACTATATATATTTATTATAGTACTAATAATTAATTATTAGTACTAGAATCTAAGGCTAGAGCTCTATTATATATATCTATTATAGTATTAATAGTTAACTATTAGTATTAGAATCTAAGGCTAGAGTTCTACTATATACTAGCTAGTTATATAATATTATAGTACTAACTATTAATTTTACTAGAATCTTTATTAAAGTCTTTATTAGGGTTTTTATTAGGGTCTTTATTAGGGTCTTTATTAGGGCTTTTATTAGGGCCTTTATTAGGGCCTTTATTAGAGTTCCTATTATAGGTAATATCTATCTCTTTAATATTACTATAGTTTCTATTAAAGTCTTTACTAAAGTCTTTACTAGGGTCTATATCTATTTCTTTAATATTTCTAGAACTTTTACTAGTATCTTTACTAGAGTTTTTAATAGAGTAATTTAATATATTAATAAATCCTTTTTTATTAATAATATACTCTTTAGTTATATTTCTAGTATAATTACTTTTATATATTATTTTAATATTATTTAATATATTCTCTACTTATATATACCTCTATAGTCTTTCTAGTCTATCTATAATTTATTATAAATATTTTTATTAAACTATATCTATATATTTCTATAATTTAATTAGTATCTATTTTATATTATTTTATAGATTCTTTATAAAGTACTCTACTATACTAAAGGTAACTCTAAAGTACCCTTTAAAAGTAATATATAAATTATAATATATATTACTCTACTATATACTTAGTATCTATATTATTATCTTATTATTAAGAATATATTAATAATACTATTATAAGTCTATTATATAGATATCTATATTTATATATAAGTTATTAATTATATACTATATAGGTACTAGTAGTAGTCTAAAAAATAGGTTATAGAAATAGTTATTTATATTATTTAGTTAGTCTTATAGGTATACTATTATATTATTTTACTATAATAGGTTTAAAGCTTACTTTTAAAATACTATATTATTTATTAAGCTAATATAAAGCTTAGAAGGGGATTTTATATTTCTCTTTATAATTTATAAGAACTATTTTAGTATTTACTATACCTAGTATATAAATAGTCTATATACCTATATATTATTAGTAATATAAAGAAGGTAGTAGATTTAAGTAGTATATATACTAATAAGTATAAGGTTAAATCTATAATAAAAATTCTTATACTTTTATATAAAATTCTTTACTAATATAGTAATAAGCTTATACTACTTTTTAGTAATTACTAGTTATAAGACTAGCTAATATAGCTACTAGTATTTTATAAAATATTAGTAGTAATCTTCTAGTAATTTATCCTTTAGTACTATAAGGCTATATATTAGAATCTAACTCTATTATTCTACTAATTTCTATATCTTTTAGTATAGTATATTACTTAGTATAATATTAACTATAATAGGAATATTCCTTTTAAAGTACTTTATTATATTTACTATTTAATTTATTATAGCTCTATTTAGTTCCTATAGATAGCCCCTTATACTAAACTTCTCTCTAATCTAAATATTATAGAGTAGCTTTAGAATATTTATATATATATAGTATATAATATTAATTAGAAAGCTATATAGAAAGAATATTATTACTAGGTTAAGTAAATATAACTAATAAGATAGACTACTATTATATAAGATTATAAACTTATTATATTAATCTATAGTTATTATTTATATAAGGATTTTTTTAATTTCTATATAATCTATACTATTAATTAGTATATTATATCTATTAGTATAGGGAAAGTAATAATATTTCTATCTAGTTCTAACTTATATATAAATACTTTCTATTATATATAATTAATAGAATTATTTAGAATTACTTAGTTATTTTATTTTTATAATCTAGGTAATAGTAGGTTTATTACCTATAATTAAGGTAATATTAGCTTTTAAAATAAATATTTAACTAGTATAAATATCTAATATATTTTCTATACCTATATATAGGAGTCTTATTTTATTAATAAGTAATTTAAGAAATATATTTATAGCCTTATATTAAACGCTTTCTAGTATAATTATTATAACTAGTATATTATCTAACTTCTTATATATTATTAATTTAAGGTTATATATATTAAAAACTACTAGTATAACTATTATATACTTCTTTACTATAAATATTAAACTAATACTATTAATAGTTAGGTATAGAACTAGGTAGTAGTAATTATAAAATAGGCCCTTTTTATACTAGTAATTAAAAAGCTCTCTATTATAGATATTAGTATATATATATCTATTTAAATTAGAAAACTCTCTATCCTTATAATATTAAAGCTCTAGTACTTACTATAGATTACTAAACTAACTTCTAAGATAGTTTACTATAGGTATATAAAGGAACTAAGTAATAGGTTAAAATAGTCTATACTACTACTCTACCTCTTTAGAATAGTAAAACTAGTTATAGAAGCTATATACCCTACTATTATAATATTATCCTATATATACTATATAGCCCTAAGGGTAGTAGTTAAAATAGATTACTTTTATAGTATTAATAAGTACTTAATTTCTAAAAATAGTCTCTATTAACTCTTTAATATTTATATTATATTATTTCTAGATTACTTTATATAATACCCTTTATTATAGATAGGAATAACTTATAAAGGCTTAGTATATCTCTATATTAAGTAGAAAGATATAATTAGCTACTAAGCTTTAGTTTCTTTATATACTAATTATAGTATTATAATTACTTACCTTTATTAGGCTATATAGTAAATAGCTTATTATATCTACTATACTAGCTTATATTTAATCTATTTATTAGATCCTAGTATATTTACTTATCTTCTAGAAACTTATTATAGACTAGTAAATTAATATACCTATCTTAATTATCCTTCTTACTATTACTTTCTTTAAATTACTTTTTTATAAGTTTATTAACTTTTATAGCTAGTATAAAATTTTTATATATAGCTTTTTCTAGATTATTAAAAGAGATATTCTTATAGTAGTAAAGTTTAAAATACCTTTTCTTTATTTACTAGTTAATACTATACCCTCTACTATATCTAAAAGGATATTTATACTAGTAGTTTCTATCTCCTATCTAGTTTATTACTAGTACTATCTAGTATAGCCTTATAGGGTAAAGTATAGCTACTATACTAATCTATAATAGTATTAATATTAATAAGTAGGAGTAAGCTATAATATAGAAAGGTTATTTATCTATATTAATATTAGTATTAGGCCACTACTATAGGTATATATAGGAAGTAAAGTAGGCCTATAAAAGTAGAGTATATATATATACTAAGTATACTATACTAGATAATAATTTATATAATATAAGTAATTATACTACTAAATATTCTAGAACTCTAAAAATTTATATATATTTAACCTAACTTCTTATTAACTTATATAGTATATAAGTTATATATACTATCTATTTTTTTTTACTATAAATTTATATACTAATAGTAACTATTAGTATAGAACTAATAATAGAATAAAAATATATAATATATTTATCTCTTTTCTAATTAAATAATAAAGTACTAGTAGCTAAGTAAGGTATAGTCTATCTATAAAAAGTAAGATAGTAATTAAATATAATATAGTATATACCCCTTAAGTATCTAAATATATTAGATACTTTAATAGGTAAGCCCTAGATTAATATAGTAATATATACTATAACTATAGATATTTAAAGATACTAGAACTAGTCCTTCTAATAACTAATACTTATTAATAGATACTAAAAGAAAGATAAAGGAAAAATCCTATAAGTAAACTAAGTTACTAGATATCTACTATAGGCTTTAAAAGCTTAAAACTATAATAGTATATACTAAATAACTTAATCTATTACTAAAAGGTAGTAGTACCTAAGTTAACTAAAGTATAAATTATCTAGATATATTTAAAAGACTCTATATATAATATTATATAGTAAACTATAAGTCTAGATTTTTATAGCTATTATAATAACTAAATAAACTAGTAGCTATATTTAGAGAGCTATTAAAGAAACTAGAGTTAATATTACCTTTAGGGTTAGTTTATATTTAAATAAATAATAACCTATAATAGGTATATTAGAATAGAACTATTAGTAAATTCCTAGGTATAAGTATTTTCTAGTATAAAACTAAAAAAATTATCTATATTTAAAAATAAGTAATAAAGTCTATAAGCTAATACCCCTCTTATATATATATATAGTATAACCTAACTATATTCTAGATAAGCCCTTATCTAGAATATAAAGGGCTTATTAACTATAATATAACTATATAATTATAGACTAAAATTAGATTTAGGGGTATCCCTTTATAAGACTTTCTAGAGTAGCTAGTAGAGCTTAGAATAAATATATAAGTATAAGGTTTATTATCTATTATAAGGGTCTATTATTTATATAATAGGGTATTATTAGCTATAATATAACTATATAATTATAGACTAAAGCTAGATTTAGGGGTATCCCCTTATAAGGCCCTCTAGAGTAGCTAGTAGAGCTTAGAATAATTATATAAGTATAAGGTTTAGTATCTAGTCTTTAGCCTTAGTCTATACTACTTAGATAGGCTATTTCTTTTATAGCTAGGGAGGATTATTATATTATAGGTTATTATACTACCTATTATATAAGAGTAGAGCTATCTTTAGATTTAGAGATATTCCTTTTTAAAATTATAGTAAATAGATAGAGTAGATATCTATTATAGTAAATAGGAGGAAGAGACTAGTATAAAGAATAATATATACTACTATAGGTAATTATAAGTACTAAAGTATAAAGTTTATAAAAGAGAAAGTAAGAAAGGAATAGTAGAGTTATATAATTATAAGTATTAACTTTATTTATACTAAGTCTAATTAAGTTATATAGGTAAGTAAGGTAATAGTAAATAGTATATATATCTATACCTAAAGACTATATTATTATATTAATATATAAGAGTATTTTTATATATATATAGCTAAGTATTTACTATTATAATTAGTTTTCTATATATAAGGTAGCCCTATACTAATACTAACTATTAATAAGGAAAGAAATATTAATATAGAATATATAAGTAATTTACTATATAATATAATATAGACTTATATTACCTTTACTTTTACTAAGCCTAATTAATATATATAGGTAAGCGATATAATAGTAAATAGTATATATTTCTATACCTTAAAACTATATTATTATATTAATATATATAAGTACTTTTATATATATATAGCTAAGTATTTACTAATATAATTAGTTTCCTATATATAGGGTAGCCCTATACTAATATTAATAATTAGTAAGTAAAGAAATATTAATATAGAATATATAAGTAATCTACTATATAATATAATATAGACTTAAAAATAATAGAATAATAATAAAGGCCCTTTATATACTAAAGGATAAAGATTAATCTCTATACTTTCTACTATTTTTATAACCTCTACCCTTTACCTTATATAGTTAACTACTATAAAGAGCTTTTATTTAAGCTCCTTAGTAAGCTAGTAGTACTAGTATTACTAATAAGTAATAAATCCCTAGATATAATTTAAGTTTACTAAAGTAGTATTAAATAACCTCTTATTAACTTATATACTTATAGGGGAGGGTCTAGCTTAGCTTACTTATATAGAGACTTAAAGGTAGGCTATAGAAGTTTTATAACCTAATTATTCTATTATTTATATCTATAACTATAGAATAGAGGGGGTTCTAAAGGATATAAAACCTTTTACTATAGTAAAGATTTCTTAATAATAATAGCTCTATATATAAATAATAATAACTAGTATATTACTAATACTTAGGTTATCCTTATAAGATTAAATATCGCTAGTTAAGCTTTATATAAAACTCTATTAGCTACTAAAGTAGCTACTAGTATTAAATTATCTATAGATACCTTTTAGTATTATAACTAGTAAGCTAGATTAATAAGACTAATATCTAAAGAAACTATAAATAGATTAGAAGCCTATAGAAACTATAGATAGATTAGAAGCCTATAGAAACTATATTTAATAATATTAATAATATTAATAATATTAATAATATTAATAATATTAATAATATTAATAGTATTAATAGTATTAATAGTATTAATAGTATTAATAATATTAATAATATTAATTAATAGTACTAATCCTAGGTCTTAATCCTAGGTCTTAATTCTAGGTCTTAATCCTAGGTCTTAATTCTTAGTTAAAATTCTAGGTATATATTTTATTATAATTAAATTATAAGCTAAATAGAGGGTAAGTATATATTTTACTATAACTAGATTATAAGCTAGATAGTAGGTAGTACTATATATAAATTATAAGTTATATAAGGTACTATATAGTTAATAGGTATAAAGGGAAGAGGTAATAAAGCTAGAAATACTATAGAGCTTTATATAAACTAGTTTACTAATAGTATTATATAAACTCTAGACTCCTAGATAAGTAAGGCTAAACTAAAAGTAAAAGGAAAGTCTATAATATTTAAGTAATAAGATAATTAGCTAGAAGAAGTAAAACTAGCTAGCTAAAAAAAAAAAGAGCTAGTTAATTAAAGGTAGTTAGTTAAGAAGTAGTTACCTAAAGAGAGTATAGAGTTAATAAAGGTATTACCTTATATATAGTCTAAAGAGTACTAAGCTAGTCTATATAATAAGGAAAAGGGAATATAATAGTAAATAGTAAATTACTTAATTAGGCTTAGCTACCTACTTAATTAAGTATAGAGGGAGTATTTAATAATAGTCTAGAAGCTTTTATAAATATAGAAAGAAAGTTTATTTAATATAATAATAGTTATAGGAAAGCTTTATAATAGTAAAAAGGTAGTAAGATAGTAAAGAGCTTATAAGGTATTAAGAGAAAATATATTTAATATAGTAATAACTAGTATAGAGCTTATAAAGTAGCTATAGTTAATAAAGAGTATATAAAATAGTAATAGTAGGTAGAGAGAGTAATATACTAAGGACTACCTATTAAAGTTATACTTAAATATATATTAGTAGATTTACTAGTATACTAATATAGTAAGAACTTAGGTAAAAGGCTTATAATATAATAGAGAGCTTATAAGGTAGTTAAAAGATAGTATAATATATCTTAACTACTAGAATACCTAGATTAGTATTATAGTAATATAGGTACTACTTAGTATAATTTATAGAAGAGCTTCTTATTAATAGAGAGTATAGGTAAGGGTTTATTAATAGAGAGGTTACTTATAATCTAATTTAATATCCTTATATAGTTAGATATATAGACTATATTATAAGTTTATATAAAATAGTATTATTATTAAAATAAAATTACTACTAATATATACTAGAATAAGTTATAATAAATAAAACTTATTTAGAGATACCTTATTATTTTACTACTATATAGATAGGTTAGTCTTATTAGGAAGTTAAGTATAGATATTTAAGTAGTAGACTAGTAATTAGGAGGTATTTAAGTAGTAGGCTAGTAATTAGAAGGTATTTAAGTAGTAGACTAGTAATTAGAAGATATTTAAGTAGTAGGCTAATAATTAGGAGGTATTTAAATAGTAGACTAGTAAATAAGAGGTATTTAAGTAGTAGACTAGTAAGTAGAAGGTATTTAAATAGTAGACTAGTAAGTATAAATATATATAAGTAATAAAAGGAAAGTAATATATAAAATAGTATTTAAGTAATAACTATAGAGGTATTTAAATAATAAATATAGTAGTATATATATAATAAAAGGAAGTAACTATAATAGATTTTTATATATAATATAGACTTATATAGATAGGTATTTTTTTCTAAAAGAGCCTCTTACTAAAAGGAGTAAATAGTAGTTATTAATAGTAGGTATTTAGATTTAGTATATTAATTATAAGATTAATATTAATAGTACTATACTAAAATATATTAGTTATACTTCTAGATATTAGTATCTTAGTATTAATAATAATATTTAGAATACTATCTATACTATTAATAATAGTACTTAAAATACTATTTATATTATTAATAATAATACTTAGAATATTATCTATTTTATAACTAAATTTTAATATTTTATAATACTAATAGCTTAGTATACTATACTAATTATAGTATACCCTTTTCCCTCTCTTATAGTACTAACTATATAAGAATAATATATTATATAGTTCCTTTTAGACTTTTTAGATATATAGAATTATATCTAGCTTTTAAATAAAAAGAATATTTATATTATAGTATTTTATTTACTTATTATATATTATAGATTAAAATTTTAAGTATAAAAATAATAGATATATTATATATCTACTCTATATACTACTTCTTTATAGTCTAATACTATATATATACCTCTTATATTTTATACTTACTATACTCCTTTATTAGTGCTTTCTTCTCTAGTATACTTTTAGGGCGCCCCCCTTTACCTATATAACTACTAGGGGTATACCTAGATAGGCCCTATATTTTATATAAAAGTAGTATTACTAGTATCTACTATCTATACTAGTTTATAATATTATACTTACTACTACTTAGCTAATATTTTATATATTAGAATTTTATTTTTTTAGATACTACTATATAGAGATCTATATAGTATACCCTATAAGGTCTAATAATATCTATAATAGTACTTCTTATATAATAATTATATATTATTAGACCCTTTATATTCTCTATATTCTCTTTTTACTTACTAATAATAAATTCTATATAAGTATAATATATATAAAACTCTAGCTCTATATAATACTAGATAGGAGTATAATAAATATTATCTTTACTAAAAGAAACTACTAGTCTATATATATTTACCTTCTAATACTTATATAATACTATCCCTATATATATTTTTACTCTAATAAGGGAGTAAAACTATAGAGTTTCTTTTTTATTTTTTTCCTTCTTTTTTTCTATCTCCTTCTCTATCTCTATATTATTATTATTATTATTATTATTATTAGGGATAGAGATAGCTTTAGTATTATTAATACTAAGATTTTTATTAAATAAGGTAGCCCTATTACTATTCTTACCTTAGTCTCTAGTATTTATATATTTACTAGATATAGAGTCTTCTATTAAAGGGTTATTAGATATATTAATTTTACTAGAGTAGTAAGATCTATATATAGATAAAAAGAGTTCTTTTACCTTAAAAACTTTAAATACTAGCTATTATAGTATTATTCTAAGTTCTTTAGTTTTCTTAGAGATATCCTTTAATATAGGATACTAGGGCTAGAGCTTAGAGCTAGAGAAAGTAGAAAAGTTAAACTTATTATTATTATTATTATAGGGGGGAGAGATATTAAAGAGCTAAATATACTTTTTTTCTATAGTAGGTAAGAGGCGTGAGATTAATAGCCTTAAAGGGTAGTATATAAGGTATAAGTAGATTTTATTAAGAGCTTTTTTATATTAATATATATTATATACTATATATAGTATACTATTATAACTACTATAAGAGGTAATTATTAAAATATATAATATAATATATACTAAGCTAGTTTAGAGTATCCTCTATATTATAGATATTATATAAGGGTATATTAGTATATTTTTAGTATTATAATATAGGCTAAAAAGTAAGTATTATATATATAAGATATAAATTTATCTATATTAATATTATTTTAATAATACTTCCTATTAATATTACTTCTTCTCCTAAAAACTTATTATTAATTAAAGAGCTAAATTTTTATAGAAGTTATATAAAGAATTTATATTATTATTATTACTCTTTTAATTCTAACTATCCTAAATAGTATTTTCTACTAGAGTATCTATTAACTACTTATTTAATAGAGTTATAAGTATATATACTATTAAAATTATAATTTTATTTATTTAGTCTATTTTTTTAAAAATTATATTACTTTTACTATTCTTTTATAGCTAGTCCCTTTTATAATAGCTATATAAGGTAGAGATTATAATATCTAATAACTTCTTTATAATTAACTTACCTATAGTAATACTAGTATTCTACTATTTTATAATATTAACTAGTATATAATAGTAATAATCTATATACCTAAGTATATTCTTCCTAGATTTATAAGCTACTTAGTAGACCCTATTAATATTTATATAAATTATATTCTTATACTTCTATACTTTATTAATAATAATTTAAGGCCCTACTATTACTATAATATTAACTATTATTAACTATTATAGTAAGAGAGTAGGCTAGATAAGAGATATATTAAATAGATCTAAAAGTACTAATATAAAAATAAGGTTAAAATTAATATATAAGTCCTTTTTTAGGAAAGTATACTTCTCTTTATACCTATAGATACCTCTAAAGTATACTAGATAATAGTATATATCCTTTTTAGTAATTAATTAGTTAATATATTTATCTTCCTACTTTCTATTAATATAGACTATTACTATTATATCTATAGTTTAGAATAGTTTACTAAGCTATATACCCTTTTACTCTACCTTCTACTTTAATAATATAATTATATAGAGGAGCTCTAAGTATCTATCTATCCTATATATACTAGGTAGGAGGATTTATACTCTATTAATACCTAGTTAGAAGTATATATACTAGTAATAGTATAGAAGAGATCTATTATTATACTTTAATTTAGGTATTAAAACTAGTAATTAGGGGATTTACTACTACTTAGAAGATAGTAGAAAAGTTAATTTAGAACCTTTTATAGTTATTACCTTATTCTTAGTTATATATATATTATTTATTATATAATATAGCTACTTATCTTCTAGGTAAGGATATTTAGGTTTATAATTACTAGATATATTATTATTACTATTACTATTACTATTACTAATATATAAGTTTTTATTCTAGAGATTTTTAAGGATAGTAATAGCTACTAGCTATATTAGATATATTCCCTATAACTATTATATCTCTTATAGCTTCTATAATAGTTTCCTAGTATAAAAATTATATTTAATAGGCCTACTAGTATAATAGGTAACCCTTATTTTAGTAACTATAGATATTATCTATTTAGTAGGTTAATAAGTACTATAAGATAAGTAAATAGTAGAGGACTTATACTTTAATAAAACTAAATAGTAGTAGTAGTAGCTATTAATATATATAGATTATATAGATAGTTAAAAAAAAATAAAATATTAACTTACTACTTAAAAGTTTTTATTATAACTAATTAGTTATTCTATATATAAATAATTTCTAGAGTTTTCTAGACTCTACCCTTATTAGTATAATTACCCCTTTATAATATTAATATATATTTATATATATATATTACTATAGGAGGTTATTCTATTATTTAAGAATCCTTATTATAACTAAATAATTCTCCTATAGATAGATAATTCCTAGAGTCTCCTAGACTTCTCTCTAGTAGTATAATTACCCCTTTAGTATTTATATATATATACTACTACTATATACCCTATAATTTAATTATAAATATTTAGCTACTATTTATATTATACTACTCCTTTATAGAGCTAGCTACCTAGAATATCTAGTCTAATAGACTCTTAAGTATAAATATATATTACTAATATATATTATTAATATATTACTTATAAAAATACTTACTACTATTAAATTCTACTTTACTATCTATTAACTACTACTAGTTATAGCTTCTAGTTAATGCTTAACCTAGGATATAGCTTCTAAAGCTAAGTATATAGCTTCTAAAACTAATATACCTTTTAAAGCTAATATACCTTCTAGAGCTAATAGTATAGTTTTTAGAGCTAATAGTATAGTTATAGGGTTAGTAAAGTTTATATACTAGCTTTTTATTATATCTACCTATATTATAGTATCTAGTACTAATAAGTAATTAATCTAGTATCTAAGAAATAATAAACTATAAAATATTACTATTATATTTATAAAACTATAGGTATAGCTCTAGGTATATTAAAACTATATATAAGGGATCTTAAATTATATAATAAGCCTCCTTTATAGATTTAATAAGAATTATATAAAGTTTATTATTTATAGTACTTAGTAGTTAATATAGAAAAAAGGAAAAACCTAGAGTAATATTAGTAATAAGGTTAGGGTATAAATATATAAGAAATTACCCCCTAATTATATATAACTTTTTAACCTCTTTAAGGAATACTAGCTCTTCTTTAAGATAGTTTTAAAGGTATAGTATTAGAAAACTTATAACTAGTATCTAAAGTTATAAAAGCTATAAAAAAAGGTAATAACTAATAGGAATATAGATATACCTAGAGATAGTACTAGTTATACTAGTATACTAAGCTATTAACTACTAGGTATATATATATTAGATAAGGCTACTAATAGTATCTATTTAGTTTACTATATACTTAAAGTAATATTAGAGTTTTTAGAAGATAATTTTAAAGAATATTATAAAATATATCTTATAGATACTATAATAGACTTACTTAATATTAGTAGAGGTTAAGGATATTATATAATTAAATTAATTACTACTACTATATTCTTTACTATATCTATACTAGTATATAAAAGAGGATATTTATATAAGATAGATATAATAACTCTAATATAGTAAGGACCTATTCTAATATAATAAGAACCTACTTTAATATAGTAAGGACCTACTCTAATATCTATAGCTATAGATAGTAATATTATTAGTAATAGTATATTAAGTAGTATAGTATTTAATAAAAGTACTAATATAAATAATACTAATAATTATACTAAAAGAGTTAATTCTAAATAAGCCTCTAACTCTATATAGATATAATATAGTATATCCTAAATAGTATAATTTAAGTACTCTATAATAAGTAGCTCTATAAGGTAGATAGCTATATATAACTTTAACCTAATAATATTATAAAAGAAAATATACCTAAGACTAAATAAAGAAATAAAGCCTTAAAGGAAAAGAATTTAATAATTTTAAAAAAATAGTACTAGGTTTAGAGAGAGATAATAGCTTAGTAGGGTTATATAGAGATAGTAATACTTTAGTAATTTTTTATTATTAATATAGGGTATTAAATTTCCTAATTAGATAATATTTATAAGCTATTAAATACTATAATCTACCTCTATACTAATTTTTATTATTAGTATAGGATATTAAATTATCTAATTAGATAATATTTATAAGCTATTAAATACTATAATCTATCTCTATACTAATTTTTATTATTAGTATAGAACCTTAAACTACTAAATTAGGTAGGTATTATAATATATATTTATAATAGCTAGTATATTATATATAGAATATATATAATTATTTATATAGTATAGATTTATTAAAGGTATTATAGGACTTCCTCCTATCTACTTTCTAGGTAATATATAATATAGAGTATTACTATATTTCTTATAACCCCTAGTTAAGCCCTATATATAATCTATAATTCTATTTTACTAGATACTTTAATACTTCTATATATACTAGACCTAGTATATATTCTAGACTATTAGTATTTCTAATAGCTAAATACTTATTAGTTAACTTTATTTTAAATTTAGCTAGTTTACTACTTATATTCCTTAGTAAAGGATAACTAGGTCTTTAATAATAAAGTCTTTAGCTAGGTACTTAACCTAAAAATAGTTAGTAGTAACGTAATAATTAATATAGTTTCTAGCTAAGTACTTAGTTCTAAAATAGTTAATAGTAATATAATTATTAATATAGTTTCTAACTAGATACTTAAACCTAAAATAGTTAGTAGTAATATAATTATTAATATAGTCTTTAGCTAGATACTTAAATCTAAAGTAGTTAGTAGTAATATAATTATTAATATAGTTTCTAGCTAAGTACTTAGTCCTAAGATAGTTAGTAATAACGTAATTATTAGAAAAAGATTATTAGGAAAAGTTTCTAGCTTAGTACTTAAATCTAAGGTAGTTAGTAGTAATATAATTATTAATATAGTCTCTAGCTAGGTACTTAAATCTAAAGTAGTTAGTAGTAACGCGATTATTAATATAGTCTCTAGCTAGGTACTTAAATCTAAGGTAGTTAGTAGTAATACTATTATTAATATAGTTTCTAATTAAATACTTAATCCTAAGGTAGTTTACTATAATATAACTATTAATAAAATTTCTAGCTAGGTATATAAGTAGTAATTATAGCCACTAGTAATATTATTAGCTAAAAAAAGTAAAAGGAGAGGGAGATATTATTATACTAGTAGGTTATCTATACTATTAGATAGGTATACCTTATACTAATAATTACTAGTTAGAGGACTATAGAGAAAGAGATATTATTATACTAGTAGGTTATTTAAGCTATTAAATAGGTATATTATATACTAGTTTAACTAGCTAGGTAGTTATAAATATAACTATTACTTTATATAATAGAAACTTATACTATACTACTCTATACCTAATAAGGTAAAGCTAGTATATAGTATTTAAATAATAATCTAAAATAAGTCTTATTAATATATCTAGAAAAGAGAATAGTAATCTAGTATAAAATAGGTCTATATTATAGATTTCTACTTAACTAGCTAGATAGTTATAAATATAACTACTACTTTATATAATAGAGACTTATACTATACTATTTTATATCTAATAAGGTAAAGCTTTTATACTATAGAGTATCTAAGTATACCTTTATATTAGTAGTAGTATAAGGGGGGCTAATAAGAACTATACTACTAAGACTTTTTTAACTTCTTTACTAGTTTTAGTACTTTATAATTATAAATCCCCTAGCTAGGGAAATACTAATACCTAGTATATTTAAAGCTAGCCCTTATAATTATATTCTTATAAGCCCTAGCTAAGTATATCTAATATTTAGAGTTATCCTAAATATACTAATTATAATAATTATCCCCCTTAAAAAGTCTATTTACCTTAGTCTCTATAATCTATATAGTATAGGAATACTAGTTAACTATAACTTCTACTATACCTTCTAAAATTTATACCTAGAATTAGCTCTTTAACTAAGTCTATTTAAGTCTAGTTATCTTTAGCTAATAAACTTATAATACCTATAGATAAAGTTAAAATCTATTAGAGTAATAAAAAACTTATATACTCTTATAAAGAATAGCTAAAGATAAGAATATAAATATATTCTTTTAGAAAATACTACTACTATCTCTACTCTTTTCCTTACCCCTAGCCTCCCCTATCTCTATATCCCTATTAAAGTCTATAGATATAAATATAAAATTATTATTATTATTATTATTAGTAATAATTAGGGCTAGGAGAGAAGGGGTAGATATAGGGGTAGGTATAGGTATAGAAATAGAAATAGAAGTATCTATATATTATTTCTTTTATTAATACTATTTTAAATATACTATAAGTACTAGTAGTATATATATAAAAAGAGAAAAATATTAAACTAGCTTAGATATTATATTATATACTACTATTAAGGAAATATAAAAGATATAAGAACTTATAAAACTTCCTTCTACTATAAGTATAGCCTACTTATAGGGTTATACTTAGTAGGCTAAAAGGCTAAAGAAAGTAGAGGAAGGTATATAGAGATATAACTCTAGAGTAGATACTAGAATAAATATAAATAGATAGTATAGTAGGTAATTATATAATTAAATATTATAGAGTAAGAAAAAAATAGAATTATTAATATAAGAGTAATTACTTATACTATACTAAAACCTATAGGAGGTACTAACTATTATTTTAGAAATAAGGTAAAAGTAAAGATTAATAATTACCTCTTTACTTATTCTAAATTAATAATTATAGTATCTATAAAAATTTCTTATCTATACTAATATTAACTAATAGTAAGGTAGAAAAAAAAATTAATATATATAAAGTATTTTAGTAGAGATACTAATTATTAAAATAGTTTTTTTAAATTATAGAGTAGGTTTACTTTAGATTACTCTCTCCTATCTATTTAATAGTAGTATATATCTATAATAAAGTTTCCTTTTACTAATATCTATTATTAGTATAGTAGAGTTAACTTTTAGAATATAGCCTATATTATAAGAATAGTTTATAAACCTAATATATATATAGAAGATAGTATATTTACTCTAACCTTCTAAATAAAATATTTATAATTAATAGCTTTTAGGTATAATATATTTTAATAAAGTATAGTAAAATAAAATATCTATACCCTTTTAATTATTTATTAGAATAATATTTTTAATTATATTATTATATTATTAAATATTACTTTTATTTCTACCCCTACTATTACTATTACTACTACTACTACCTTAGAGTTTAATAAGCTTATTATCTAGGTATTTCTTTAAATAGAGTCTCCTATATAGATTAATAAATATTTACTAGGATATATTTTACTATTAACCCTATACTAAACTAATAATACTAATTATTTCTATAACTTTAACTTCTCTATATTTAGTATTTATACTAGTACCTATATACCTAGTAATAGAGATAATTTAGGTCTCTAGAACTAGAGTAATATATTTAGAAATATCTCTAAAAAAACTAAATAGCCTAGAATTATACTATACTTACTAATACCTATAGACTAGAAGGTAGAAAAGTACTTTCTACCTATATAGTAGTCTTATTTTAAGACTAATATATCTAATAACCTTTCTAGAAAAGGCCTTATACCTATAAAGTATATAGATATTAAATATAAAAATAAGGATAATAAAGGGAATAACTCTATAAATAAGGAGATTAGAAAAATAGATATATAAGTATTACTATTATAAATATCTTATAACTAATTAATATAGATATTATAAACTAAGTAATATTATACTAGAATACTATTAATATATAGTTACCTATAGAGTACTAAAAATAGTCCTATAATCTATTTTTACCTAGCTAGTTCTTTAGGGGAATACCTATACTACTAAACTATACTTAAGAGATATATAAAGATACTAATAACCTCCTAGCTAGGGCTAAAATAGTTAAAAATAAAAGTCTAAACCTACTCTTAGCTAATAAGAGAGAATAAATTTAGTAAAATCTAGAATTCTTTTTACTCTTAGTATAGATACCTTAGTTAGAAGTACTAGATATATAAAAAAAATATATAAAGGAATATAAAATATAGTTATAGAAAGTATTAGAGAGTTATTATAGATTATAACCTACCTAAATAGGCCTATATATCTTAAAAGAGGTACTTTAAAGAAGTTTATAATAGTAATAGACTAATAATACTATAATTAGTATATTAGGTAATATTTAAAGATATTTTTAGTAGAGTTTAATTATATCCTTAATAGTCTTTAACTATATAATATATACTCTTAGGATATATTATAGAAATATAATATATATACTAGTATTAGGGAATTTTAGAATTTAGCTATAATATAGATAGTATTCTAAGTAATATTATTAATAGTATAAGTAGTCTTCTAAGTAATAATATTAATAGTATAGATAACTTTCTAAGTAATATTATTAATAAAAATTATAATATCTATTTACTATATATTCTCTTATAAAATAGTAATACTAGGCTTAATAAGGTAAGTTAGTACTCTAATTAGATATTAAGAAGTAGGGCTAGAAACTTAATAGTAATAGAGTTTAATATTAAAAATACTTTAATAACTATATAATTCTTATATAATATAATAGCCTAGTACTATTAATAAGTACTTTTTTTCTAGTCTAGTAACTAGTACTATAGGTACTTTATTATTAGCCCTAGCTAGTACTAAGTACTAGTAGTAGGGAATTACTAGCCCTAACCCCCTCTATAGCTTTAGTATACTAGCCCTAGAATATAGTTCCCCTTACCTATAATAGGTATTCTATTTTATACTACTAAAAGTATAAGTATAAATAAATACCTAATAATATAATATATATTATTAATTCTATTTCTAAGGAATAGTCTCTAACTATATAGCTATCTAAATAAATAATTATATTAGTACTAGATTACTAGCCTTAGTAGTAGTACTAGCCCTAGTAGTATTACTAGCCCTAGCTCTTTCTCCTCTTTTTTTTTTTCCTCTTCTTCCTTTTTTAGTCTTTACTAACCTTATAGTTATCTACTATAACTATTACCTCCTTATATTAATAATAATTTTTATAAGTATTAGAGGTATCTATTATATTTTTAAATTCTACCTTCTCTAGCTTTTATTAATAGTACTTACTATTAAATATAGTTATTTTAACTTACTTTACTATAGAGAGCTATTTTTATTTATTAACCTCTATATTATTAGTATTAGTTTTTTAAAGGGGGTCTATAGATTTATTATTAAATATAACTATTTTAATTTATTTTATTATAGAGAGCTATTCTTATTTATTAATCTCTATATTATTAGTATTAGTTTTCTAAAGGGGGTCTATAGGCTTATTATTAAATATAGCTATTTTAACTTATTCTACTATAAAGAGTTATTTTTATTTATTAACCTCTATATTATTAGTATTAGGTTTCTAAAGGTAATATATAGGCTTATATTAATAATTTTATAAAATAGGCTAACTTTAACTACTAGTAGTACTAGTACTATATTTTTAGCCCTAATTATATTTCTAGTTTTAGCTCTTCTCCTTTTACTATTTCTATAGCTTAGGTATACTAGCCTTTTAGTACCCTCCCCTAGAAATCTCTAGATACTCCTCTAAGTACCCCCTTTACTTATATAGTAGTACTCCCTTTATCTATATATTAGGTACTCTAGTATAGATAAATATCTAATAATATAATATATATTATTAATTTTATTTCTAAGAAATAGTCTCTAACTATATAGCTATTAAGATAATAAGTAGATTAAAGAAAGGACTTTTAATAATTTAAGTATAAGTAGTCTAGTTTAGAAATTATAACTAGAGATAATAATACTTAAATACTTTTTAGATATTTTTCTTACCCTTTCTATCTTCTTCCTTATTAGTTAAGCTATAGCTTATATTATATATAGGCTAATTATAGCTAATTTATACTAGCTAATTCTATAGTAAAGATAAGTAGGCTAAGGATAAAAAAGGTAATTTATCTATATTACTAATACTAGTAGTATTACTAGCCCTATAAGTACCCCCCTAAACTTTTATTCTAGGGCTCCTCTAACTATTTATATCTTTTCTCCTTTTTATTCTCTTTTTTCTCTTTATCCTCTTTTATTTATCTCTACTATAGAAAAGCTAGCCTATACTAGTTAATTTTATAGTAAAGATAAGTAGACTAATAATAGAAAAGATAAACTATTTTATATTATTAGTTCTAGTAATATTACTAGCCCTATAGATATCCCCCTTATTTATATATTAAATACCTTAGTATAGATTAATATTTAATAATATAATATATACTATTAATTTTACTTTTAAGAAGTAGTCTTTAACTATATAGTTTTTAGAAGTAAGAAGTTACTTTTTATAGTATTAGACTACTAGCCCTTATTCTTACCCTTTTTATTCTTTTTATTCTATCCCTCTCTTTTATCTAGATAGGCTATAGATACCTATATATAAACTAATTATAGCTAATCTATACTAGTTAATCCTATAATAACCTATATAGTATTACTAGCCCTTTAAATACTTCCTTAACTATTTATATACTTTCTTTTTTTTATTTTTTTTATTTTTACTAGTATAGACTAGCTATAGTTATACTATATATAGGCTAATTATAGCTAGTCTATACTAGTTAATTATATAGTAATCTATATAGTCTTCTAATAACTATAAATTATAGCTAGACTATTAAACTAGATAATTTCCCTTATATATATAGCTAGTTTTAACTACTAGTAGTACTAGTAGTATATTTCTAATACTAGTTATTAGATATATTTTTTTAATATAGTTACTATAGTAATATATAAATAGTAGTCTAGTAAATAAATAAGTTTATATTTAAATATATATTAAGTAGCTACTTTTCTTCTCCTTAATATATATAATTATACTATTTAATTTTAAGTACTTTAATCCTATTTAGAATACCTATAAATAGTCCTATTCTAAAATAATTAATATTTAATATTATTCTAGTCCTTATACCTACTATAATATCTAAGGGAGGAGAGTAGTATTCCCTCCCTTAAAAAAAGGTAATAAAGATTTACTATTATTTATTCTTACTCTTACTACTACTATTTTACTTACTATAAAGGGTATTATTATAAGTAACTTAGCTATTACTATTATAAATCTAATTTTTTATATTATAAATAGAGTAATATATTAAGTAGTTATAGTTCTATATCTATATCTATACTTATACTACTATAAGCCTAATCCTCTATACTATAGATAAAATAATATACTAAGTAAATATAGTTTTATATCTATACCTATATTTATATTACTATAAGTCTAACTCTCTATACTATAGATAAAGTAATATACTAAGTAGCTATAGTTCTATATTTATATTTTTATTATTAGTACTATTATTAGTACTACCTTTACTCTTACCTAATCTAGTATAGGTACTAGCGCCTATACTAGTATTTTTACTACTATAAAATTCCTTTTTAGGGCCTATAAATACTAAAATATTAGTACCTATAATATTACTAATTAGAATACTAAAAAAGAGAGGATACCTTCTATTAGATAAAGTTAGGTAGGCTATAAAAAAGCTCTACTATATAGTAAATAAAAAAATCTAATAGAAAAAGGCTTAGATAGAGAGGTATAAGTCTAAGTAGAGGAAAAGTTAAAACTATTAATTTAATATATATTTATATATAATCTAGGGTTAGGAATATATATATAATATTCTATACTAAAATAAAATAGTAATAAAACTATTATTATAGCTAGGGCTAGTAATATAGTACTAGTATTATAAGTAATTAGAACTAAATATAAAATTATATATCTCTACTAATAATATATCTCTTTTATACCTCCCCCTAGAAATTTATAATAAGATTTAGAAATATATAGTTATTATTACTAGCTATTAGAGCTAGTAATATAGTATCTTTATTATTAGTTACTAAGGCTAGAAATATACTATTAGTACTACTAGTAACTAGGGCTAGAAATAAAGTTTTATATCTTTATTAATAATATATTTATTAGGCTATAATATACCTCTTCTATACCTTCCCTTAAATATTTATAATAATATTTAAAGGTATTAAAGTTCTTATTTCTATATAGCTCTTATATAGTATATAATATATTAGTATAAAGGAATATTTTATTAGATATTCTAAAGCTACCTCCTACTTATACTAGGTTAATTATTAGGTATATTTTAAGGAGAGTTTATATCTAAGGAATTAGTATTATTAAGAAAAAATCTTAGTATTACTATCTTATTAGCGAGTATATAAGATAAGAGATATTAGAATTAAAAAAAGGAAATAATTATACTATAGTAAAGTTAAAAAAAGTAGTTTAATATATTTATATTTATAAAGAACTCTATAGCTATTAGATAATTTTTCTATAAATAATCTTTTAATAAAACTAACCTATCTATATAGTAGTAAAAAAATAAAATACTCTTAAATAAACTCTATTCTTTATTAGTTTTAGTAAATTAATAATAGTATTATTTTTATATAAACTTATAGTATACTTTATATATCTAACTATATAAAAATATTAATTTAGAAGTTATAATCTCTCCCTAGTATTAGAAGTATAGTAGTAGATCTATTAATATATTTTTTTTATTAGTATTTTTTTTTCTATTATTACTAGAAGTATAATAGTAGATTTATTAATATACTTCTTTTTTACTAGTTTTTTTCTCTTCTTCTCTACTACTACTATTACTAGAAGTATAGTAGTAGATTTATTAATATATATCTTTTTTATTAATACCTTCCTTTCTACTACTACTATTACCTATCCCTACTAGTATAATTTATAAAAGTATATTAATAAAAGTAATATATATATATTTAAGTAGTTATACCTAACTAGAAGTAGTATAATAAGCTCTATTACTAAAATATAAAATAGATATAATTTAATAAATAAAAATTTAGACTTTATTATATAGATATATAATACTATACTAACTAAGTTTAATTAGTATTTATTAGCTATTAGGTATATTTTCTATACTTTAAGTAAATTTATATTCTATTTTAAATAGTTAACTATAATACTATAGCTCCCTTTTTCTTTCTTTTTTCTCTCTTTTTTCTATTACTACTACTACTACTACTACTAAAAGTATAATAGTAAATCTATTAATATATCTCTTTCTTATTAATTTTTTTTTCCCCCTTACTACTACTACTATTTAGAGACTAATAAGTCCTTAAGAGTAATTATCTATCTACTTTAAAACCTTTATATATCTAATAATATAAAGTATAGATTTATAATAAGGGGACTATATAGTCTTTTACTTACTATTATTACTAAAAATATAATAGTAAATCTACTAATATATTTTTCTTTTATTAGCTTTTTTCCCCCCCTTACTACTATTACTATTTAGAGACTAATAAGTTCTTAAAAATAATTATCTACCTACCTTAAAGCCTCTATATATCTAGTAGTATAAAGTATAAATTTATAAAAAGAAAACTATATAGAAACTACTACTACTACTATCTATTCCTACTAGTATAACCTATAAAAGTATATTAATAAAAGTATATATTTAAGTAGTTATTTTTATATTTTAAGTAAATTTATATTTTATCTTAGATAGTTAATTATAATACTATAGCTTCTTTTCTTTTTTCCCTACTATTATTATTACTACTACTAAAAGTATAGTAGTAGATTTACTAATATATCTTTTTTTTATTAGTTTTTCTTCTCTCTTTCCCCTTTACTACTACTACTACCTAGAAACTAATATATTTTTAGGGGTAATTATTTATTTACCCTAAAGCCTCTATATATCTATAAGCTCTTATATTAGTAGTAACTATTAGTATAAAACTAAATAATAAGCTTTTATACTAATAATAACTATTAGTATAAGACTAGATAATAAGCTCTTATACTAGTAATAACTATTAGTATAAGACTAGATAATAAGTTTTTATACTAGTTATAAAACTAGGATATAACTAAATAAGGTAAATACTTTTAGAATTAAATAGATAGAAGAAACTAT
This sequence comes from Karstenula rhodostoma CBS 690.94, assembly GCA_010093485.1. Taxonomy (NCBI): domain Eukaryota; kingdom Fungi; phylum Ascomycota; class Dothideomycetes; order Pleosporales; family Didymosphaeriaceae; genus Karstenula; species Karstenula rhodostoma. The sequence continues at coordinate 477,358 of MU001507.1, read as the reverse complement.
ATAAATTAAGACTAAACTTAAGATACTAAAATAGAGAAGGTCCTAGGGAGGAATTCTTTATATACTAGATATTTAAAATCTACTAACTAATCTATATATAGGCTACTAGATAAGGCCTAAGCTTAAAAGTAAGTAAATATCCTATAAGGGGATTTAACCTTAGGTTAAATTAATTCTTATACTAGTAGTAAATAGTATATATATATAGTAGTATTTAAGTATATATTCTTAGAAAAGATAATAGATTTCTATTTCCTATATATATATTACTACTATACTAATAATTACTATTAGTATAGGAGAAGACTATAGTATAGGAATATAAAATTATATATATTTTATTATATAAAATATCCCTTTTAGGGATATTCTATACTTAAAAAGGGAAACTTTTCCCTATTTATAAGATTTATTATTTATTTTAACTAAAGTTTCCCTATATAAGGATATAATATACCTATATAGGGATATAATATATCTATCTAGGTAAATATATCCCTATTATAGGGAAACTCTGGCCGTAGTGTCCAGCAAATGACTATGATAATGAGGAAGAGGCTGAGATGGGTGAAAGCGAAGGCGAGGATGAGGACGACGGTGATGAATACTATGTGAAGGTACAGTTGAGTTGCATTGGCGCGGAGGGTTATGGTCATCTTTTTGGCACTCAAGGCTACGAGGTCATACGATGTCTCCGTGATGAAGACGGAATATATCGTGGATGATGGGATATCAGGTCCCTGTGACTGTGGCTTGTGTATCGCCAAGGTATGGGAACATTTCAAGCTGCGAATCCGCAAACCAAACGAAGCTCGAATAGTGCGACCCAAAGGGTAAGGAAAAAAGCTATTGTTTTTCCTCGGTCACCATCATTGCTTCTCGCGAGGTCGTTGAGACCCAATGGTAGAAGTTTGTGTGTTACAAATAGTTCCTGCATGTTTTCGATATCCGCTGGTCCTTGCAGCTCGAGATTGTTCTGACGCATTTAACTACCATGTGGGGATCCCGGAGTTGTGGAAGACAATAGGGAGGCGCCTACAGGTGCCTGTAGGCGCCTATAAGGAGGAAGGAGTGTTAGGATAATTAGTAAGATAAGTTATATATAACTATAGTTTTAAGATTATTATTACTTTAACTATCCTAATACTACTTAACTACTATAGAATAGGATAAATCTAAGGGCTAATAGAGCGAGATAAGTTATAGACGTAGTATATAAATAGAAGGATATGCTGCGGTCTCTCGCTCATCACGATCGACGCCACAATCCAACATGCTCTTCCTATTCAACTACTAACATTACATGCGAGTAAACCTGTTGTCCTTGGAAGCGCTCCACCCCTGCCGCCGCTGTGACGAGCAACAGCAGCCCGGATCTTTTCGACCGGGTCGATACGTCTGGCAGCGGTAACATTAGCATCTCGGAGTATCTGGACTTTGTTAATTACACGACGCGCGGATCGCTGAATGACACACGCATTACATCGCAGTGGATTAAGTGGTTTAAGAAGTGAGTCCAAAGAGTGTATGCCTTGTATTTTTAGTGAGACTGATATTCTTCGTGCAGATTTGATAAAGACAACGATAATTTCGTGGTGTTTGGCGAATATGACTTTGCATGAGTATGGAAGGTCAGATGGGGTCGTCGAATTGAAATGTAGAGTGCTACGCACACAGTTTTGAACAGACCCATCTAGAGTGAAGTAGCGAAGCAAAATTTATCCATCAAGCGCAATCAATTCATAAACACACTACCACATATCAGTACCTGTTTCAGCGTGATTTCCTACATCAAGACGATCCCGGCCTGTGGAGAAGTGTCGTCAGACATCGCGTACTACTAATACCCTCTTAAACATACAGCAAAAGCACGCTTTTAGTCACTTTCCAGAACGTGTCTTAGTCCCAACATGCGGGCGCGGTGGATAGTTGGACTGGGAAGGGGGCGTGTGCGGGGACGAAGGCAGGGCCGGGGAAAGGGGATGGGGGGATGGAGGATAGGATTGAATTGAATTGAATTGAAGGGGATACGGGTGCGGACGGAACGGGTGCAGGAAGTGCATGAGACGGGTGGAGAGCGTGACGAGGGGGGTGTGAATGAGGGGGGTTACGGCATGGGGCAGTATGCTGCGGAGCGGAGGGTGATGACGGAGAAGATGGTATGAAACTCGTGTTCGTGGGGATGATTTCAACTGTTAAGATCGAGTTATCGAATGTGTGGAGTACAAAATAATCACAAAAGTATGTCCCCCTAGCTGACAGGTGGGTTGATGTATTTGAAACTCTGTACGACCCATCACGACGTCGACCCTGCAGGCAAGGTGAAGAAGGCCCGGCGCTTCTCTCGCGTCTTCTCGTCCAGTTCCCCCTGTTCGTTCCTCGGTCGGCCTCGCTTTCCTTTTGTCTTGGCTGGCGGGTGCTTGGAAGGGATCAGCTGCGCTTTTGACGGAGCGGGCGTGGGTGCCGTCTCTTTGACGGCTTCTTTGATCGTCTGCCGTGAGAGGCAGAAGTCAATGTGGGCGTTGAAAGCCGCGTCCTCGGGGGCTTGTGGGAGCGTGCAGATTGGGCAAGTCCACAATTCTTCTTGCACTCCTTCCTGTATTGCCTGAGGTTCCTGTGTCCGCGTCCCATTCCCTGATCTCTGTTGTTCGTTATACTCCTGTGAGAGTTTCTCCAGTTCGTTCATTTCATCATCACGCTCTTGTCGAGCGGCTTCTTCAAATTCTTCCTCCGGCCATGTCTCCCATTCACCATCCTTCTCATTTGACTCACTACTCACATTCGGCTTCGAAGTAGTCATGGCACGCTGGCGGCCAAAAAAGTCAATACCGGGCTTTTTAGTACTGACAAGATGAGTACATCGCAGTCCCAAAAGGCGCAGTTTCAGGTTCGGCATCTCTTTGATGAGCTTCTCTAGCATCGGTAGACCGTACTTGTATAGATCGTCTGCACGCTGGATCGCAAACGGGGGTGTCATCTGGCGCGTGTAGACTTCATACGTGTGCAGCTTGATCTTGATGCACAGCGTGCGTCCTTTGAACTCTGTGCGTTTCAAGTCGCCTTCCAGCTCTTCGGTAATGTCCCGCAACTTTTGCCGTAGGCTGTCTGGAGAACCAAGCTCTTTGAAAGTTGTCTCGGTGCCCACGCTCTTCCGCTCGTACTCCTCGGCCGGTTGTATTTGAGTTCTGCCGAGCCCTAGGTAGCACTGCATGAGGAACTGAAAAGCTTTCTGACCAAAGAGTGAAGACAAGTACGCGCGCTGGGCGTAGATGTCCCCACACGTCTTGACGCCAATTGCATCCAGTTCGCGCTCAAACACTCGCCCAATGCCGTTGACCTTGCGAGTCGGCAATGTCATCATGAACTCCATGATGGTTTGTCTATCTCTGGCGAGAGTAAATTGCCCGTTTGGTTTGTTAATATTACTGCAAATCTTGGCTAGTTTGGCGTTTGCGGCGATGCCCGCTGATACTGTGATTTTGGTCTTCTCGTACACTTCGGCTCGGAGCTGGCTAACGACCTCTTCCGGCTCCATATGGTGTTCTTCACAATATTGGGTGATGTTCAGATATGCTTCGTCACAACTGGCACTTTCGAAGCGGGGATCATATAGGGCGAGGACTTTGCGCACTTCTTCCGCCTTGGCTGTGTATTTGGCGAAGTTCATGGGCACACATATGAGCTGGGGACACAGCTTCATGGCGACGAAGCCAGCCATGCCGGAGCGGCAGCCAAACTTTCGCGCATGGTAGTTGCAGGTGGTGAGGACCCCCTTGCCGACGGCCATGGGCACATCTCTGAGCTCCGGTCTGTCGAGCTCCTCCACTGCAGCATAGAAAGCGTCGCAGTCGATGTGGACGACGACCTGGGTGAGGTCCCTGTTTAGTTCCAGCTCTGCGAGGTGGTCGTCGGCGCGCCGCAGCTCGGTGCTCAGGTTCACTCTGTCCAGCTGGCGCTTCTTTGCCAGTATACGGTTGATCTTCTCCGTCAAGACACGGTCCTTGACCTCTTCGTTGTTGAAGAACTTGCTGCCCTTGGAGGCATTGTATATGACCTCGGACACCTTTTGCTGGTCTACGCTGTCCTGGCCGGCCTTTGTGAGCGAGGGGCCCAGCAGATGGTACTTGAGCGTGTCATGCTGGTCGGAGGGCGTGCGCGTGGGGAGAGGGTCTTTGGCGGCCTCGACGGGCTCGATAGGCGGTGGAGGCATCAATTCCGGGGGCGAGTTGGGCAGCTTGGAGCCGAGCGAGGCCGAGGCGGTCGGCCAGGAGGGAGCTGTCGCTGTGCACGCATGGCCAGAGGGGGCTGCAGGCACAGGCGTGCTGTTCATGGTACATGTGGAGTCGCGCGAGATGAATGACTAGGCGTTAGGATGCATCGGGCTAATGTAGGCTAGGTTTCGCCAGGCTCGAGCCGCGAGACGACCTCTGGCCGGCAGCGCACCTCAGGGCCACAACAACAAGGAGACTACGCCGAAAACCCCCCACAGCCCGTCGCCGCCTCACCATGGCCGCTGCGTTTCCTCACATCCTTTGGACCCCGACGTAGCTGTGTGTGCAGCCCTCACACGCCCCGCCCTCCCTCTTGTTTAGGCCGTTTCGACGCCGCCCGCTATCGCCGCCAACACAAGACGTCAACAAGCACGCCCGCCCGCCCAGCAACCGCCCATTGTCGCCCCCGACGGCCATGCCCGCCCCTCGAACCCGCTGCTCCATCCGCCGCCTCACCCGCTGAACGACCACCACCGCCGCGGACCATGACCATAGACCGCACAAACAACAACACCGCGCGGCCGCTGAAGCCCACCCTCGCTACCACCCGCACCTCCAAGACGCCCGTTGCCCCTCGACTCGCACCCTCGGTCGCCAGCGCGCCCGCCGCCCGCACTGCCCGCAGCGCTGTGGGGACCACGCCCCGCGTGAACACGGCAGTGTACGAGGATGTCACGCCGGTGAAATCCTTCATCTCCAGCAATGTCACGCCACGCTCGTCGTCGAGAAAATCACGCGTCGGCACCGGCAGCGCCAACTCGACTCCGGGCGCCACGCCCGCCACTACGCCAATCGCTCCCCGGCCAGTTTCGACTGTTGACTACCCGCAGAAAGAGCATGGTGTTGGCTACGTCCAAGTTGGACACGCACCCAATGGCTTCGGAGGCGCCCAGAGACGGGCGAAAAGCACCGTAGGAACACACAATCACAACGTCACATCCACGCCAAGACTGCCTCTTTCAAACATCTATAGCAATGCTCCAGAGCCGGGCAGAGCGCGGGGCCCGTCTGGCTCGTCCATGTTCTTCCATGCCAACGACGCTCGCACCACGCCAGAACCCCAGCAGCCGCCCCAGAAGAAGGGTCCCGTCTTCTTCTACGCCAACGGTGACCAGGATGCAAGTGCGCCCTCTCCCACAGTACCCTCTCCGCCACTGTCTGCGGTGGGAAGAATGCCAGCGGAGAGCAAGTTCTTCCACGTAGATTCGCTATCCGACGCCAGGGACAGCCCGCCAGTGCTGACACCTCCGCCAATCTCCGCATCGCCGGAACCTTGGGCTAGCCTCCATCCTCCTGCAGATACTCAGCACGCTTTGCATCCACTATCTCCTGCAAAGGAGAACATACATTTGTCATACAGGAAGGGTGCATCTCAAGTCATAAGACCGAATCTTCAAACCAGGAACTCGGCTCTTTCCATCATCTCAGGGTTCCACGGCTCCGACGTGGGAGTCGATAACTCAACGAAACGATCAAGTGTTGCTTCTCCGGTTGTCCGCTTCAGCCATGCCAAGAGCGCAAGCCTCAGTTCGATCGACTCCGTGCAGTCGCTGAAGAAGATCCCGTCCCACGATCAATCTCATATCACGCCTAGTCCGCTACATAACGAGAAACGAGTCGTGAGCACTGGTTCGATACCGGAGAGCATAGTATCAGTACCAGCAGAAGCCATGATGGCCATGTCGGGTTTGCCATCTCCCAATAATGTCAGCCCAAGTAAACTAGGTCCAGGGGGAAAGAGCATGCTGGAACACATGAATGAGCTAGCTGCGAACGCACGACGCGAGCGGAAAGTGCTCGACCTTGAAATCAGCAACAACTCATTGCTCGCCATTAACCGATCGCTCGAGAGGGAGATGCGGAAGCACAAAGCTGAGCTACGACGCTTCCGACGTATGAGCCGGGCTGGTCGGTTCGCCGCAGATACCATCTCCAACCTGGAAGAGTTTTCCGCCGTCGGCGTCTCTGAGCTGGCTGATCTATCAGACATGTCGGAGGAGGAAGAGGTCGAAGAGGCCGAAGAGGCCGAATCGGAGGAACACAGCGACTCTTCCTTCGACGAAAGCGTCATGAGCGAGAGCGCATTAGCAGAACGCGATGAAGCCCACCGGCTACGCGACGAGAAACGATTACGACGGGATCTTTTAAAACACCGAGAACTCCTCGCTGATAGTGCAAAGATGAACCAGAGCTTGAAGCGCTGCCTAAACTGGACAGAAGAGCTCATCAAGGACGGACAAAAAGCCCTCGCATACCGAGTGCGCGTCAGCGATGTCCAGCTAGGAGGGCGTGTCTTAAGTTTAGAAGAGCAGCCCGAAGCAGACCAAGACGACGAGTCCCACGGCCTCTTGAGCCCCTGGAGTCCTCCCCATCGAGAAACGAACCCCATGGACGGCTCCCCGCCACCCCATCCAGATCGAGACAGCGGCATCGACATCGATGGCATGAAGTCTGCCGTCTCCGGCCTGCCGAGCTTCATATCGCCTCTGGCATCGCCCTTATAACACTGTAACCACCTACTCTTCAATTTCCTTGTCTCACAGTACACTACTGCGGCGTTTTGACTTACTGGCTTCGGCGTTCCATCCACCTTCCACATCACGGCTGTATCCTTCCTTCGGCGCAACCGGCACCACACGTCCAGTGCGATCTTGGCGTCCTACGAATCTTTCCTATGTCAAATACCCCCGGTCCGTCGGCGCGCGCCGCGCCCTGTACATAGCATAACCCGCACGCCATTTCCTTAATGTGTTGAACCTAGTCCCGCTCGCAGACTGCGTTGGAGATGCTTGTCGGACCGGGTGCCCCACGTTTTCTCTGGCTGAAGCGGCTGTACTCTATTTGTATGATACCCCCCCAACCACTGTTGTGCTGTAGCTAGCGAATCCAAAGCTCGAATGATTACTGCTGGTTGTTCATGTGTTCACGTCACGCCTTCCCATTGACGGCCCATTCGTAGCAAAAGCGACTGGCATCACCAGAGCCCGACTCCCATCTCGCGCTGCAGCAGCATCCACATCTCAGACAGTCCATCATCGCATAGCATTGCTTTATCCATCATCATCATTGTCATAATCATCCCGCCCCCACTCTCTCACCTCCCCTTACTATAGTCTACTCTTCCTGCTTCTCAATCTTACTCCTCAACCACGCCGGCACCACAGGCCTCCTCCCCCACCCCTCCTCCCAACTCCCCTCCCACCCCTCCACACTAGCCGGCACCGCAAACACCGCAGACACATACCACGTCGTTGTCCCCCCATCCAGCACACCCTGCACCGTCGGCAGCACCGTGCGCGCATGCTCGAGGTTACTATTCGCATCGGCGAGGAGTATACTCCCCTTCCTCTCCTGCTGGAGCAGCTCTACAATACCCACGGCGCCGGAGCGTGGGGACACCGCAAACGCAGCCGTCGCGTCCGCGGTGCAGCCCTCGGGGATAGACGCGTCGAGCGCGACGGAGCCGTCGAGGTTGACTAGGTTTCTGCCGTCGGCGGCGCGGGATCCGTAGACGGCGAAGGCGCCCTCGGCGGAGCGCAGGGCGCGCGCGGTGCGGATGCGGTGGGCGCGGATGTGCCAGCTTGGGGAGTCCTCCGCGGGAGGGACGAGGTAAGTTCGGACGTCGACGTCGGGCCAGGGGTTCATTTCCGAGACGAGGACGGGGTTGTCGTCGTGGGTTTCTATCTGCGAGTCGGCGGCGAGTGCGCGGCGCATTTTCCAAATCTCGCCGGCGTCGTCGGAGAGCGCGAGGGCGGACTCTGGGACGAACTGCTCGAGGGTGTAGGACCCTGTTGATACCGAGTATGCGAAGGCGGAGGAGTATGCGAATTTGCCGTATTTGGCTTGGGTGTTTTTGAGGGGGTAGTGGCAGGATTGGCCGGAGGAGAGGAGGAAGGAGTGGCCTGCGCTGCGGACTGCGATGTGGCGGGGGTGTTCTTTTGCGAGCCAGAAGGGGTGGGAGGCGGGTTGGGCGAGGGGCGCGAAGGCCAGCATGGACCAGTAGGGGGAGCCCGGGGAGTTGTAGTTTTCGGCGAGGTAGATGTTTGGGTACGAGTAGCCGATGGAGAGGAGGCCGTTGGGCTGAAAGATGTCGTGCTGCGTCGTCCACCAGCGGAGGTTGCGCAGCCAGATGCCCTTGACGACGCCCCAGGAGAGGGGCGCGGGGAGCTCGACGTCGGCGAAGACGACGGACCCCCAGAAGGCGGCCATGGCCCAGCGGTAGGTGAGGGAGCGGCCGAACGTGATGGCGCGGCCTTCTGGGTCGAAGTAGTGCACGAAGTCGAGGGCGTACTGTCGCGCGCGGGACTTGTATTCTTCTGCCTGGGTGGGATCCGTGTCTGCGGCGAGTTTTGCGTAGAGGAGCTGCAGATACTGGATGGCGAAGCTGCCGGAGTAGTAGTCCATCTGGCGATATCCCTCGGGCCCGTCGTTGCTCCAGCCATCGCCGCGATAAAAGGTATTCAGCTGCTTGATGTCTTTTGCCATCCTCTCCTTGTCCCACTTGGCGCCGTTGGCCGCAAGTCCCAGATTTGCAAACACGCGGAACCACAGCCAATTCGTGTTGGGCATGTCTTTGTCATTCATGCTGCCGAGCCACGTCTCCACGTTCTTCTTCTGCGCATCGGTGAGCGGGTCCCAGAAGTCCTTGTGTGCAATGGCAAGCGTGTATCCGATGGGACACGCCTCGACCATGCGCTGGTCCTGGTCTTCCATGTATCCCCAGAACTCTTCGCTCTCGGGGTCGGTCCCCGCAACCAGACCTGCGACGAATTTGTCTGTGCCAGCGTAGGTGCTGCCGCCGGCGAGCAGCGGTGCAAGTGCCCACAGCGGTCGTGCATAGCCCTCTACCTGTGCGGCCGTCTCATCGAATCTTGTTCCTGTCGATCCAACTTTCACCAGGGCATGTTTTGGGGATGCCCCACCATGGAGGGGCTCGAGCAGTGACGCGACGGCAGCAACAACATCTTCGCGGGACTGCAGCGGGTTGGAATGGAAGGGGTGGAGGGGAAAGGAACGGTTTGCGTTTGCAACTTTCGCTGACATTGTTTCTCGTAAGGATGGGGATAACGACCGAAGCAGGTCGCGATAAGCTTCTACGACACGAAGTGGCGTTTGTTTGTTGTCTCGTACTCGTAAGACAGGCCACCGAGGGGTTAGTGTTCTCCCGAGAGCCGAATCACAGGCCGCGATACAAAGGCTGGCGATTATCTTGGGTCGCCGATTCGTTTTTTCTGGACGTCGTGCTGATGCGAGAACCAACTGCAGAGCTTGTGTAGGATCGAATGGTGTAGTGGTGGCGTTGGGACGCAGGTTCTGGCCATTATCTGCGACATTCTCGCCTGGATGTATGCGATCCTCGATCAGTCTATACACGCCTATTTTTGGTTACTCCTCACCTATAATACCTGCGGTTGAAAAGGCGTGGAGACTACAGTACACTCCACATCCCGAAGAACAGCCTGAAGGGTGATCGGACGGATCTCATTCGCGAGCAGGTCTCCCAAAGTCCTCTCTATCTAGGTATAGTGGTGAACTTAGTGTAATCTATATAGAGTTAGAATATCTAGGTTTAGGGTAAGAAACAGAGTCAGAGTTAGATACGGTTAGGAGTTTTAAAATGTATCCAAAGAAAAAGTGTATTACTTACTAGGTATGCTTCGATAGCTAGGAGACCTACCCACAACACAGATCCCGATCAGACGAGATATCAACACATTTAGATCCATCGCTCCGCTGCATACAATCGAACTGTACCGCAAAGAAACGGACATAAAACTATATCGAGCCATCATCGCCGACGCCGTGGGGCCCTCCACTCCCCCGAGCGGCAGGCCCTCATTCGACGGGTAAATCAATGGGGCTCATCGTAGCGTTCCCACACGGGTAAAGCGCGGGCCTACCCCAGCTTTCATAGCCCCGGACTCTCACGCCGTGCACGCCTTGATATGGTCGTCCCAACGAGCGGTTTGGCCTACCGCAACGTCTAGTGGACGCATGCCAGAATCCCACCGGTCTTTACTTGGCAATGCCATGCCGGAGGAGGTTGCACGATTTCTCCACCAGTGACGTGCCGGGATGTGCGCCGCGACGTAGGGCGGTCGACGGAGCGGGCGGCGGACCTGAAAGCTGGGGAAGACCTGGAGACGGCGCCCGCGGTGTGGAGAGATTTAAGTGGAGGAATCACGCTGGAACTGGGTGCGGGCCACGGTCTGGGCGATGTGGTGTTCATGGCTCGGGGCGTGCAGCTGGTAATCCTTCCAAGATAGGCGCTTGGGCCAGGGTGTTGAGGTGTATATACGAGGTTGGTCGTGCTTAATCAATCGTACTTAATTAAAGCGGTCTGTCTTCTGAGGCCCAGTCGCTGCTTTCTTCCAGTGCCTTTCCACTTCATCGGGTCCACTTTGTTGAGGGACTCATTGTCACTGAGACTTGTTGCTTCGTCTTCTTTTTCGTGTGGCTTCAGAGAAGTAGCGCATAATTGAACAGTCGACATCATGTCTACCAACCCCATCACAGCAGGTGCCGGCCCCGGCGCGCGCTTCCTCTACAAGATCGTCAAGAACGATGCCATGAAGGAGGATCCCCCGCAAATCTACGGATGGCGTACCTTCATGATGGCCTGTTCGGCATGCTTCGGTGGCATGCTGTTCGGCTTCGATATCGGTACTATTGGCGGTGTGCTGACATTGCCCGCGTTCATGGCGTATGTACACCCGCCTCCAACATTGGCAGATGAAATCGGATGAGGCTGACTGCTTGCTTGGGTAGAAAATACGGGCTTTCTTCCGACCCGAAGTTCAAGAAGCACAACGCTGACTTGTCTGCGAATATCGCATCCACCCTTCAAGCTGGATGCTTCTTCGGGTGTTTCCTCTCGTCTTGGATTGCAGACAAATGGGGACGAAAGAACGCTCTGATCTTCAACGGTTTTCTTACCGTTGTCGGTTGCGTGATCCAATCTTGCAGTTTCGGAAGTATTGCGTCCATGTACGTTGGTCGGTAAGTGATAATTCCCCTGAAATCTCCCCGTAAACTCGGCTTATGGTTCCTACAGTTGCGTCGCTGGCGTCGGTGTCGGCGGAGCCTCGATGGTTGTCCCACTCTACATCGCAGAGAACGCACCACGTGCCATCCGTGGCGGTCTTACGGGCATCTACCAACTCTTCATCGCATGCGGAACCATGCTCGCGTTCTGGGTTAACTACGGGTCCATTCTGAACCTGAAAGGCGAATCTACATACATTGTGCCGCTCGCAATGCAGGCCCTACCTGCCGTTATCCTTGTCATTTGCATGCTTCTGAACAAGGAATCGCCTCGATGGCTTGCAAAAGCCGACCGCTGGGAAGACGCGACCAAAGTGCTCTCGCGCATTCGAAATCTACCAGCTGATCACCCTTACGTTAGGGGCGAATTGAAGGATATTAGTGATCAATTGGAACACGAGCGTATGCTCGTTGGAGGAGCAACCCTCAAGGATCTGCTCCGCGAGATGTTCACGATTCCTGGCAACAGGAAGCGCGCATTGATTTCAATCGGTCTGATGATTTGCCAGCAGATGACCGGTACCAACGCGATCAACTACTACGCTCCGCAGATCTTCAAGAACCTCGGCCTCGTCGGAACGTCCACAAATCTCTTTGCGACCGGAATTTACGGAGTCGTCAAGATGGTTACGTGTGCTGCTTTTCTCCTCTTCGCCGCTGACTCGCTCGGTCGCCGAAAGTCGCTGTTGTGGACGTCCATCGCGCAGGGCTGCTCCATGTTGTACATCGGCTTGTACGTGCGCATCGACCCGCCTGTTGCGGGTCAATCCGTGCCGCCTGCTGGCTACTTCGCGCTGGTGTGCATCTTTCTGTTCGCCGGGTTCTTCCAGTGGGGCTGGGGTCCCGTGTGCTGGATTTACGTGTCGGAGATTCCAGCGGCGCGGTTGCGGTCGCTCAACGTGGCTATCGCAGCTGCGACGCAGTGGCTGTTCAATTTCGTCGTCGCGAGGGCTACGCCGAATATGCTGGCTACTGTAGGCGCAAACGGATATGGGTAAGTTGCCTCGTCTCGACATTGCTCGAAAGGCATACGACTAACAATATGACAGTGCCTTCCTCATTTACGCCTGCTTCTGCTTCTCCATGTTCTTCTTCGTGTGGTTCTTCATCCCCGAGACCAAGGGGTTGTCGCTCGAGAAGATGGACGACTTGTTTGGCGTGACGGAGCTCATCAAGCGCATCGAGGAAGACCGCGAGGTGCACGCTGCCGCTGGTACGATCGACATTGACCAGAAGGAGGCTGTGCGTGAGGAGCGCAAAGAGGTCGCTGCTTAGGCGGTAAATACTCTAAGGCAGTGATGTGAGCAAGCGTTTGCAGAGAGGTGTATACTCCCAGCAACGTGTCAGTCGCTACGTAGTCTACCGTCTTAATTGAAAGTGCTTTTTGACATTCGAACAACATGCATGCTCTTGTCTGATGAGCAACTATTAGTACTGGATCGCCTGATGTTAAGAAAGGCGAGAGGGACTGCGCCGGAGATCGTGACTGAAGAGGCTGAACGGGCGACTGCCGTGTTTCTAAGCCAAAGCACCTTCCATGCTCCTGCCTCTGGGATGTCGACATACCCTCCCCTTCTCCGCGCACTCGGGTTCCGAATACCTCGCTTTGCGGCGCGTTTATATATGCATGCTTGCGACATCGTCCAAACGGAAGTTAAAGCCTACAAGGAGTCAAGGCTCGATCTGGGTACGCCATGTGCTCGAGTATTCGTTCTGCACCTGCAGTGAGGCTTTACCGAGCTGCATGTATGTTTGGAAGAGATGCTTGCAGTGGCTCCTATATATAATGCATGTTAACTGTAAAACCGAATATCTACTCCAAATGCAAACTACTGGCGTGCCGCGAGGTGAAGCGAGAGCCAGAACCAGACTACCTGTCCAGTCCTGCACACCAGACAATGCAGTCCAATTGGCTCGCATATTCCACCGTGCCCAGAAACGCCTGACAGCCCATCGTCTCGTATAGTTCATGTTCTGGAGTGCCCTACAAAATTCCCAGCCAGCCGGCGTTCCTTCGACTCACTCCTCCTTCAACGGGTTCTCGTCCGCGTCCAAAATTCCCTTCTTCACGAGTTCCTCGGGAGATGAGCGGTGCTGGAGCCCCTTCTCTAAGTTGTCTGCGCGCATGTTCTTCTCGAGCTCCCGCTGGTGGCCCAGCAAAGCCGGAGCGGCGTTTGAGTCGGGTAGGATGTTGCGCTCGACGAGCTCGTCGCGTTCGGGACGGTGCTCGAGACCCTTCTTGAGGTTGTCTGTGGCGCGCTGGCGCTCGAGCTCTAGGGCCTTCGCTTGCAGGGCGCTGTGCGGGAGTGTCAGCTTTGTTCGGCGTGGCCACCGCTTGGGGTGGCGATGGAGGGGAGCGAGGGCCAGACGTACGGAGCAGTGGTTGTGTCGAGTAGGATGTGTCGGTTCTTCAGATCTGTTTGGTTCGTATAAGGCTTTCTCGTAGTATTGGGGATGGAAACAAACCAGCAACATCCGGACGGTGCTGGAGGTGCTTCTCCAAGCTGTCGCGGCGCTCCAAGCTGCGGGTAGGCGAGATGGGCGTCTCGTCAATGGCTGCGTCGGTCATGGTGGGTGTTTGAAGGCTGTAGCTTTTGGTGTGATCGGAAGCTGGAGGGGATGTAGCAGAGTATGTGAGTGATTTTGCTAAGGCGCAGCTTGTGAGGCGGTGTCGTGGGAGCGTTTCAATGATGAAGGGGCGGCCTTCAAGCCTGCCAAACATGGACATGAAAGCGGGGTCACCCAGCAACCATTACATCCCTGCACCCAGCACCAGCCAGACATCAGGCACTGCCCAGATCATTGTCAGGTGCTTCACATGCTGTGTCATATGTTGTGCGGGCCATAGGTACTAATCTCGAAACGTGATGTTTGTTTTCGTGTGGGAGCATGTCGCTGTTGCCGTGAGACTGCGCGTGACGTCGCCAGCACGCGTCGCAGCCGCGTGTCACCGCTCGCCAAAAACAAGGCGCATGATTTTAGATATATATGCCAAAGATGCAGAGTAGAATTACTGAAATAGAGTGCACTTGACGGATTTTTCCAGTCAGTAGAACTCCGAATAGATAATTGCACGTCGCCGAAACGCCAGTCGTGCACCCGTAACCGTGATGCCCTCCCCATCATACCCGTATTGCCCACAGCTCCGCTACGCGAAGCAATATCAGGAGTAAATCCGATTTTCCGATTCATTCCGCCGTTTCGTCATCCTTCACAATTTGAGCCATCTTGAGAAATGGAGCAAGCGCTTAAGCGCCGTCGTCCTCGAGACGAACAGCACCCTCGCCACTAAGGCCGTTGGACCAGAAGCCACCGAGGTCAATGTTGGTCTCGGGGATCCTGGCGTGGGCAACGAGAAGCCAAATACCGAAGACTGGCTTGGCGAGGACGTCAAGGACAGCGTAGGCAATGATCTCGCCGTCGACAGATAGCTTGCGCGAGCCGTCGGCGATACCCCAGACACTGTGTGTGTTAGCATTGGTTGGTGATCTCAAGGGCGCATGCTTACATGGGGTAGGCGGTCCAGAGAATGAGGGTGTAGCCGGCAATGGCCAGGAAGAAAGATCCGACCTTCTGGCTCTTCGCGTTGGCCTGGGCACGGCCGTTGACGGCCAAGTGCCAGATGACGACGAGGTAAGCGATGCAGGCAATGGTGTACCATCCCCACTTCTGAGGGGTGCCCTCACTGCCAAAGGCGGCGAACAGACCGGTAAGGATCATGATAACATCAGCAACGAGGGCAATCAGGATGTGAGCGCCATTGAGACCGGCCAGGAGGCTGAGATCGAGCAAGAGAAGAGGCGTAGTCAGAGCCCAGTCGACGTAGCGGGCCCAGAAGACCTGTCGCTGCACCTCGGTGGTAGTGTCGGGAACGTGGTCGTTCTGGTGGCGGACAATGGTGGTGTGGACAGACACGCCGTGGCCCGTCGCCATAGCAAAGTACGAGATGGAAGCAGTGATGAGGATGAGGGTCGTGATGACATGGTACAGACGGCGTTGCTGTAGACGTGTGAGCCGAGAGCGAGGTGGGGATGAAGCAGACTTACGATGGGGACTCTCCACGACAAGGCCGCGAAGGCTGCCGAGGCGATGGTCATGGCCACGAAGATGACCCAAAGCGTCCTCTTGCCATCGTCGCCGACGAATTGCTTGTCAATGGGGTCCGGGAAGACGGTGGGGAGGGAGGTGTGCGATGCGGTGGCCGTGGTGGTGGCGGACGCAGTCAGGGAGGAGATGAGAGAGGTGGGAAGAGGGATGGGAAGAACGCCCTTCGTGGTCTTGAAAGCGTCTACAAGCATGATGGCGGTGGTGCAGGCGTGTCGACTGCGGGTTGTGGATGGAGAGAAGCTGGTGCGAGTCTTGTATTCACGGCTGGGACGCCGAGCAGGCAGCTATTTGAGTACGTAGCACTAGTCAGCTGTCCAGCCAGAGCTCCATGGAAGCGCGGGTGCGGGAGGGGGATCGATACGTCACTGGCCATAGCTCCGCCCGATGCGTGCTTTCATGATTGGCTGGCACCGGATCGAAACCCCGCATATTGGACAATGCAGCATCGTGTGTGTCAAACGGTTGATTGCCCGCCGGCACGCTAGAAAGACGCTGTTCGCGGTGGAGAGGCTGTCGTTGTTGCAGCTGCCTGGACGGGCACCCTTTGCGAAGCTTTGGGGGACGCAGGCTGGTCTGATGGCGGGAGAATTGCAGTGGGCACTTGTCTGCAAGTCTACATGGCAATCTACGGAATCCCATCATGTCCGCCGATCGCCGACGCCGATGCCGATGCTAATGGCTGTACTGCAGCTTGCAGCCTGGACCTAGATCGCAATATAGCAAGCAGGTTCTGTACTCATTCATTCCCCTAACCCGCATCATCCGACCCAAAGCCCCCAGTGTGTTGATCATTGTCCATCCATCCACCAAGTGCGCTCCCATCGCCATCGCCGTCGGCCAGTGAGTATGACCGCTTTTCGGACACTGCGATGCCGCGAGTTGTTGCAGCGCGACCAGCATGAGTACACGAACCGTTCACGTCGTCAGGATATCCATATCCACCCAAGTGGAGACTGCGTTCACACAGCTAACACTGCGCGCCTAACAGCGTGTTCGCCGGCCCCGTCCATCTGCCCAGTTCGCTCTAGGATCCTTGCGACATGACGCCTGTTTCGCGAGCGCGATAGCGACAGTCCAAAGAGCGTACAGTGGGAAACTCATGTCGCTGGAGAAAGACTACGTGGCCGCAAGAATGCTATGTCGCAGTGGGAAAACCATGCGGGACAGTGGAACAGGCGTCGGGTTATCGATTCTTCTGCGGTGCGAGCAGCCAAGTGCACAGCGCGCTGGACCTCCTGCGGCTGACACGGCGTCAGCCTCGTTTTCGCTTACACTGCTCTCCAACGTCGCGCACCGCAACACCACCAAAGCTATGCACCACCCACTGTACGCCACAGAGGCCACACACACGCCTCTTTGAACAGCAAATGGTTACGTTGTGCCTGTCACACACCATTTCGGAACCCCTACACCCACTCGTGACGGCTTTCATGTGCTTATCAAGTCCGGTGTTCCGTTTTTGTTAGCGGCCCTAGCCGTCCATCATGGTACTCCTACTCGGGTCGCGCCTACAAACTCTGTCATGATGCGATGCCGACTTCCCTACAAACCCCCAGCTATCCAATAAGGTTCGCACAGAGGCCTCCAGCCGTCCATCACGGTACTCCTGCTTGGTTCCCAGATTAAAGCCTTTGTCCTCCAAGCGTTCCTCCTGCAGAACAAGACCACCAGCCCGGTTACAAGACTGCTCGGCGTTGCTTAAATTTGGTCGCCATCTGCTGCCCATCTCCCGCTTCAACCTTTGACTCGGGAACACACCGTGCACCCAACAACCCGCGCACATCATACCCATACCGACCACGCGCCGCGAACATGTCGTTGCCCATGGAACTGGCGCATCTCGTGCTGCGTCAAGCTGAGGAACCTTCGCCGGTCCGCTGCAGCAGTTCCAACGACTACGATGGGCGCATAGGCATCCGAATATCTTCCATCTTCGTCATTCTGGTTGGCTCCATGTTCGGTATGTATTGCTTAAAGTGCGTGGATAGCAACGATCCGCTTACACGCGACAGGTGCCGTCTTCCCGGTATTTGCTAGGCGAAACCGCCAGCTGGGCATACCCGAGTCGCTCTTCTTCATTGCAAAGTACTTTGGTTCTGGTGTCATCATCGCTACTGCCTTTATACATCTCTTGGCACCGGCAAATGAAGCACTCGGGGATGAATGCCTTACTGGTGTCATTGCCGGTTACCCGTGGCCAGAGGGTATTGCGCTAATGACCATCTTCCTCATGTTCTTCCTGGAGCTGATGACCATGCGGTTTGGCAACTTTGGAGGAGAGCGCTCGCACGATGAACATGCACATGCACACGGTGGCGCTCCTCACGATTCGGGCAGCCTTGAGGACCGCGCTAAGATTGCGGTGAGAGAGGGCAACCAAGGTCACGGTCATCAGATTGGTGAAGACCATCTCGCCCACACGCGAGACCATACGGACAACTCTGAGCTTGGCTCCGATTTCGAAGAGCGCGGCATCATCCCTGAAACGTATGCTGCTCAGATCACTGCCATCTTCATTCTCGAATTCGGCGTCATCTTCCATTCCGTCTTCATCGGCCTCACGCTTGCTGTTTCCGGCGACGAGTTCATCACCCTTTACATCGTCCTTGTCTTCCACCAAATGTTCGAAGGCCTCGGTCTAGGGTCTCGACTGGCCATGGTCCCCTGGCCTAAGAGTAAGAGGTGGACGCCATACGTAATGGGTGTTGCCTATGGTTTATCCACCCCCATTGCTATTGCTATTGGTTTGGGTGTCCGCACATCTTACCCGCCCGGGTCGGCCACGACGCTCCTGACAAACGGAGTTTTTGACTCTATCAGTGCTGGTATCTTGATCTACACCGGTCTGGTTGAGCTCATGGCGCATGAGTTCATGTTCTCGCCGTACATGCAGAAGGGGCCGGTCTCGAGAATGCTTGGCGCATTCACACTCATGGTGCTCGGCGCTGGGCTGATGGCTCTGCTCGGAAAATGGGCGTAAGGACTGCATCAAATGAGTTTTCTTCATGTACATAGATCGTGTGGCTTTGCCCAAATTCTCCTGATCTTCAGATGATTATCCAAATGATGTTTTCAAGGCTATACTACAAAATCGGGTGCTCCACGCTATACAGCATATGTGATGTTGACCAGTGGTGAGAATGCGCGCAACCCTGCCTGCCCTCGTACAAGGTTCGGCTCGAGACATCTGATTTGTACGAAAATGCACTCGGTGCAGCACTGTGATTGGTGGCTTTCCAAAATGATTCGGTAAAATGAACGCAGGTTGCGTTCTGATTGGTCAACGAGGAGCCGCTTTTCCGTGAATATGACAGCTTGGATGGGGTTGAACCTGCGTGGTGAGCAGACAGTATAGCTGCTGGCAGGCCAGGGAATGAGAACTAAGACCAGGCTTGCGAGATGGGGGCTCAATGGGGGCTCAATGGACGGAATGGGGGCCTGGCGGTAAGAGTGACGCGCGCGTCGTCTTGCTAGCGCTTGGGCTGTGTTTAGGTCGCGGTCGCTTGTGCGTCGTCCAGGAGACACTTCATTTCTTCGCAGACCGTGGAGACGCGCTCAATATTCGCGAGCCCTTCCGCTGAAACATCTCGTCATTGTAAGTCGCATAGCAGCCGGTTAGCCGTGAAACGTTGGGCATTGTTGTTCCTGAGACCTGGAGCAATTTTTGTTTACCAGCTAATCCCGCCGGCCCACCCCCTGTCCCCTGTCCCAAGCACACGTTACCTGGGATTGTCTCACTACACCTCCCCCAATCAGTTTGCACTCCACCACAACGCGAGCATCACCAAGCTGCGAACACAGTCACTGACGATTGACCGTCCGTCGCAGCCATGAGCGGTAACAACGCAGGCGTCCGGAATCTGCGGGCCATGTTCGAGAACCAGAACGCTGCCTCGTCATCCCCTGAGCCCCGCGGCCGCTCTCCTCCTGGGAGCGCATCCAGCGACACCAACCGTCCCACTTCCAAAGTGCGCGCGTCCTTCGTGTCTGTCGAGCCACACGCTGCCGGTGCCGCCAAAGACCTGGGTACCACGAAAGGGGTCAGCGCCAACACCCCCTTCGCCCAGCGCCGCGAGAGCTTCAGCGTCAGCGGCGAGTCGAGCGACGTTGCCGACCTGAAGCAGGCCATCAGCAAGGAGAAAGAGGAGCGCAAAAAGAGCATTGCTATTGACGAGGCCGTGCCCGAGCAGGCCGTCGAGACAAGGGTGAGTGGACTAAGGGCGAGCAAACACGACGTGGACTAAGGTGTTCTTCTGCTAGGAATCTTCCAGAGCACCAGCGCCGCTTCGCGAGCCTGCAGAAAAGATGCCGAACCTAGGCAGCATCATGAAGGGATCCGACTTCCCGGACCCTGCCGCCGAGGCTGTCCCCGGAGAGCAGCCCACTGAGGAAGCACCCAACGTGCAGCCCGGAGACGTGCAAGTTGCACCTGCGGTGGGCGAGAAGCCAGCAGAGAACCCGGACAAGATCGTGACCGGAGCCCAAGAGGAGGCTTCGCTCAAACCCGCCGATCCCACCGATGAGGCCGCCGTGGCTGGAGGTGGAGCTCTCCCTCCCCCAGCGGAGGTCCTGTCTCATCTCACCACCAGCAAGGCTGCCCCGCAGACACCCAAGATCACAGAAACCAAGGCCGAAGCAAAGGAGACGCCCAGGACAAATGGCAGAGCCCCGACGAGGAAGCCTGCCGCAATCTCGACCGCAAAGTCGCCCGCCCGCTCGGCCCGCGGTGCCAGCGCCGCACGTAGCCCTCTGCCCAGGTCTCCTCTTCCCAAGACGCCGACGGCCTCGAAGCCTACCCGTGCTGCGACCCCCGCCAAGTCTCCAGTGCCCGTCGCCAGATCTCCAGCTCCTGCCAAGTCTCCAGCGCCCGTCAAAGGTCAGACTAGAGCCGCTGCTCACAAGGAGCCTACGAAACCCATCGCGCCCAAGTTTACAGCCCGTGCTTCTGCGAAGCCCTCCACTGCCACCGCCGGCACCACTGCGAGCGCAGCAGCCAAAGCCAAACCGGCAGTTGCCGAGACCAAGAAGGCATCCACCAACGCAGCTCCGTCTGCGCCCTCTTCCAAAACCAGCACAACATCCTCCACAGGCGGATTCGCGAAACCGAAACCACGGTCGCCAACCCGACCAGTCCGGCTGCCGTCTCATTTGACTGCTCCCACCGCTTCCTCCGCTGCGAAACATGGAGAAGAAGCTGCTGAACAGAAGCTTGCGCGCAAGCCCTCCGCTGCTTCCAGGCCGGCGCCAAAAGCCGCTGCACCTGCCGCGAAGAAGCAGCCACCCCGTCCATCGCCGGCGCCAAGCACTGCGCGACCCGCATCTCGTGCGTCTACCACAGCGGGTGCAGGCGATGGCTTTCTGGCTCGCATGATGCGCCCGACTGCGAGCAGCGCCAGCAAGACTCACGACAAGCCCGAATCGCCACCTCGTCAGAGGACTGCTACCAAAGCCATCACGAAGCCCAAGGCACCTGAAGGGCTGGCTACTAAAGCCAAGAAGAAGGTGGAGGAGGTTGCGACCGTGGCCAAGGATGTTGTCACGAACGGCAACCACGAGGAGAAGCACGAAGAGAAGCACGAGGAGAAGACGGAGGAATCGGAGACTGCGGTTTCTATACCTGCTGCTGCAGAGCCTGTCACTGACAAGGGCACCGATGTTGAGCCGGCACCTGTCCCTGTTGAAGACACTCCCGCGGGCGCAGAAGAACCTGTGGGCAATGTGCCCGCTGATGCAGAGGCCGAAAAGACCGAACATCCTACAGTCGAATCGGAACCCCCCAAGGCTCAGGAGGAAGCTGTATTCTGAGGAGCCTCCTGCACATCGCAAATCCAGCTTTGGAACATTCACCTACACTCACCTTCAGCCCCACTCTCTGTCTCGGAGTGCTTTGAACCACTTCATTTCTATTCTAGCATTAGCATTGTTCCGGAGCAAATTGTTTGAACTGCTTATATCCATTGCGAGGTGTCATTGGGTAGCTTCTGTGCGGCACGGTACGGTACGGTACGGTACGGGACAGTTTTGTACATTCCGTGCACGTCTTGCTGGACTGGCACACAATGGTAGATAGAGGCTTGTATACTGTATTCGTATCTCTGTGGCGTCGGCGGCGGCCGGTTGTTCTCTCCTGTCACGGCTGTGTTTCAAGAAAAGTTTGTAATGCAATCGTTCCATGCTTGGCTCGCGGCACGCTGGGTTGGTTATGTTAAGCTGAGATGGATGCCACGCCTGTCTCCCGCTCATCATCTCTCTTGACTTTCCACCTCGCATCCCCCTCGCTCACCCCCGCCGCACCAAACACGCCCGCCCCATCTCAGGCTCGCCACCCCTACCACCAGAAGCCCCCTTGCGCTCGCCACCCTACCCTCCCGCCGAATCCGCACCACCCCCACACCATATCCCCCGTGCATCCCGCGCCAACAACACCCAGCCCAGCATGAGGACAGTGTTGTAACCACTAAAACGCGTGAACCAAGCCGCCATCGCCCTCCAGAGGCCACCTACTCCAAACAAAGCCTGCGATGAGTTTACAAATAAGGGACTTCCGGGGTCTGCCTGACAGAAAGTAGGACCGCAGTGTTAGTGTAGAACTCCCGACCGCACACCCGACAGTGTGATCTTTCCATCCACCACGAAAGGGAAACTATGGATGGGGTGCGTCCACGCGCAGGCGAGTATCCTTGGTGGGGAGTAGGACTTTTTTTTCTCTGCGGGGAAAGGTACGAAATAACCCAGGAAAGAAAGCAAGGGTGTCTAGGGTTGAAGGCTTCATGTATGTGATTGGAACCTTGGCAAGGACGGTTGGGAGGGTTTAACAGTGGGTGTGGTATGAGTGGGTATCGATGGGGGCACAGCTATCTATGGGGTATCGTGAACGCTGGAGTGCAGAAAGAACAAAAACAATGAAGGGTCATACGTGTGTCCCATGTCAAGGGGGTCGATGAGATAAAATCGGGGGGATGGTGGTTGTCGAGGGGCCCTCCGTGAGCTATCCAAGCGCTTCGCGTCGCTTTAAGATCGCGATATGTCGATCGTAGAAAAATGGGTTCTAGAGGTCTAAGGCTGTGCATGCGTGTTGGGTGTGTTTGCTTGCAAACGCGAAGTAGAGTAGCGTGTGGAAGCTTTGATGTAATGTGGGACGGTTGTTGCCTGGTTCGATTCCTCCAGGGCGTTCAATCCTTGGACAAATCCTCGTTATTCAGGCTCTGCGCCTCGTTCGATGGAGACATTTCGTTTGGAGCTGCCTCGTCGGAGGGGGAAGGGTGCTCATCAACCTGGGTATTGACTGCTCCTTCTGATGAAGGCTGAAGGTCCATTTCGGAGGGCTGATTGCTGGAATCCGATGCCATGACCGCAGTACGATGGGGGAGGGCGATGTCACTCGACGGTCGGGCTTCCCTGGTTTTGTCAGCTGTGCTGTTCCAGTCGTACGTCCTACAAACTCACGATTTCTCGATAACACCCTCCATCTGCTCGTCCTGACTTTCACTAACGTCCTCGCTCGCAGCGTTTCCCTCGCTCTCCTCTTCCTCTTCACCCCCCTCTTTACCCGCCATCTCCCACTCCTCATCCATCTCCCGCCCCTCCTTCGTCGGCACCCACTTCCTGCCCCTCTTCTGCACCCCAAGAAACTGCGTCTCCCTCAGACTGCTTCCGCTGGTATCCAGCCACTCCGACCCCTCCGGCGCCGCATACCGTCCCGGCGAATACCCCTCGCTGTTCCGGCTGAACTCGGCATCGACGCGCGTCTCCTGGGCCTCAGCATCACGAAAAACCACCGACGGATCGAAGCTCACGCGGCGCCCGCGCTCCGAAAAACGCAGCCTCTTTGCGCGCTTGCGCGGCGGCGACGACTGCGGAGACAAAGAGCGCTTGCGGCGCGGTTGCGCATCTGCGGCGTCCGCCGACGGGGTTGCGGTTTGCTCTCCGGGCTGCTCTCCAGATAAGACTGCGGGCGCCTCGTCGGAGGAGGAAGAGGACTCCCACGCGGCCACGGACTGGATGAAGTTTCCCAGATTCATCTGCGCCTCGTGCACCACCTCGAGCGCGAGCTGCCGCGGGCGATAGTCGTCTCGCCGATGCTCCAGCTCCTTGAAGTACCCTTTCACCTCCTCGTACTCGTTGCAGTACATCACCATGTCCTTGCACAGGGCACAGCCCTCGTTGAGCTCGCCATGGGGCTGGAGGTTGCCTTCTGCGGAGATGGTGGCGAGCGTGCGGCTGCATGCCTTGCACGTGAGCGTGTCGGCGGCTGCGGGCGGATTGGAAGCCTGGGCTGCGGGTGCAGATGGATCCGACATGGTTGGGGTGGAGAGATGTTGTGCGCGCAGGTGTATAGTCGTGGGCGGCGAGGCAGAAGCTGCGGTGCGCTGTATTGTCGTGGTTGTTGCCATTTGCGTGGTTGCCAGGTGGACTCGACTGGCTTTGCCCCTCAATTCAATCAACTCCACTACCGTCTGGAGATTGTTCAGACAGTGAATGCCACCTGGTATAGCTCTTATGCAATGTCTTTCATTAAATCCGAAGATCCGTGCGCTTTATCGGCAGATTGGCCGTCACGCGTGGGGAAGAGACGGTGTTGTTATGGAAAATGCGAGATGATGTGGCTCGCACCAGCCTCGCTAATATTTCTTCATCTGATGCCGGACATTATTCCTCTGAGCGCAATAGGGCACATAAAGGTCCAGTTATCGTGGTCTCAATTGCATTCACACTACTCTGATATCCATCCCCTCAGAAGCGCCACGACTATTCTTGACAAGGTTTGCGCACGATGCGCTATTGTGGACATTCCATCATCATATCGTTCTACCTTACATATGTGAAGAAGAGAACTGAAGGAGAACGTATCGCACCTTGGTCACTCTAGTGTGGGCGGTGGGTAACTCAACTCTATTCATTGAAACTCGTCGAGGACTTGACTGACAAGAAAATTTGGCATGGCTTCTAGGCTTACACTCATATCATTCATAAGGCTTAACACATTTTTTATTTATGAATGTCTATCCTGACAAGCGTGCATGATTGCCAGTCAGGAATGAGCAGGTACCCAGATATCAATCTGACAATACCTTCCTCAGGGCCACATGATACCCCTCTTGTTCAGGTCCACGCCCGTCAAATCAGTATACACATCTAACGGGTACTGCTCAGCCCTCAGCTCCCTCCTCCACGCATGCATCCTCTTGCTCATCGCCTTGTCCTGCACCGTCAACTCCCTCTTCGCTCTGCGGTCACCCGTACCGTATCCCCCAAGACTTCCCGCAATGCAGTGACTTTTACCCCCAAACGCCGAGTCCGCAACCGCCTTCCAGATGGCCGTCACATCCACCGTCATCGCCTTGGTGTACAGAATGCGGCAGTCGGCCGGCTCGTACACGAACTGCAGCGGTGTCTCGCTCTCGTCAGTGTCGCGGATGCCGTCGCGGAAGTTGACGTTGACGCTGGTGCCAGGCGCCTGTCGCTCGAAGACGACGTTGTCCCAGTAGTCCCCGAGCTCGGTGGCGTTCAACTTTGCGGCTTCTTCAGCGCTGGACGTCAGGTTCGTAATGGCGAGCTGCGCGAGGTATTGGATGTACGCCCACGGGTCGTTATTAGTGCCCTTGACGCCGCCGATGGCCTGCGTGATACCTTCTTTCGCGCGGCCTCCGAGCGAGATGTACTTGATGCCCTGGCGCTGGCGCATCAGCTCTGAGAAGATGGTGCAAGTGGATGCGCAGTAGCCGTCGGTCACCACGACGATGTCCTCGTTGGCGAAGGGCTGTGGCGCGGACGTGTAGTTCGCGAGTTGACCGTAGCCGTGGACCCAGATACCCGCGCTGTTGTACGGCGTGAGCACGTCGGAGAGGTTCCAGTGGAACAGATTGGAGAAATTGTCGCCATGGTGTTCGAACGAGCCGAACTTGGATTCCCAGCTGGGGAAGTTCAGGTCGGAAGCGTTGAGGTCGGATAGGTAGTTGAAGGGGGACGCAATGACATCGTATTCCAAGGTATATAGGGTTTCGTTGTCATCCAGGTCGACCAGCTTACGAGGTAGGTTGTCCGCAAGGCGAGAGTGGTACTCTGACAGAAGCTTGGTGCTTTCGTGCGCGCGGTACCGATCGAAAGCAGCGTGGCCAATGCCCTTAGGGAAGAGTTGTTTGTACAGGTCATAGCCTTGAAGGATCGTGCCGCCGCCGTTGGCAGAGAGATCGATTACGAGCTTGGTCTTCCCGGCTGCCTTGGCCGCTACGATGAACTTCTCGGTGACCTGCTGGAAGTCGACCTCTGCAGATTCGGAAGACACGAACGATGGAACTGAGAGCACGGCGATGTCGGAGTAGTCATCCTCCAGGAAGTATCCACCAATCAGATTGTGATTTTCCTTGTAAACGGGCGGGGGATAGCCTGGCGCAGGAATGGAGGTCGCAGTTGCTGAGGGCGTAGCAGCTGCGGTCGTAGTTGCCACACTGGAGTTGGAAGGCGTTTCCGCGATAGTGGAAGTCGCTTGGCTGCTGAAGTACTTCTGGTACAGGCTTTCGCCATCGGTCACGCCGTCGAGGGTTACAAGGACTCGCGCAACGTTGGTGTATGTGATGGTGGTGCCGTTCTCAAATTCAAGCTTAGTCTCTGGGCCCGGATATGCCTAGAAACTGTTAGTCTTCCTATCGAAGAATGGCAGTGTATGTGCGATGATCCAGTGATGCATTGTGCAGTGCGTGTACACCTGCATAACAGGCACCACGTGTCCCGGATCTGTCGGAACAGGGTTTCGGCGCCCAAACATACCCATTTTCCACGCCCACTTCCAGCGAACGTTCCAATACCCGATCCAGTGGGACCAAGAGACACCGTGGCAAGCTCATAAAAGACGTTGTTGTATAGAGCGTCGCGATCCTGTAGAGAGCCTCGCTGCGACCAGGCCTCGAGATACTCTGTAGCTTCATGGCCGTTGATCTTGGTGATTGCAGAAGGCGTGAAAGTCGCGTTGCCGTGGGACTCCGCCAGCACATCAGCGTAAACGTAGGGCTTCGGTAGCTCTTTGCCGTCCGCCGACACTGAAACGAGCGGAACCGGACGTGCCCAATTGAAGACCGTGCCCACAACATCTGGCACATATACAAAGTGTCCGTCGTGTGTTTGCTGAAGCAGAGTGTACAAGTCGAACCCGAACTGATCTTGTTAGTTTTTGGTTGCCGCAAGTCTGCGCTTGGGAATTACCTCAAACTCGTTGTCGTATTCCTCGCCCTCGACCTTGGACTTGATCTTCTCCAAGCCGCCCCAGATGTCAATGGCAGGCTGGACCTTCTCTGCATATTCTGCAGGAGGATCCTTGAGCCATGCCGTGTTGGACTGCCACCTGAAGTAGGGCACGACGCCTTCAATCAAGTGCAAGGCCTCATCCTTGTGCAATGGCACACTAGTAATGCAGTCGTACGCCAACTTTGCATCGACAGACGGGATTGGAGTCGCAGGCTGGGCGGCAACTGAAGCTGCAACCGCGGCGCAAGCGTTTGTCGCATATTGCCTGACCTGGGGTTGCGAAGGCGCGGCCGCGACGACCGAAGCCAAAGAGGCCGCTGCGAGGGCACGACGAGAAAGGACCATGGTGGCGAATTGGACAAAGTGCACCAGCAGTGAACACCGTCAAGCAGGAATTCGTCATTATATAGCTCTTCCTCGGTAGGAGCTCCCCGGTACGAAGCCAGGTCCCGCTGACCAGGAAGCGTGCACGATCTTGCCATATTCTGTCAGTTTACATGGTAGCTCTGCATGTCCTCATATGCAAGAAAAGCTACCCTTGTCGACGCAGGACGGGAGCGAATCAACAACAATCGCTTGATAGCATTAGGCCGATGCTCCTGGTGAGCACACCTGCCTGAATAGGAAGCTGTGAGGACCACGACTCGCGTACTCGGACCCATGTGTGGATAGAGCATCGCGTGGCGAGTGAACTCTGGGGATCGTCATCTAGCTTCCGCAATGGCGTTGGTGGCATTCTCGCGATGACGAGCTTCAAATTCGACCCCGGCCTGGGAACCGTTGTCGGCGTGTACTCGGGCGTGGCAATTTTTGGGTGTAAGCCTTACGGGTGCGATATTGCAGTCCGTCTGCGTGATGACTGCGTAAAGGTGCTCAATGTTGAGGTCGAAGTAGGTAACCCGTTTGTGTTTCCGGGAATCCACGTGACCTCGGCTGCCCTGGAACCCTGGACTTGAGACGGCCCTACTGTAGCTTACCATTATCCCAACTTCGCTCTATCGCCCGCGCAAACGAAAACGCCACCAAGTGGAATCTGTCTGATTTTCCTATAGTATAAGTTGTAGAAGCACAATCACCTCCCCAGTCCTGCATAGAGCGCACGTTGTGATCTTACAAGCTGACAGATTTCCTGCAGTGTACCTGTGAGTTTTATATATCCATATAGGATATAGAAGCGAAAAGAGAGCAACAACGCACCAAGCGAAGCTACCCGATCGAACATGCCAAAGTATTTTGGTCGAAGAGAAAGCACTGACACTCCCAAGAAGACGTCTACTCCTGCTTGTGGTAACGCTAGCATCAAAGCTACTCATCATCCTCATCCTCATCCTCATCCTCATCCTCATCCTCACCCTCCTCCTCATCCTCCCCCTCACCCTCATCACCAGCCCCAGCACTAGGCTCAGCCGGCGCCGCAGTCGGCGTAGACGTGACCTCCGCAACCGCAGACTGCGACGCCGCAGACGTAGCGGTCGGCTGCTTAAAGTCACCACTGCTCGCCTTGCACGCGCCGCCCAGCGTATCCAGAGCCTGGTCCTCGTCCTTGATCAAAATAGACAGGTTGACGCCAGCGGGGCTGTCGCACGCGTTGCCGCCGTACTCGATGGTGAAGACGGCTTTGTTGGCGTTGGTGAGGGGCTTGTACCGATCGCACTCGTCGTACTCGTGGCACTGCTCGTTGACGGCGAACTGGATGACGTCGACGACGTCCGGGATGAGGTCGAGGGAGTTCTTGAGGCCGATGGCGAGCTTGTTGTCTACGGCGGTGGACGCGAGGAACTTGACGTAGTCGGCGTAGGCCGACTGGTCAAAGCCGAAGCCATCTTGGTTGTCGTTCTGGTAGAGTCAGCGGCGTGGTTCATCAGGAATATGCATGTCAAGGGGGAAGGGACGTACGAATCCATCGACATTGTCGGGGTCGACGGCCGTGCAGCCCTTCTGCGCTGCAAGCTCGATGCGCGTCTTCATGATGCTCCGCACATTCTCGCTCTTGACATTGACCCAGTTCTCGCCGGCCCAGCCGTCCAGCCCCTGCCCATAGTCATCCGCCTTGAACTTGTCCGCATCCTCGCGCCAGTCTTCGCGGGATCCAGCGCTGAAGTAGCAGATGACCTGCTTGTTCTCGGCCTTCAAAGAACTGATGGTCGACGCCTCGTTGTCGAAGAGATCGATATCGATGGCCGTGACGTCCGCGCTCACCGTGCCGGCAAGACTGTCCAGGTTGGTGTCCCCCTTGTTCAGAATGATATCCCACGACGCTCCGGCCGGGAAAGCCGCGACTTCGCGACGCTGGGATTGGGGATGGGCCGCCGTGAGACCGACGGAGCCACCGAGGACGACAGCCAGAGCAGGAAGCATCTTCGAGTCTTTCTCGAATCTAAAATCAAAGAGTGAATAGATGAACGAGTGCAGAGAATCAACTCCACAGTATAAACGAATGAATGTGAGTAACGAATGAGCAACACGAAAAAAGACCGACTTGCTAGAGTATGGATTCGCTACACCCACCGGCACTTCCACCCTCTATATAGTCCCACGCAGCACGCCTGCCGGACTAGACAGAAGTCCGTGACGCCCAAAGCTAATTCGCCCTCTGTCACCCTGCATCCGCAATTGGTCTCGGTAGCGAGGCGCAACGCACCGACGCGCGCGCAAGTCCGCGCTCTCCCGCCGCACACGCGGGTACGAGTCTCGTCCCAAGCGTGCGCATCGAGAGACGCCGAGAACACACCTCAAAGGCCTGTCTACTATCCACCAGCACAACCTTTTTGGAGAGATGTTCCCCAAGCAAATACTCACTAGGAGACCATGCACATGTAGGATGTAAGACTTCTACCGCCGCATGCCCCACGCTCCAAACAAACCCCGACGCAAATCCTCCGATCCCCCATCACATTCCATCCCGCCCCCAATCCTCTTTCTATCCCCGACCGATCACCATCGCATCACACCTCCTACAACAAAAACAAAAACCCACACCCCCAGCCTCAAGGCTCACACAACCCCGCCTCAAATAAACAACCTCCCACCCCATCACCCCACACGCGCACTCCCTCCACCTACCGCCCAACCACACGCCCACAGCGACAGCGCCTCCACGCCGGATACGATATATGAAGCGCCAAGCAACACCGGCGTACGTACCCCTACATACCGAGAACATCAAATGTTCCAGTTCCCGCCCAGCCCAGGGGACCGTGCGCACGGCGTCCCGCCAATTTGCCGTTGTTTCAAGCACGCACGTGGCGAGCATCGTTTGTCATGCCAAGATGCGGTGATTAAGTGACGCCCAGAAATAGATACTTTGCAGGGAGTGAGGGTAGGTGTTTGCGACGACCTACCCACCCCGATAACAGGACATACCGTACTCGGTGCCGGCAGGTGTTTGCGAGTAGCACCTTAATAACGGGATGTAGGATAGAGAGCTAGATTGGGATTAGGAGTAGGGTTAGCGTGTAGGGTTAGCGTGTAGAAATTTCTGTACATGAAATAATTGGCTACATCCTTACTAGGGACCAGGGTGGGAACTTGATCCCTCAGTGACATGTAGTACAGTATGACTAGGTTCGCAACGCCCTCGAAGATCAAAGTAGACAAATAACATTCTCTTTACATGAATAATTGGCTATATCCTTGTTAGGGACTAGGTAGACGATGATTGCTTCTTCGAATGCCCGCCAAGTTGATCCCTCAGTGACATGTAGGTACAGTATGACTAGGTAGCGCGTCTTGGTTCGCAACGCCCTCAAAGATCAAAGTAGACGAATGACATTCTCTTTACATGCAATAATCGGCTATATCCTTACTAGGGACTAGGTGGACGATAATTGCTTCTTCGGATGCCCGCCAAGT